>CM065480.1:34471628-34791628 GCA_032873175.1 Leptopilina drosophilae
AGGGGTGGGTTTTAGGGGTGCGAGCGAGCATTCTAACCTTTTTGAAAATTCTGGGTATATTTTAAGGGAATTTTTAAAAATATTTTCGAATCAATCGCCGAACGCATTCTCTCAATTTTGGACTTTTATGTTTTAAATTAATATTAAGTTAAATTATGGGTTTGTTTTGGGGGTGCGAGCGAGCATTCTAACCTTTTGGAAATTGCTTGGTATATTTTAAGAGAATTTTTTAAAATATTTTTAAATCAAAAGTCGAACGCATTCTCTTAATTTTGGACTTTTATTAAGTATTTTTAAGTATTTTCAATTATGGGTGGGTTTTAGGGGTGCGAGCGAGCATTCTAACCTTTTGGAAAATGCTGAGTATATTTTTAGGGAAATTTTTAAAAATTCTTTTAAATCAAAAGACGATCGCATTCTCTCAATTTTGGACTTTTATATAGTATTTTTAAGTATTTTAAATTAGGGGTGGGTTTTGGGGGTGCGAGCGAGCATTCTTACCTTTTGGAAAATGCTTGATATATTTTCAGAGAATATTTAAAAATATTTGCAGATCAATCGCCGATTGCATTTTCTCGATTTTGCATTTTTATATATCATTTTTAAGTATTTTAAATTAAGAGTGAGTTTAGGGGATGCGAGGGAGCATTCTAACCTTTTGGATATTGCTTGGTATATTTTTTGGAATTTTTAAAAATATTTTCAAATTAAAAGACGAACGCATTCTCTCAATTTTGCATTTTTATATATTATTTTTAATTATTTGAAATTAGGAGTGAGTTTTGGGGGTGCAAGCGAGCATTCTCACCTTTTGGCTATTGCTTGGTATATTTTTAGGGAATTTTTAAAAATATTTCCAGAAAAAAAACCGAACGCAAAATAGTAATATAGTGTACTTTATTATTACACATATACGTTATTTAATTAAGGGTGGTTTTTTACCCCTAATATTAAAATTTTTTGACTGATATTGGTTTTGTTTACTATTCTGAACAGGATTATGAAAAAAAATGCAGAATTTAACAAAAAATTTCGTTTAAATGAACGTTCAAAACTTTAGGGTCCTGAATATTACAAATTTCTAGTAAAATTTTACTAATGTTTGAGTACAATTCTACTAATTGAAAGTCACTTTTTCACTAAATGAATTAGTGAAACTGTTTTATCGACTATTAATAAAACAGTTTTACTAATTGTTAGTAGATTTATTACTAAATCATTTAGTGGACGACTTTTCACCATTTTATTAGTAACTTTTTACTAATTCAGATTTAGAGAGTGGCGTCAAATTTTAACCTTTTAATTTTGTTGTAAATTTTAATTTATAATATATACTTTAAAAGCTAAAAGTTAGCATGATCATGCTATAGATGTGGTAGATTTTTGAAAGCTCAATATAATTGACTGTATTAATCCATACATAATAATTTTTTTCTTTCAACAAGAGTTTGTTCTTAATTATTCAAAATAAAATTATATCGTCTCAAATTGTGACTTAATTAGATGAAACATTATAATGAATTTTGAGTCATAATTTTCATTTTTTTAAATTTTGTAAAGGTAGGTGTGTTAAAATCTCCTATTATAAACAAAGGATGTATATATGAATTTATTATTTTATTAAAGGTATTAATTACTACAGAAAATTTTTCAAGTTTTAATTCTAGATGAACGTAGATAACAATAATAATAATAAAAGTAAATGCATTTTTTGAGATAACAACACCTATAGAACTTACATTTTCGTTGATTTTGTGGAGTATTAATAGATTTATTGGAGTTTCTTTATATGATGTATTAATTGCTATAAGGACTCCACCACCACGTTTTCATTTCCCCCTTCATTTTTTTTCAGGCACATTTTCATTAAATTCAAAAATTATTAAACTATTTTTTCTATAAAATCGATCTTCCCAATTACTTAAGCAATCGGACTTGTTTATATTTTGCAAACTACCTGATCAACACGTTGTAATACACCGTTTAAATCAAAATCATACTTTTTAGTCAATTATTATGGTCAGCCAATGTTTTAGTTATGACTTCTAAGGACTTCTCCACTCCATCAATTTTGGTAGATAAGGTGTTTTTTACACGATCGCATTCTTCTCTCATTACCGATTGAAGTAGTTCCTTAGATACTAATATAAGCGGTTCAGCTGTAGGTGATTTTGCACCACATAATTTTTTAAAACTAATTCCAGGTATCATTTGAGTTTTTGTTGCATATGATTGATGATAAGGTGATTTACATCCTGGGCATAGAGAAACTGTAGTGATACGTTTATTAAAGTACTTACACTTTGCATCGGGATTATTAGTCATGTCAGCTGTTTCCAAATCACTATTATCTGTCGGTATTTTCAAGGTTGTCAACCTGTTTTGTGTAGCCATTTTTGTGAGATATTAATCACAGTTCATTAATATAAGACAAATTTAGGGAATTCTTATTCAAGAATAAAAATCACCGAATTTACAAAGTTCATCAAAATAGTATTATATTTTATACATAAAACACTATTTCTAAGCAATACTTTTTTTCCTTTATTAAGGAAACTGAAAGAATGATTATACATCTATTATTTTGGTTGAAGTTCATTGACTCCACGTGTTCTGTTTGTATTGTGTTCTAAAAACTTCTACTTCTTTACTTTTGGTAGGGGAAGAGGTTCGGTTGTGGGCACCCACGCAGAACTTTTGACGGAAATGAGATTTGTCTAATCTGTCAAATATCACTTATATGTTATATAACCTAACATAGTTTTCTATGCGAATACAAAAATGATTAGACAATACCGCTTTTTACTATATATATAAATTAATTTTTCGACCCGTTGAATATAACAAAAATGTATTTTTAAACAGTGTTAATTGTTCAACAAATCGAAGTGAATTAATGAAAATAATAAGTTTAAAGCGTATTTACACAGTAAATATGTTATATTTTATGATCCAATACCAAGTATCACAAAAATGTTCCCAAGGAAAATTTTTTTCATGTTATTTTAAAATGATCGTCAAGTTTGGTTGTGGGCATCTAAATTGATTCGGTTGTGGACACCAGTCTTATTTTTGATAAATCGTGAAATATCGTTGTCGATATAATCATAACTAAATCCTTACAACATTTAATAGTGTTTTATGAATTTTAAGAGTTTCGTGGTCCAGCACGGAAATTAATATAATGAGTCTTTGATGTCCGTAGGTTGTTCGCAGTTATAGTAATTTTTGTAACTGGGCAGTTCAGGTTCTGTGTGAGAAATCTTATATGCCCTTACATGGAGAGCATGTAATGTCAAAATTAAAAGAAATCATCTTTATGTAGTTAATGAATGGTAACTTCATTAATTTTTTTGCATTTTTAATAGATTTTTCAAGAGTGCCCATAACCGAACCAAAATTTTTTTTGTTAGAAAAATGACCAATTTATTGAAGTTTTAATAAAATTTTTCTAGTCAACGGAATCAATTTATTTTCTTCACGAGTAGTTACATATGGTCCCTAGCTTTAAATACATATACGTATGTTTGCTTAATATCTACAAGGCAACAAATTATGAGTGAAAAACGGAACTATGCCTACAACCGAACCTATTTCCCTACTATAAAATCGAAATTTCAGTTTCTTTTTTCAAATTTCAAATTGTTACTGAAAGTTTAGTCATTAAGCTTCAAAATCCTTGCAGAACATTTTTTGTATTCCGTGAACGGACAAAGTTATAAGAGTTTTACGAAAGTTCTGCATATGGCTTTTTTGCACCACCTGGTGGGGTGAAAAAGCCATTTGGTGTAGTTGTCAAAATATTTTGTTATCAAATTTTGAAATATTATATTTTTCTTTTATCTGTATAACAAATAAATAATTTAGAAAAGAAATTGATGGTAAATCACAATGGTGAGACTTTATCAAGCAAGAGGTTTGACGTCAAGGTATAATGATGTGCACTGTCGATTATTATCCGGTACACACCATTAGAACTTGACTGTCGATAAACCGGTTGTTCTCAAGAGAGGTTTTCTACAGTTTCCCTCTCCTCTGGCGAGAAAACCTAATTAACAGGTGGTCCAGGCAAATGCGAGTACTCCTAATAGAGCCGGCTGTAGACGCAAATTAGGTTAATATTTAGAAACTTATGTAGAACGGATTAATCCAAAAAAGTATTTCTTGGGGACTCTTGTCGAAGTGCGTAAGGCCAATAGGGCAGGAGTATAAACAATAAAAAAAATAATAATAATAATTTAGAAAAGTTTTTAGCTTCTAAAATTGTATTTTATGTTAAGTTTACCTGCTTTCAATTCACAGTCATCGAAACAAATCGAAACAAGCAGTTAAAAAATACAAATTACAATAACAACTATAATATTATCTATACGACAGCAAAACTAGAATCAAAATTTTAGTTTTACTTAATTAAACTTATATTTCAAACGTCTGGTAAAATAGTTCAATAGTTTCAAAATAAAAGCAAAATGGCTTTTTTGCACCCCTGGCTTTTTTACCTCACTCTGCCCTACCATTAAAACAATACAATCAGAATTTATTAGTTAAAATGTTCGCGACATTCACTCCAAAAATCAAACACAGTATTCTTTGCGAATTATAAAAATATAAATATTCAAAATCAATGTTTTATATCATTTCAAAAAATTTATAAATTTAATCAAATATTTATATATGATAAACAAGGACTTATACACAATAAATATTAAACACAGTCAAATTTTATAGGTAATGAAGAAATCAAAATAGTAAAATATATATATTGCAAATTTAGCGAAAGGGAGAATAAAAAATAAGATTAAAAGAAAACTTATTCAGCCGGTGGTCTGAAAAGGTGTGATGACGACCTGCATTGTCGAATTCAGTTTCAACTTGTCACTGTATACTGCAGATAGTTCTCGTCAATTGTCCAAATAATTAGATCAACAGCAAAATATTTCCTATTAACAATGGGGCCAACCGCGTTGTCCACCAAACACCACCTGACAAGTGCCACACTATGTATTATTGAGCAATATAAATTGCCCTAATATTATAAAAAAGAATTAAATAGACACGAAATTTTAAATTAAACCAAAAATATCGTCGTCACGAAAAGATGTTACCTGGAATTACAAGTCCCACTGGACCGAGATAAGTAAGAACGGAGTAGATGCTGAAAACCCTTTTATTTATTACCCAACGTGAGTCCTCCGCTTAGAGAATCTTCCCCACTATCCACAAATATTCAGTCCAAATCCAAACATTTACCCATTTGTAAGATAATGAAAAAGGCCTATTTTACGGTTTTTAAAGATGACATTTATTATTTCAATCCCATCTAGTTTCAAGCCATATATGGCTCCTCATCAGGGGATGAATATTTCACAAATACATAATCCGAAAACAAGACAGCACACAAAAGATTTCAAAAAGGATTAAATTTTTAAATTATCTGAAATAAAAATTTTAACAAAATATTTTAGAATTAAAAATTGAAATATTTATTTTAAGGTTATATTTTAATTTGTGAAAAAGAAAGCAAAAAAGGCTTCTTACCCTTTAGAAAAAAATATAAGCATGTAACAAAAAATTTTTCAAAAAAATCCTTGTTACTATTATCCATATTATTATTTTTATAATTAATTAATTTCAAAAATTTTGTAGAAACACATTTTTTAGAAATGTGCTTCTATGATTAGAGAAATTTGACAGAGAGGTTGGGTTATATATTTGGGTCCAGGTATAATATAGAAATCTATATTATTAAACTTTTCAAATTATGTTTTAAAAGAAGTAATTAAATTATAATATACTTTATCTAAATTGTCAATATCCGTTCTATAATTAATACTATTTGCATTATTTTTTATAAAAATCATTTCTAGATTTTTTCTTTTCCAATTATTTGTTTCAACATGTAAAATATTTATATTGTCAAAATCAAAAGAGTGATTATTATCAAAGGTGTGATTAGTTAAAGCGTTAATATTTTGGTTGTGAGTGACGTATCGTTTATGTTCTTTTATGGGTAAGACTCCGTCAGAAAATATGCGATTTGCATGGGGTCTTTGGATTAGGCTGCAATTTGGTGAAATTGTAGTATTGGATACTAGAAACAAGTGTGCCAAAAAGTTTTTGAAAATTTTGAAATTTGTTAAAGTTACGCCATTTTGAATTTTTTTGTTATAATTTTTTTAAATTTTAATATTTCCGAAAGTTTTTGATAAAATTTAATAAAATTTGGAAGGCTTATACTTGACATCATGTTTCTTCTGACTATCACATAAAAAAAACAAAAAAAATATTTTTTGGCCAAAAAAAGTCAAAAAAAATTTTTTGAAACCGTTTTGCCCGAGCGGGACCGATTTTTGAATTTTCTTGTCAATTAATAAAATATTCCTTATAATTTCACCTTTCATTTAAAAAAAGAAAATCGATGGAGACTCAAATAGTTTTCGAGATATTGCAATTTTTGTGGAAGCGCGACCACGTTTCAGTGTCAGCGATGTGTGAGTGCCCGGGAATCCTAATTCTTACACTTTACTGTTCAAAATTGTCTAGAACCTACAAATTTTATCTGATTTTGATGTTCTTTGTCTTAAATGAAAGGAGATAATTTTTCTAAGAGTTTCCCCGAAACTGTTGTTTCAATTATTAATTGTTTATATATTTCTTTGTTACTCAAAGTAAACAATTTACAAGAATTTTGAAAAAAATCGTGTTTATTTTTTATGTTTCAATTCCTCATGATCGAAATCAATTTAAATTAGTTCTAGTATGACCACCCAAAAATAATAATGCATAATTCGTTTTATTTAAATAATTTCGTTAATTAATAAATAGATAACTCTGGTTCTTCTTAAAAAAAATTATATTTTTTACAGATAAATTTATGTTTATTTAAATAATTTATGGCTATTTTGTTAAAAAATAATTTTAAAATTAATAATTATCATTGTTATTAACAATTAGATTTATATAAAATATAAATTAAAAATTAATTAATCATTTTTTTATTACTTACTTATATCTTTATTTATATATGCATAAATTTGTCTCTAAAAAATACAATTTTTTTAATAATTGTTATAAACAATGATAATTAGTAATTTTAAAATTATTTTTTAACAAAATAGCCATAAATTATTTAAATAAACATAAATTTATCTGTAAAAAATATAATTTTTTTTAAGAAGAACCAGAGTTATCTATTTATTAATTAACGAAATTATTTAAATAAATCAAATTATGCATTATTATTTTTGGGTGGTCATACTAAAACTAATTTAAATTGATTTCGATCATGAGGAATTGAAAAATAAAAAATAAACACGATTTTTTTCAAAATTCTTGTAAATTGTTTACTTTGAGTAACAAAGAAATATATAAACAATTAATAATTGAAACAACAGTTTCGGGGAAACTCTTAGAAAAATTATCTCCTTTCATTTAAGACAAAGAACATCAAAATCAGATAAAATTTGTAGGTTCTAGACAATTTTGAACAGTAAAGTGTAAGAATTAGGATTCCCGGGCACTCACACATCGCTGACACTGAAACGTGGTCGCGCTTCCACAAAAATTGCAATATCTCGAAAACTATTTGAGTCTCCATCGATTTTCTTTTTTTAAATGAAAGGTGAAATTATAAGGAATATTTTATTAATTGACAAGAAAATTCAAAAATCGGTCCCGCTCGGGCAAAACGGTTTCAAAAAAATTTTTTTGACTTTTTTTGGGCAAAAAAAATTTTTTTGTTTTTTTTATGTGATAGTCAGAAGAAACATGATGTCAAGTATAAGCCTTCCAAATTTTATTAAATTTCATCAAAAACTTTCGGAAATATTAAAATTTAAAAAAAGTATAACAAAAAAATTCAAAATGGCGTAACTTTAACAAATTTCAAAATTTTCAAAAACTTTTTGGCACACTTGTTTCTAGTATCCAATACTACAATTTCACCAAATTGCAGCCTAATCCAAAGACCCCATGCAAATCGCATATTTTCTGACGGAGTCTTACCCTTATTCTAGTTTTAAGATGTCTTAGAGTTTCTCCGATATAACAACTATTACAATTTTTGCATTAAATTTTATATACACATCCAACCTTCTGAAATTTCTCTGTTGGATCTTTAAAATTTGGAAAAATAGAATTTTTTAAATTATTAGAGTTAGTAAAAACTATATTAAAATTATGTTGTTTGAAAATATTAAAAAGAATTTTATCAAAATTTTGAATATATGGAATGCTTATAATCTTTTCAATTGGAAGATTGTTGTTATTTATTCTTCTTTTATGTGAGTTACTGGTAAGAGCATTATACCTCTGTGAAATCTTTCTATTTAACATATCAATTGGATATCCGTTAAGAATTAAAGTTTTTTTTAACAATATCAAGATTTTTAAGATGGAATTGTTGATCTGACAATTTTATAGCCCTATTAACAAGATAGTGCTGTGTTGTGTGTGTGCTGTCTTGTTTTTGGATTATGTATTTGTGAAATATTCATCCCCTGATGAGGAGCCATATATGGCTTGAAACTAGTTGGGATTAAAATAATAAATGTCATCTTTAAAAACCGTAAAATAGGCATTTTTCATTATCTTACAAATGAATATTTAATACGGTCAAACAAACAAAAATTACTATTATATACTGGCCTTAAAAGTAATAAGACTCTAGACTAATCAACATGAATAAGGAGTTTTGCGAACGAGTTCTCCAACAGTTCGGACGACACACATTAAATGAGATCAGAGACTGAATTAAACTAAACTACAGAATTGCTAGAAGGAAAAACCAAAGGAAATTTCTTTATGTATGTAAAAATTTATGTATCTTGCCAAGTCATGTTATTAATAACACCTTTTTACATTTTCGTTTTTTCTCAAAATCATGCTGTGACGATTTGGAAAAAAGTACCTACTTCTTTGGAAGAAAAGTCTTAAAATTAGAAATTTCTGACATATTAAGTGAAATTAAATACTTATATAAAAATTTACATTTTTTTAACATAAAAATTTTATAATTAACTAATAATGAAATTTTCACAGAATTAAAAAAACAAGTTTATTTTAATCTTAATAAATATCAATCAAAACTAAAATTTTTTTTTTTAAACTTAAAATAGAAAAAATAAAAAGTCAACAAATTATTAAAATTAAAACTAACGAAAATTGGATTGAAAATTTAACTTCATTAACCCTCACGGGCTCGAGTTCGTTTTTCCGCCTTCGCGCACAAGCCGGGTCCGAGAGACCCGGTATTTAAATTCAATAGAAATCAACAATTTGATAGCAAAATTGTTAATATTTTTTATCTAACATACAATTGTATCATTTTAAAGAAATTATTTTAAAAAATAGTTTTAAAAACAACATTATTTATAATAAAAAAATATAAAAAAAAAAAAAATATTTTCATCCAAATCACCGTATAATGTATAAATAATTATATAAGCATTTTATATATTATATATATGTTACATAATATATATATATTATGTTAATAATAATAATAATAATATATATATATATATATATATATATATATATTATTAACATAATATATATATAATAGTTTAAAAAATAGTAATATATAATAATGGTAGAAATATAAAACACCTGAAAAAAATCTTCAGCTAAATTACCTAATAATAATTATCTATAATTATTTAGACGTAAATCAAAAAAAATTTAGCGACCGCCATATTGAATCCGTCATTTTGAATTTTTTAATTTTGACATCATATTTGTAATCAGCAACCCCAAAACCCCCCGAGTACCGATTCTAAAAAAAATCTGATCGATTTTCTGTTATTTAACTTTTGGGAATGGAATTTTCCAAAAAACGTACAAAACGCACTATATTTTTCGCACTACGTCACTTCCGGAATTATTTAGGATATGAATTAGGATATTTAGGATATTTATTATGAATTAAAAATTCTTTACAAAAATGAAAAATGTTTGTTTTTACGCCCTCAAGTCTAATGTGAAGTTGATTTTCCAATATTATTTTCATAATCGGAAGTAGATAAAAAAAACTTTCCTCCGGGTCCGAGGGACCCGGCTCGAGCCCGTGAGGGTTAAATATTCCTAAAAATGTCTCTAATATCTTAGCACTAAGAGGTAACTTTGGATTTTCATATTCCTCAAAGCAAATACCAATTCCTAATATAATTTCAAATATAGAATACGGCGTAAACGATATTCCCTCTGATACTAAAAGTACAATTAGAGGGAATGTGTCTTATTCGTTACAAAATTTAATTTTTAATAAATCATACCTTAATTGCACACAAAAAAATTTAATTAAAAATATTAATGAAACAAAAAAAAAACTTTTTAAAGTCTAATAAAGATATTATTATAACCACTGCCGATAAATGTAATAAAACTGTCATTATAACAAAAAAGGATTATATCTCGAAAACACTTAATTTTTTAACTGATACTAATACTTACAAAAAATTGAATTCTGATCCTACAATCTCAATTCAAAATTGTTTGCGAAATCTTTAAAAATCTTTTGTAAATAAAAAATACTTTGAAAAAAATAGATATAATTTTCTTAAATGCTTAAATGGTGTTGCTCCAAAATTTTATGGACTACCAAAGTTACATAAAAATAACATTCCTATGAGACCAATTACAACTTTTGTAGTCAATGCAATATATAATTTATCAAAACTTTTATCAAACATTTTTAAAAAATCTTAAAATAATGATAATAACCACTATGTTAAAGACAGCTGGGATTTTAAAAATAAAATTAATAATATTCTTATTCCTCCAAATTTTACTATCTTTTCACTTGATGTTGTTTCCATGTATACAAACATATCTTGGACACTTATCAATAACACTATCAAAAGCAAATGGTCAGAAATTGAAAAACATAAAAACCTCTCACAGGATGATTTTCTTGAAGCTTTAAATTTATGCTTAAATTCTGCATACTAAGGAGAATTTTAAGGAGAATTATATAAACAAATATTTGGCTTACCTCAAGTGCATATTCTGAAGTGCAGCTATTATTGTCATGCAGAGTATTGAGGAAGAAATTTTAAGCAAGATTACATATAAAATTATTTTATACTTTCGATATATTGATGATATATTAATTTGTGCACCTTCAAATAAGGTGCATAATATATTATGAAAATTGAACTTTATCGATAAATATTTAAAATTTACTTTAGAGTTATCTAGTAATAATAAAATTAATTTTTTAGATTTTTCCCTCTCAATTGACAGTAATAACTTTATTATAACAAATTCATATGTTAAATAGAAAGATTTCACAGAGGTATAATGCTCTTACCAGTATCTCACATAAAAGAAGAATAAATAACAACAATCTTCCAGTTGAAAAAATTATAAGCATTCCATATATTCAAAATTTTGATAAAATTCTTTTTAATATTTTCAAACAACATAATTTCAATATAGTTTTTACTAATTCTAATAATTTAAAAAATTTTTTTTTCCAAATTTAAAGATCAACAGAGAAATTTCAGAAGGTTGGATGTGTATATAAAATTCAATGCAAAAATTGTAATAGTTGTTATATCGGAGAAACTCTAAGACATCTTAAAACTAGAATAAAAGAACATAAACGATACGTCACTCACAACCAAAATATTAACGCTTTAACTAATCACACCTTTGATAATAATAATCACTCTTTTGATTTCGACAATATAAATATTTTATTTAACTTTTATCCCAGAATTTTTCACGAAACAATTGTCAACTCATTAGTAAGACCCTTCACTAAACGTGAAGCGGAAACCTACAATATCGACCAAGTTTCAAATTCTAGAATTTTAAACCTAGACGTCACCGTCAAACAATATAAATTGAAAAACAAATTTAAAGCTATTAAAAAAATGGGGGACTAACTCTGCTGGGGCTCGAAACCCAGGACCTATCAATTGCCGGTTGATTGATCCACATCCTACAAATTCTTATAGCTTATCGATCCAGTAATCAAGATGGTTCGCATTCCTCTGCTACAAATTATTTAACTTTTATCCCAGAATTTTTCACGAAACAATTGTCAACTCATTATAAATTATAAATATTTTACATATTGAAACAAATAATTGGAAAAGAAAAAGTCTAGAAATGATTTTTATAAAAAATAATGCAAATAGTATTAATTATAGAACGGATATTGACAATTTAGATATAGTATATTAAAATTTAATTACTTCTTTTAAAACATCATTTGAAAAGTTCAATAATATAGATTTCTTCTTTACCAGCTATACCTGGACCCAAATATATAACCCAACCTCTCTGTCAAATTTCTCTAATCATAGAAGCACATTTCTAAAAAATGTGTTTCTACAAAATTTTTGAAATTAATTAATTATAAAAATAATAATATGGATAATAATAACAAGGAATTTTTTGAAAAATTTTTTGTTACATGCTTATATTTTTTTCTAAAGGGTAAGAAGCCTTTTTTGCTTTCTTTTTCACAAATTAAAATATAACCTTAAAATAAATATTTCAATTTTTAATAAATAATATTTGTTCGATTCAAGAAAGAAATAATTAAATGAAACAATAAATATTCATTTTGTTGACAACGTTTCGATGGACTGGTTCGCCATCATCATCAGGTCACTTTAATAAACAAATTCACAAGTCACATAAAATAATTTACAAAAATAATATAAAGATATAAGTTTAAACAAATTCAAAGTTATTTACCTATTTGTAAAATTACATAAACTTTTGGTCAAACTCAAAATAATTATAAAAATTAAAAAAAGGACTAGACGGAAAAATAAAATTTTAATATAAAAAATCACGAACATTTTTCAATGAGTGATTAGTCAGACTAACTGCTTAAAACGACAATCTTCATATCACATACAGGTGACGAGTTCAATGACCGCGAGTCGAAATATTATGAAAATGATCACTCTTTCAATTTATTCAGTAAAGGAAAATATGCATTACTAAGAAATTGTGTATCTTTCTTCTTGTTAATAGTAAAATCATTACATTTAATGTGAATCATTTCCGAAACTAATCTTTTTTTATTAGAAGTTTCATTGTCTAAAATTTGCACGTCATCAAAATTGAAAGAATGACCATAATCATTCTTGTGCTTATTCACAACTGAATCCAAATTTTTATTCTTTTTGTGTTCGTCGATTCGCTTTTTTAAAGTACGTTTCGATTCACCAATATATGTTGCATTGCAATCATTACAATTGAACTTGTAGGCAATACCAGATCTATCCCACTTATCTGTAAGGTCTTTTCCTAATTTTACAACAGAAGTTAAAGTGTTATATCTTCTATCTAGACTTTGAACAACCAAATCGCAAGTAACATTAGTAAAAAGCGAAGTTACATCGAGAGAAAGCAAAACAGAATCGTTTGTATTCCTTATAATAACAATTACTTCAAGTTATCTAATATCTTGAAAAAATATAACTTATTATCGATTCCGATTGTTCAAAAAACTTTAACTTCTGTTGTAAAATTAGGAAAAGACCTTACAGATAAGTGGGATAGATCTGGTATTGTCTACAAGTTCAATTGTAATGATTGCAATGCAACATATATTGGTGAATCGAAACGTACTTTAAAAAAGCGAATCGACGAACACAAAAATTTGGATTCAGTTGTGAATAAGCACAAGAATGATTATGGTCATTCTTTCAATTTTGATGACGTGCAAATTTTAGACAATGAAACTTCTAATAAAAAAAGATTAGTTTCGGAAATGATTCACATTAAATGTAATGATTTTACTATTAACAAGAAGAAAGATACACAATTTCTTAGTAATGCATATTTTCCTTTACTGAATAAATTGAAAGAGTGATCATTTTCATAATATTTCGACTCGCGGTCATTGAACTCGTCACCTGTATGTAATATGAAGATTGTCGTTTTAAGCAGTTAGTCTGACTAATCACTCATTGAAAAATGTTTGTGATTTTTAATTTTAAAATTTTATTTTTCCGTCTAGTCCTTTTTATTTATTATTATAATTATTTTGAGTTTGACCAAAAGTTTATGTAATTTTACAAATAGGTAAATAACTTTGAATTTGTTTAAACTTATATCTTTATATTATTTTTGTAAATTATTTTATGTGACTTGTGAATTTGTTTATTAAAGTGACCTGATGATGATGGCGAACCAGTCCATCGAAACGTTGTCAACAAAATGAATATTTATTGTTTCAGTTAATTATTTCTTCCTTGAATCGAACAAATATTATTTATTAACAATATACGGAAGGATAAGAAATTATTTTAAATTTCAATTTTTAATTCTAAAATATTTTTTTAAAATTTTTATTTCAGATAATTTAAAAATGTAATCCTTTTTGAAATCTCGCCGAAGAGGGGCTTTTTTCTCCTCAGGTAAGGGAGACCGGAGCTAGAAGTTACACTTTTCAAAGAACGTAAGAAGAAATGTATTACATATACTATTAAAATATTCAGTACTAGTGTAAAAATTAACAAATTTATTATACATTTATAATATATAAGTAATGCAGGAATTTCTTCTGTGGATTTTCTAATATATCTTTTTATATAAATGGAGTCAAAAAGTAACAACTTGCCTTACTGTTGGGCTAGCTGTTGCTGTGCTATGGTTAGTTGTTACTATACATATGGTAAAATTTTTACTCTCTATTGAAAGATTTTTGATAACAAGAAGACAATTTTGTAGTTTAATTATATGATTTTGAATTTTTAGTTATTGTTTTATTTAAATTCTTAAAATAAAACTAATCAACATATTTTTTTACATAAAAACATTTATAAATTCAAGACCTGCTTTTAACATTTTTTTGGCTTTTATCGAAACCAAATATTTCGAATCAAATTTTTTTCGGAAGAAATTAAATACGGATTACTGCTCTTAATAATGTGCCCATTACGAATTCTTTTTATAAAATTTTAATATTCAGTCTTCTCTCCCTAGGGATTTCAAGACGTTTTTGGTGGGAGGGCTTGTGGGTCTCTTTTCTTAAAAGGAAATTACTTTTTGATGTCTCTTGTGGCGATTGAGGGGGCGAACCCTTCATAATGGGTCGACCGCTTAAGAATTTCGAAAGGTTATCGGGAGAGACGGGATAAACAGAGGCTTAACCGAGGGTTCATTTTGAAGATTTCCTGTTGGAGGGAGTCTGATAAAGAAGAAACCATTCCATGGTTTGTTTGGCTATGCAATGTCGATTAAGGCACAAGTCTCGCCACCAAATCCATGATGAACTCTTGTCCATGGATGAATGATACCAGGATCACCAAATCCTTCGGGTTCCTCCGGGGGGTGGGGTGGACGACCATCGCTGAGCATAACTTAGCTCTCGTAAAGCTCGGAAACAGTTGTGATACAGGAGGAGCCCGTCTTCTGGACGCCCCGTCCATCCATCCATCTAATGGGCAATATGCTCAGGATAAAAAGGACTGCTTAAAGTATCTGATGGAAACTAATTTTCCGGACTTTAAAGAAAGACAGCTTCATGACTTTGGCGTTAGTCCAGGTTGGGCCCGAAGAAACCGTGAACACTGGAAAATAGCAGCTAGAGTTGTGACTCCAGAGGGTATTAATTGGCCCTTTCAAACCGTTTAAGGTCAGAGGGGATGTCTCAAACCAATCCAATCCTTTTACAAAAGGATTGGATTATATTAGATTACCCCTGTGTAAAATTATAAGAGCGTGTATTTCTCATGGTTATACACCAGGGTCCTGAAAAAGGACGAGAGTGGTGTTTATCCCAAAGGCCGGTCGCACCGGGTATACTGCTGTGAAGGATTTCAGACCAATCAGTCTAACCTCCTTTACATTAAAGGCCTTAAAGAAACTAGTGAATTATTTTATCAGACAGGAGTGTCTGAGGCATTATCCCTTGCACTTGGGACAACATGTGTATAGAGCAGGTTTCTCAGTATAATCAGCCCTGCACTCTGCAGTAGGTAGAATAGAGGAGCAAATGGGCAGTGGTGGTTATGCGGTGAGTACCTTTCTTGATATTGAAGGTGCCTTTCTTAACACGTCTAGCCTAGCTATCTGCAGGGCAGCCAGAAAGTGAGGTGTGCCCAACAAGAGGCGAGCGAGCGATCTCCTTAAACTCGATAAGATCAGAGTTAAAACCATTGTTCGCCTCTTTACAGTACATGAACTTTTGAATTATCATCAGCATAAAATAGGAAAAAGTCTCATCTATGTGTAGACTGCGTAAGGCGAGTGACGAGACATCGTCTCACATATTATCTGAAATCCCGGCGTTAGCTAGGATCAGACTTTCCAGGTGGGGTCAAGCAATTATAGACCCTATGCATGTGAGCAACCTTTTTATAGAGGAAATAGGGGAGAGTGGGGCAAAATAGGGTAGGCGGGTCAAATGTGGTACCTCTGTTTCTCCATGATGGGTACTTTTAATTTTTTTATTCTCGATGTATATCATTCATATTGATAAGAAAATGTTATTAATTATGAGGACACTATGAAAAATTTTTTTTTTTGAAAGTTATACAACTTTAAAGTTTTGAGCAAAAAAATATCGATTTTTTTTTAAATTAAAGTGCTTATAAAAATTTTTGAGATAATTTATTTAAATTGGCAAGTGTGGGATCTTTTTTAGCACTTATTCTAGAGTAATTTCCAATAGGATAGATTGTTAAATTGTTTATAACAATTTGTAAACAATACATTTTGTTGTAATATGCAGTGCGGGGCAAAATGGGGTACCGATGTGTTTGGCCATACCGGGTGGTATTCAATATTCATTGAACTACTTAAAAAACATTATATTATGCATATGTAACAACTTTTCGCAGAAAAATCGATATTTTTCTTTCGGGGTATTATGGAATCGATGTTTCACTATCGATATATCGATATTTTTCATTATCGATGTTTTTTTTGATAAATTCTAATAAATCTTACTTGTTTTTCTCATAATAATAAAGAATCTTACTTTTTTGTATTTATAATCTCTTTCAACAAGAATTTAACAAATTTTGAAAAAATATTCCACGTTTAATATGGTAATTTGATGCTATACCATTTTGCCCCACCCATGGGGCAAAATGGGGTTTTAGCACCTTCTCAAAAAATGGGATATAATTTCTTTCAAAAATTCTTTTCTCCGCTATTATCACCATTTCCTCAAACCTAAGAGTACAAAGAAGAATTCTGATGGTTAGATAAATCGATTTATTCGTTTGGTTCTCTGTAAACAGCTAATTACAAAAAGGTACCCCATTTTTCCCCACTCTCCCCTACTGGACTTCTGGAGAAGAACATGACTCTAATGGGTTGTTGTAAACGAGCAAACTGGGGCTTGGTTCAATGGATTCTCTAATCTAGGTGCCAACTTTCCCTTTTAGGAAATATCCAGGTTTATCTCTGCTCTTGATTAGATTTGGAATAGTCAGTTTTCCTATTTTTGTTCTTAGAAAACCGAAAATTCAAAAAACGTAAAAAAATTTTTTAACTTAAACAATTTTTTTTCTTGGACAGAAATTAAAGACGAATTAATGCTCTTTAAATTGTGATCATTCGAATTATTTTATACATTTTTAATAACCAGCGTTTTCACCCGCCCGGATAGAAAACAAGAAAAATTTGGAAAAGTACGAAAAAAATTCATAACTCACACAGTTTTTGATCAAATTTTTTTTGTCAATGTCAGAAGTTAGGGCAGAATGACTGTTCTTCAAATGGTGTCAATTGCGAATTTTTTTTTATAAACTTTTAATAGCCAGCGTTTCGACAGCTTTGTCAAAAAACCGAAAAATGTGAATAAGTAAATAAAAATTCATAACTGGAACAATTTTTGACCAATTTTTTTTTCTTTGATCGAAATGAAAGAGGGATTATTGCTTTTCAAATTGTGATTATTGCGAATTTTGTGTAGTAAACTTTTAAAAGCCAGCGTTTCCACCCGTTCGTATTAGAAAAACCGAAAATGTGAAAAATTACAAAAAAATCATAACTCGAACAATTTTCGGACAAATATTTTTTCTTTCTCTGTAATTAAAATAACAGATTATTGCTTTTTAAATTGTGACTATTGCGCATTTTTTAATAAACTTTTTAAAGGCCAGTGTTCCTACCCGACCGTATCAGAAAACTGAAAAATGTGAAAATTAAAAAAAATTCAAATGTCGATAAAATTTAAATAGGAGCTAACTTAGCAAATCTGAAATAGGTTTTTGCTAGTTTCGATAAGTACTTTCAGAAAGTGAAGTCAAAAACTTAGTGTACATTTTGTGTTGTACTGTGTAGTTGGACCTACTAATAAACAATCATTTAGAGAGACTCCGGTCGACCTTTTAGCAGAACCATCGTAACCAACTCTAGTTTTAGTGGTGAGACTCGTTTCCTTTTTTACTGCATGATGAGAAAGATAGAAATCAGACTTAAGATCGTCTGGACCTTTAATTGGGGATATATGACCTATGACAATATATTCTTGCATACTATTAGAATATTAAATTTTAAGATCAGGATCTTTTAAAAACCTTCTTTTTAAAGCGTAAAAGTGTTGAGACGCAGTATTACGAGAATCTTCTAACGAATCTACTTTATCATTAAACGCAAGCCGAACAGCGTACCTACCTGCATTATCCTTACAAACGTTTTGATTATAATAATATTCTGCAGCCTTTTCTTCCTCGGATCGAGGTTTAAGAAAAGGTTCGTCTCCTAATTCCCTTAAAATAGGAATTTTTTCATTCATGATTAAATTGCAAATGATTGAATTCAGTCGAGGTGAAGCACAACGACCAGCAAATATCCAACTTAATTCGGTTTTTTAAAAGAGAGCTGACTGACCTTCGCTGCGAATTTGACGGACACATAACGAGTCATAAAAATATTCTACGCCTATCAATATATCAATTTCAGCTGGTTCATAGAATAAAGGGTCAGCTAAAAAGATTTCATTAGGAACCTTTATCGAATTTCTATTAATTAATAATAACGGCATTTTCTCTAAAATTTCGTTAAGGATTTGACAAGACATATCAAACTCACGATTTTCATACCTGGATTTTATTTTAATTGAAGTATTAAATTTAATCTCGGAGCGAAGATTCTCTACGCCTTTCAATTAAATATAAGTCTTTCTCTTTGATAAGCCTAAAAAATTGGCAAATCTTTCTGTAATCGAATTGCATTGAGAACAAAAATCTAACAATGCACTACAAGGACGATATTTTCCTATATTGTCTAAGATATTAATTAGTGCAATACCGAAAACAATTTGAGACTGTTTTTTCCCTGATAACTAATCCATGAGGAAGTAGTGGTAGAAGGAGAAGATTCTTCCTTAGATTCCGATTGATTTTCATTTTCCCTTGTGAAATGCAAGAGAATATTATGAGGTTTTTGACAATTTAATACCCTTTTTTGAGCTTGAAAATGTTATTTATTTTTGGATTTGTAAAATGACTGTGTAGCTTCCATAATAACCCGACGTTTTAGAAATAAAATCATTTCAGGTAAGGTGGGAAGTTTGGTACTTTTGATTGTTTCTTCCCATTTTTCCCCGGTTTTAATTATTCAATTTGTCACGAATAATATAAATAAGCACTAAATCCCAATTCTCGACGGGTACTTCTAGAGCTTTAAGTGCTCGGACATGTTTTTAAAAATTATGTAACAATGTGCGAATAAAATTTTTTTTATAAAAGCGATCACTTCAGATGCATCGCCTTTTAAACAAGATTTTAAATAATAGAATTTATGAATAGTTGGTATTGAAGGATTATCATGACATAAAGGTTTACAAGTATCGTTTAAAGCTAACCATGTATCGAATCCACCTTAGAAAGGTGAAACCTTAGAAATCCACCTTAGATCAGCTTCAAGTTTTGGGAGTTGAAATCCCGAAAAAATATATTTGAGGATGAATTTGACGGTATTTCATTGTACTGTTCTGTTGTTCCAGATAGGAAATCTGTTGATAAATTTTCAGTTACAGGAGATGTTTGAGGAGTATTTAATAGTAATTGATTGTTTCCTGTCAAAGTATTAATATATTTTTCAAATAATCCATGAATCGTGCGAAACCTTTCTTCAAAATAAGTTCTTTCACATTCAGTATTAGAGCAATTCCATAGTAAGTGTTTAGAGAAATTTCCTTGTAGTATGGGATTTGGATGAAACTGTGCTTTATTGTCCTCTTGGATACCACCAACAAAATAGTGAAACTTTTTTGGAAAATATTCATAAACATAGGTGATATACAACATTGAAATTTTTTAGCCTTTTTTTTGAAACCCTATAACTTTTTTTCGACAAAAGATTTTTAGGTCAATTATTTTTTAAATTGTCAATAAAAAGACACATTCATCTAAAAAAATTTCGGATGAAAATTTATTCAATTCTTTATTAATATTAAAGAAATAAAAATTTATTTTAGATTTTTAAAAAACACCACTTTTATTTTGATTAATTTTTTTGTGTGGTGCTAGTACATACTTACCTCTAAGTGCTGCGTGAGTTTCAAAATGGAATCTGATTAAAATACGTGTCTTCAGATATTCCGTTTTCATAAACTTACATTTGGCAATGTCGCATTTTGAAATAATTATTTTGAAAAAATACAAACTTTGCAACGTCGCATACAATAATGAGTTTTTGTAAAAGAAAAAAGGGTCTAACAAATTGTTGAGCGGAGAGGTAGGTAATAAACGAAGTACAAACTATAAAAAGCAATTAAGACTAATCCTCAATAGATCTCAACCTTTGCAATAAAAGACAAGATGTAAAAATCCTGATCAGTCTGTTTCGGATTATACTTATAAATAAATAGTTTGACAAAAATATTAAAATAGGTTCACATTTATAATATGTATTTAGGTATATTTAGAATTCAAGCTTTTAAGAAGATATATTTTACTCTTTAAGTGACAGTTATTTTACAATAAACAGGAATTTAAGAAATATGAAAATTTTGAAAAAACAAAAATATAATATTAACATTATTTTATTTAATAAAAGAGAAGGATACAACAATAAAAATTTCATTAATGCAATGCAACTGCATTGCAATTACTGCTGCACTGGAGATTCGTAATCTCCACTGTTTATTATAATTATCTTACTGGGACATCAAAATGTCCGCCTGGAGATAGTATTACGTTGTGCGATTAAGGTAATATTACACTGTAATATTAACATAATGTTAAGATAAAATTAGAATAATTTTAAGATTTAGAAAAAAATTTTTCACCAAGTTGGATCGAACCCTGAACCATGTATACAGTAAGCAAGAGTCTTACTAGTGAGCCAATCTTACTTATAGTGCATATGGATTATCGACAAAATAATGTAATATTACCTTAATAGTAAAACGTAATATTGCATCCAGGGGGACATTTTGATATCCAAGTAAGATCACTGTAATATTACAGTGGAGGTTAAGGATATAAATCTGCTTAAAAAAATAAAACAAATATTAAAAATATTTTTTTAAATAAATTAAAAAATTAATTCTGATTATTTTATTTTTTCAATTTTATTCTAATTAATTTATAAAATAATTTTGTTATGTTAGGAATTTTGAAGAAAGTTTTTTTATCATGAAAAATAATTTAAAGTTTTCAGGTATAAATAATCTTACAAAAATAACCTTATACATTTTTTTAAAATTGGTATTGCAAGTTTTTCTTGACTCTAACCAAGATCATTAGTTTTTTGTGTTGTCTGTGGTGTAGTTTTACAATTATTATGTGTTTCTTTATCAGTAGCTTGTTTTCAATCCTATAGAGAAAAGTTTTATAAAAAAACTCTTGTGGACACTTTTTTATATTAATAAATAGAAATAAATAGAAAGTAGAAGAGAAGAATGCGTATGTACAAAAGAGTTAAAAGAAAAGAGTAGAGAATATAGTAAAAAAATTATATTAATTATATAGTCATTAATATTGTTTATGAAAAAAGAATAACACTATCACATCCTTAACTTCGTGGTAAACACTTTCACTATTTGTTTTATATTTGTGGGTGGAAACCTCTATTTAGTTTTGTTCCTCTTCTTGTTTTTTTTCTTCTCGATCTTTTCCTGATCTCCTCCAGGTGTTTGTTGTCTGTCGGTAGCCACCAGAATTTTTTAATGTTTAGTTTGTCTGTGTTGATAAAATCTCTGAAGGGAATTGTTGTATTATATACTTAGTTTCTATTGTTTATTTTATCAAATGTTGATAGTAGTTTTTTGGCTCATTGTTTCCATCCAGTAGCATTGAATAGGAATGTAACCATTTTGGAGGTATTGTTTCCAGTTCATAGCTATAGCTGCTTGGTTGTTGATAGATTTGTTGTTTATGTTATTGATTTTGAAGAAGAAGGATCTAGTGAGGGCTACTATGAAGTTGTCTATCCTTGGGATGTTTTTGCTGATATAGATGGCGTAGTTGCTGTGGTGTTTGAAGAATTCGCTGTGTGCAAATCTGCACATCAAAAGGCATGCTCTGAGACATCTTCTTTCAAATGCTCTTAAGTGTTCTATTCATGAGGCACTGGAGTTCCTAGTATTGGTGCAACATATGAGTCTATTGGTCTTATTAGTAATAAAAAAGAAATTACTTTTGCTTTTGAAAAGAGTGATTTTTGATAAAAGATGTTTGCATATTTTTTAAATGTGGCTATTGCTTTTTTCACGATGGAGAACAGAAAAATGCATTATCGCATAGCCAGGAATATCCCACTTCCCTGGAGTATTTCGGGCTCAGCACAAATTACCAACATAAAAAATAAACCCTGCATACCTGCTTTATGCAGTCACCAATACCGACTAAAAACCTCTTCTGATTCCACTGGGTTTTGAACCTTATATCCATCTACGGAACTACCTAGTCGCTTCGGACTTCGTAGATCAATGGTCCCATTAAGTCGCTCGCGCCCGCGCGTCTCTTCCGTGCCGCTCTTCTTTTGTCCTTTTTTCTCTTTATCCTTAACAAAGCGTTCTTTGCTTCCTTCAGCGCAGTTCTGAAAACTTTGCATCCTGTTGATCCGGCGACATCCTGGATATCCTCCTTTTCGACGAACTTTGCCCGGCATAAGAAGCATCACTTGAAGCATGCAGACGACTTATCTACTGCTTGCAATCTCTACCTATTTGGCCAACTTGGTACTCTTCTCCTTAGTCCTTTTAGGAGGTATATCCTCCTTCTTCCTCTTTGTGTCCTTCACAAACTCAGGACCATTTCGCTTCCGCTTCTGACTTTCTAAGATAACGTTTCTTAGCATTGCTGCGTTGAAACGGTCGCGTCTCATCCTTCGGTCTTTGCGTGCTTCTTCTGACCATGTCAATCCCTGGTAGAATTTCTCATCTTTTCTGGCCGCTGCTGCATGCTTCTCTTTCATATCCCGTCTGAGCGATGTTCGGCTTATTAGTCCGTCCTTGATTGTCATATTGACATTCCTCCTCACCTCACAGGATTTCAGCATCTTGATGACTTTATCCTCCATTTTTAAAATTCTCGATGGATCTTCTTTTCGAATCTTAATAGATTTATTTCGATCTTCATTACAGCTAACAATGTCAATACCACCTATTTCTAGAAAGCTAACGTATCCGCTACCTGGCACACGTCCGATAGAGGACCAACAACCCCGCGCTAAGAAAGTTCTGATGCGCCCCAGGTAGAACAAAAGTTCCAACTAGGCACGGTGCTATTGCTTTGTTTAGTTGGGTTATAATGTGGTTATCAAATCTCATTAGTTCGTCTATGTGTATTCTAAGGTATTTAACTATTATTTTATGTTGTATTGTTATGAGATCGTCGGTGTCGGGTTGATTTATGTTGATTTTAAGTACTTTTATTTTTCTTCTTCCTGTCTCAAGCTTGTTTTGCAATAATTTAAAAAAATGGGAAATTATTTTCAATAGATAAAGTATAGCTTAATTGTTTCTATTGTAATCATTTGATTTTTATTTGCTACGGAATTTGCTCGCCGAATGGAGTCCCGGTACCTTTATAGTTTCTTTAATTAATAAATACAAAAAATTAGGTTGAGTATTACGTAATTATGATTTCTGATGTGAATTCGAAGAAAGGTGTAGTCAATAACGAGTCCAAATTTAAACCTTCGAAAGTAAATATATTTTAAATCAAAAGAAAATATTTAACAAACAAATTAAATATATGAAAATAAATAATAAATATAAGAATATTTATTAATTTATTTTATTATAAGATTTTATATAAGAAATATAAGAAATTTTATTATAAGAAATATAAGAAAACAAAAGTATAACTATAAAAATAATTAAACTTAAAATAGTATGAAAAGTAACTTAACAACTGTTTCTCATCGAAAGAAATACTTTAGTTATCATTAGAAATTCCTTTAACCCTCACGGGCTCGAGTTCGTTTTTCCGCCTGCGCGCACAAGCCGGGTCTGAGGGACCCGGTATTTAAATTTAATAGAAATCAAAAATTTGATAGCAAAATTGTTAATATGTTTTATCTAACATACAATTGTATCATTTCAAAGAAATTATTTTAAAAAATAGTTTTAAAAACAACATTATTTATAATAAAAATATATAAAAAAATAAAATAAAAAAATATTTTCATCCAAATCACCGTATAATGTATAAATAATTATATAAGCATTTTATATATTATATATATATATATTATATATATATATATATATATATAAATATATATATATATTTTATATATATATATATATATATATATATATATATATATATATATATATATATATATATATATATATATATATATATATTTAATAGTTTAAAAAATAGTAATATATAAGAATGGTAGTAATATAAAACACCTGAAAAAATCTTCAATTAAATTACCTAATAATAATTATCTATATTTAGACGTAAAACAACAAAAAATTAGCGACCGCCATATTGAATCCGTCATTTTGAATTTTTCAATTCTGACATCACATTTGTAATCAGCAACCCCAAAACCCCCCGAGTACCGATTCTAAAGAAAAAATTAGCGACCGCCATATTGAATCCGTCATTTTGAATTTTTCAATTCTGACATCACATTTGTAATCAGCAACCCCAAAACCCCCCGAGTACCGATTCTAAAGAAAATCTGATCGATTTTCTGTTATTTAAATTTTGGGAATGGACTTTTCCAAAAAACGTACAAAACGCACTATATTTTTCGCACTACGTCACTTCCGGAATTATTTAGGATATGTTTACACTTATTACAGTAGGTGATGTTGAAACATTACAAAATAATGCAATATTGCAGAAAAATTGCTAACTTTTTATACGTATTTATAACCCGGGTCCCTCGGACCCGGCTTGAGTCTTTACGTATGTTCGACTTAAAAGGGAATTTTCCAGAGTATTTTATGAATTAAAAATTCTTTACAAAAATGAAAAATGTTTGTTTTTACGCCCTCAAGTCTATTGTGAAGTTGATTTTCCAATAATATTTTCATAATCGGAAGTAGATAAAAAAAACTTTCCTCCGGGTCTGAGAGACCCGGCTCGAGCCCGTGAGGGTTAAATAAATAATACTAATTCTTGTTTAATCGGCTCTCGCGAAGTTAAATCGACACTTTGTACACATTTGATTTTAGTTACAAGTAAGAGCACCTCGGGCCAAGGCGAAAAATGATCTGGGATCGTGCAGCGAGGTATATAGGTGCGCGCTGCCGCGATGGTAAGACTTAAATTTTGAGGGTAGAGGAAATTGTTTGTCCAATTTTGACGTTTAGGTCAAAAATGCCTTCAAAATTGACATAAATTTTAAGAGTAGCGGGAAATGTTTGTCAAAATTTAACGTTTAGGTCAAAACTGCCCTCAAAATTGACCTAACTTTGACGGTAGCGGGAATTATTTGTCAAATTTTGACGTTTAGGTCAAAACCGCCTTCAAAATTGACTTAAATTGTAAGGGTAGAGTTATTGCACCTATTTTTTACCTGTTGGTAAAACAGTTGGTCAAATTGGACGTAATTTTTGACGGATCCTTAGGAAAGAGCCGGAAAAGGAAATGACTGAATCATTTAATGTATTGATTTAATCTATGATTATAAAACATTAATTTATTTATTATTATTTAATTATCAACCGACCAAAAATGTGTCAACAATCGAGACAAATCTACTGTCAACTGGCAACCAACTATTATAGATGTTGGGACTGTTATCATGCTGCTGGGGCGAACCCATGGTGCGCATGACCTATATACGGTACCGAAGCAGAAAGCCAATTTACCTAATATCGATAGTTCGTTTCTGGCTGTCGATTGTCACATAGGGTATCACCGCGGTTGATTATTTCATTCAGTAAAATAGTAAAAGATGGATTTCCGTACTCGTCTGGACTGGATCAAAGGTTAGTGTCCAGAATCCATCTACCTCGTTGTCTTGGAAATATTACCGGTACACGGTGTTACCGAAAAATAATATCGACAAGGAAGACGGTATGGCAAGACGATAGGACGCCGCCATTTTCGGTCGACCGACGCAATCACCGGCGTGTGGAAGTTCTCAGTTCTCTTCACAAAGTTTGAAGTTAAAAAAAAGAAGAGTGATTTTAAAGAAAATAATACTTGTGTAGTCTAATAATTGTCTTTATTCAATCGTTTTATTTGTGTGTTAAATTCATTGTGTCTGTTTCTCTCCTTTGTGTGCGGTACTTACGCCCTATTATTTCAATATAAAAAGTAACTTTGTATAAATAAAATATTGAGCTCGGTTAGAGCTAGTCCGGGAAATTTCTCTGTTTTATTTCCACATCGTGATCCGGGTAGTTTACCTACCTGGCGCCGGGGATGTTCCCTAAAACGGATCATCGATGTTGTATTATAAGTTTAAAGTATGGAATTTATAATTCAGCAATAGTAACCCGATATATTGCCATTTTTGTAATGATTAGCGGGTGAGATCCGCAAGGAAAAGTAAACATCATTACAACAGTGGCACCCAACTAAAGGTCCGTGACAGACGAGAGAAACTATATATAGAAATTTTCAGTGTAAAAGTGAAGTGAGAGAACGGAATGAGAGCCTTTACTGTTGGTGAGTAATTGAATTTTCTTTTCTTTTCAAACTAATTTTTCTTTTTCGATCTAGAAGGTATTATTTATTTTTGCTTCTGGGGAAAAATTTGTAGAAAAATTAATAATGATTTGAAAATTATTTTTGTTGTATATTTTTTTCAGCATGAAAGAAGACTTTTTTGTACCTGCAGTGTCCCCTACCACTTTCAAGAAAAATAATTAATAATAAAATTTAATACTAAAAATTGAAAAAAGTAAATAGAAAAATATTTTTTAAATTCAACGAAAAAGTTTATTAGATTTCTCTCACTTACCTAAATATAAACGCTGACGAACTTAAGTAAAAGTCCCTTTATTTTCATTGCAAAGATATAATTTGTAGTAGGCTGAAATATTATATTATTTGATTAAAAAAATGTATTGAAATAAAAATTAATGGTAATTTACCTAACCAGGTAAATAATAATTTTTAAAATAATTTGCCTTTTTTGTGACAGTGGATATAAATGAGAAAATTACCGGACATTTTGGAAATTTAAGTAAAAGTAATCACATTTTCAAAATAGTTAGAAAAATAGAATTAATTAATTACAGGTATTTTTGACTTCCGACAAAATAAAGTGTTTTATGTGAATAGAGAATTTATTTATTCCGAAAAATTACACTGTAATTTTGGGAATTTATAAAATTTTGTAAATATTTCTCAAACCACAGTAACAAAATTTAGAGTCAGGAAAGTTACCCAATTTCACATAAAATTTACCGGTAAATTATGTCATTTTGCAATATTTCGTGTAAAGTTGAAAAAATTAATTTAGTGAAACAGGAAAAATTTCTCGACAGAACCTTATTCAATTTTTCAAGTAGGTAATTTACCGGAAACTTTGGAAAATTTATCAGTAATTTATGAAATTTAGGAAATTTATCAGTAATTTATGAAATTTAGGAAATTTATCAGTAATTTATGAAATTTTGGAAATTAACCGATAATTAATTCCAAAAAAGAAATTTTTTCAGAAATAATAGAAAATAATCGGAAACCGAATAGTGAATAACGGTAATTTCCGAACAATTTTGTGGAATTTATCGGTAATTTAGGAAATTTAAGAAATTAACCGATAATTGACTCTATAAAGTAGCGAAATTTGTAGAGAAGTCGGAAATCAATCAGAAGAAGTGTAGGAAAGAGCTGCAATTTCCGGAAATTTTAGAAAATTTTCGGAAATCTTGAAAATTTGAAAATTTTTGATTTTTTTTTGTATGCGGAATTAAGGAGAAAGTATTTTTAAGAAAATTGAGTTTTGAATATTTTCAATAAATTTAAATGTTTAATCTAATCATTTTGGAAAAATTCTGAAAGTTTTGAAGAATTTTGGAAATTTTTGAATTTTTTTTACGAATTCTAAGAGAAAATAATAGAAGAAAAATTAAATTTTGATAATTTTTAATAAATCAAAAAAAAATTTCTCTCCTTCTGTGAATTTTTTTTTCTTTTTGTAAATTATTAGTTGACATTCAAAATTTTTCAATAAAGATTGAAATTTAATTTACTTTTTTCTACGAGACTTTCTTTTGGGTTATTAAAATTAATTCGATTTAAAATGTCAGACAAGCATGTAGATTCGAATTACAAGACGGACATGGAATTTGACTAAATAACGTCTGAAGAAGAGACAGAGTTCAAACAGTAGTGCAAGTGCACCAGTCCCATACACAAGAGCCATATGAAACTACTGACAAAATGACAAATGAACCAAATCTCGCAGACCAGTTAGGAAGCCATGTACGCGCTTTTGAGAAAATGGAACGCCAATTAGTACTAAACGGTTGTAGTAGTTTCGGTAGTTTTGACGAAGTCCAGTCAAGAATAGAAAGACTAATTGGGCGAATGCAAAGCAATACATGCGTTCCGTGGTACGACAGTGACGAGGCATATCCGAAATTTGGTAACGAAGTACAAACGTCTACTCCTAACACACCAGGCTCGGCTAGAAATTGCGAATTACCTTAAAATTCGGCTGTTATTCTAACAGAAAATAATTTTTCAAACAACTGAAATGGAATTAGTAGAGTTTTCCGACCAGAAAATTTCCATACCCGTTTTCTCTCATCCGACCCAACGTATTTACACGTAAACACTGATCGGAGGAAGAGGGTCGTAATAGATCCCCGATTAGAATTCTCTGACAAATCGGAAATCCAAAAATTGCGTGAGTTTATTTCATTCATGCAAAAGCAAATAGAAGCGCTAACGACACTGGTACAGAAACAGATAGACAGACCAATGACAGTGACAAGTACATGTCCCACATGTCACACGACAACGACTGTCTCAGGACAATCTAGGCATGGTGCCAGTCGTCAAACAGCAGGCCAACTGACACATACGGTTTACCGAACATGACGACAGAAAACTATCCCGGTATTCAGACAAACGTGTCATCGCCACCTTTAATTCCGACAGTAAGCTCAGAGAGTAGGAATTTGCAATTTCATGGTTTAAGTTGGAGTAGAAATGAAGGTCGTGTACCCCTCTACATCCAACAGATACCGATTTGAGTTACGCGCGCGGTCAACCAGATGCAGAGATCGACAAGGTGCTTGGGATTACCAACCGACACTAGACCGGTATCCCCAAGAATCGTTTGGACACCCGACAGATGAGCCCAATCGGTTATTTCCACATAGTAAAATTTACCCTGTAAATAGTACATTTCCGCACACAAACCCAACCGCACCTACGACAACAAAACCGACGGCAAGTCTATACGATCAAAATCGACAGTCATTACAATATGGAGAAAGAAACACAGAAAATCGTACCACGTTCCAATATGTCAAACGCTCAATTCAGACCACCGAGAGATGTCGCGAGTACCCGCGACAGACCGCGCAGAACATATTATCGACGTAGAGAACTACCCAAACAACGGTATTACAGGGTATCGCCGAAAGTATTGAAAAAAATGCACGACAACGCGTTAAGAATGTTACCTGAGGGAATTATAGAACTGCCGAAAAGTGGTTGGTCGAGTCCAGTAGTTATTGTCCGAAAAGCAAACCGAACATACAGATTATGCATAGACTTCCATAAGCTTAATAATATAACCAAAACTGACCCAGAAAAAGTAGAACTCATCCGCGCGTACCCAGAGCCAAAAATGGTTAAACAGTTGAGACGATTTTTAGGAATGGCGTCGTGGTATAGACATTTCATTCCCCAATTAGCCACTTTAGCAGAGCTCTTAAAGAAACTGTTGAGGACAAACACTTCCTGAGAATGGAATGAGAGCCAACAAATCGCGTTCGACCGAATTAAAGAACAACTCGCGACAGCTCCAACTCTGACATATTCTGACATTACGTTACCGTTCGAACTACAAACCGACGCGAGCGATTTCGGTATTGGTGTAGTTCATACCCAAGTACAAGAAGGGAAAATTCGAGCAATAGCTTACGCGAGCAGAACGTTAACATCAGCCGAAAGGAAATACTCGGTCACGGAAAAAGAATGCCTTGCGGTAATTTGGGCTGTGAAGAAATTCTGCCATTACCTCAAAGGGTTTCATTTCACGGTCATTTCCGATCACAGCTCACTACGTTGGCTTCATAACTTGCATAATCCGACTGGACGGTCGGCCCGGTGGGCGTTAGATCTCCTAGAATACGATTTCGATGTAGTGTATCGTAAAGGTTCATAACACTTGGTTCCTGATGCACTACGGAGAATGTATGAAGAGCAGATGGCACTACCGATAGCCGCTATGGAACCGGTTAAAGATGCATGGTATTGCCAACGTGTGAAGGAAGTGAATGAAACTCCGAGAAAATTCCACGGATGGAAGGTAACCGACGGTAAACTGTATCGTTATCGCCCAAACCCGCTAATTGATTCAGTAATCGACGATCTGGACACGTGGAAATTAGTAATTCCTAAATAACAGAGAAAAGAAGTGTTTAACGAGACACATTGCGAACCCCAAGCATGTCACCTTGGGAAAGAAAAAACGTATAGACGAGTGTCTGTACAGTATTACAGGCCAGGTATGTACCGCGTTATCAAAGAATGGGTAGGAACATGCGACATTTGTCAGAAAATCAAACCCGATCAAAGACCCGCGGCAAGACTCATGGGAAAACGGGTAATAAAAACACCGTGGTCAGTAGTCGCGACAGATGTTATGGGCCCATGGCACGGAATATGTGGATAGGATTAACGGAAGCGTATAGAAGCAAACACGCGTTTACTCCGGTATGCCACCCGTAATCCAACTTGGTAGAACGGGTAAACCGAGTAATAAAGACAATGATTTCAGCATGCGTTTCCAAAAATCACAGCAAATGGGACGTTTACCTCAAAGACCTTAGATTTGCGTATAATACCGCAGTTTACGGTAGTACTGGTGTAAGCCCAGAATTTTTAAAGACGGGAAGGGAACCTAGACCATACAATAATTTACGATACAGAACGGAAGAACCGACAGAATTTGAAGCAACAAACGAAGATGAATGGTTAGAGCGAATAGAGAAACTTAAATAACTACAAGACTTAGTGACACTAGAAATGGACAGCGCTTTTAATAGACAAAAAGTTCATCATGACAAAAGATGTCGAAACATAATATTCCAAGTAGAAGATAAAGTCATGTGCAAGAAACAAGTAACTTTTTTCGCGAGTAGAAAAATCACAAGAGCATTCATTGGTATCCCCCCTAGGGATCGTAGGACCTTGCAGCTGGTAAAGTGGCTTACGGACATAATCGGAGAGTACCCTTGGACCCCGTTCTAAACCTCGTTAGTCGTTTTCGGCGGCCTGCTCCTCAGATTCCATGGAGTAGAGGGATGAGAATAATGAGGAAGCAACCTTTGGGCTATGAGAAATTATTACCACTGGAAGCGGAGGGGCGTACTGTCTGCTGGACCCCAACTTAGAAACGGTACCCCAATCCAATATCCTCGGATGTGACGGTCTTGAACCCTGAGGTCGTGGATCAGTCCTCCCCTTCCTCTTTGGCTGTTCCTTCGGGATTCGATGGTAATGCGGTCTTAGGTGAGAGTGTAGACTCAGGGGCTGTAGAAAGGCCCCTAACCAAAAGGCGCCTTAACGGTTCTGAAAAGAAACGGTTAAAGAAAGAACGGCTTAAAGCCGGTGTAACCAACTCTGTTTCCTCGGATGTTGCTACTGGCTCGAAGAGAAATATTCCAAAAATATTATAAAGTATTATTATTATTAGATATATTATAATATTATAAAGTGTCCAGGATGCGTTACCTCTGGAAAAAGAGGGGATAAAAAGACCAAAGTCGGTCCAGCAGAGTACTAGGAGAGAGGGTAAAATGTTGGGCTAACAATGGCTCAAAGGGCAAATCCTCTTACGATGGTGGTCTGCAGCAAGGGTTACCCAGACGTGGCGCTTACAGATGAGCAGTTTTGACTTCTTAGGAAGACCGTTGTGACGCTCACCTGCAGAGGAGGAGACATTATCTTTATCGCTTCCAACCCGGAGGTTAAGGAATGGCTGACGAAATGTGTGGCCGACCATGAGCCCTGGGAGGGAGCGAAGTTAAAGATTGGTGGGGTTGAAATGCTTCTAAGAATAGTAAAGGCTACTGCGTGGTACCCGGGAGCAACGACGGACGCGCGGACGATCTTGCAATATTTGGAGTCTTTCAACCCCACGTTGAAGACATCGACTTGGCGTATGCTGAATATTGATGGGTGGCCAACAGCGGTGACAAGAGTTTTCTTCTTGTTGCTCAAGTCCCTGAAAGTCATCACTTCGGGCGGATAACCTTTAAGGTTATCTGCCCTGATGTCCCTGATCGTGATGTCTCAAACAATGGAGAGGTTGATGAAGAACAAACATAATTAGTGAATTATGTTTGTTTGCAAGCTCACCGCTACTCAGATTAACTTGCATCATAGCAAAGGCGCCTCAGTAGTACTGATGAGGAGCATGGCTTAGATGCACACAGGCATCTCACTACTCCAAGAACCATGATTATTAAGAGGTGTCATTAAGAGGTTTGGTGGGGCTGGTGTAATTTGTTAGAGGGACTGCAGAGCTGCCAAACCCAGGGTGTGCATTCTTACTAAGGGCGGTAACGCAACTCCACTATTGGATCTGTGCTCAGGGGACCTAATGGTGGTGGTAACTAACTTGGAGGGTATAGGTAAAACGGTAGTTGGATTGGCATATTTTCCATATGATAATAAAAATAATCCGCCAATTGAAATTTGTAGGTTGGTGGACTACTTTATGGAAAAGGGACTTCTTCTGCTGCTGGGCTGCGATGCAAACTCACAACATACGGTGTAGGGGAGCTCAAAGGACAACCAGAGAGGACAGGAGCTTCTGGGTCGCCAACAAACCTTCCACAGGCTGATTATCGATCGCAAAGGCAGTTGGATATGTCCCGACAGCGTAGAGAGGTACGAAAGTTGTATTCATGCCAAAAGCGGGCAAAAACAGGTATACTTCACCGAAGGATTTCCGTCCCATTAGTCTTACATCCTTTATACTAAAACTAGTTGAAAGGTTGGTTAATATATATATTATTATAATAATAATAATATTATATTATTATAATAATATATATTATTATATATTATTATATAGATTTTGGAGCGGTTCCCGCTACAAAAAGACAAAGCGTATACAAAGCTATACAAAGAGTTTAGAGCAGGATGCTCTACGGAGACAACTCTGGCGAGAGCAATTGACCTAATTGATGGGCAACTGCAGAATCAGGGTTTTCCTGTAGGTGTTTTTATGGACATAGAAAGAGCTTTCATGCAAGGCCTCTCAGGAATCCATAAGAAGAGCTATAACAGCTTTTAATATTCCTACAGGAGTGGTTGATTGAATCTGTCACATGTTACAAAACAGAAACCTCTTCTCAACTAAAGGAGACTCAGTCTTGAAAAGGACAGTTAAAGGCCTGAGCAGAATAAAACAGGAAGCGAACGCAAGCATGAGATAGAAAAGGACAGAAGTTGGTCTGTCTTTTTCTATCGCATGCTTACGTTCACGTTACTTTTTTATTCTGCGTTAGGCTTAACTCTGGATGCCCCCAAGGAGGTGTTCTTTCACCCTTGCTCTGGTCCTTGGTGGTGGATGAACTACTGAGAACTCTGACCGAAGCAGGATACCATGTAATTAGGTATGCGGACGACATTTTGTTAATCGTTCGTGGTCCTTATCTCGACGTTGTACTCTAAGAGGCCTAAAAGGCTTTAAACCAGGTAGACAAATGGTGTAAGAAGGTGGGTTTATCTGTAAATCCGGGGAAAACGGAAGCGGTTATCTTTACCAGACGGTATAAGTGGAAAACCTCGTGCTCACTTACGCTGTCCAGAAAATAGATCCAATATACAGAGCAGGCAAAATATTTAGGAGTAATCCTGGATAGTAAACTGCTTTGGAAAAAGCACCTGGAGGAGAAGTGCAGGATACTTACAGCTGCTCTGTGGCAATGTAGAAGGGCCATTGGTAGTAGCTGAGGTCTTAAACCGGATCTATGAAGCAATTCTGCGCCCTAGGCTGACCTATGCCTGTGTGGTCTGGTGGAGTAGAGTTGAATTAAAAACATCTGAAGCAGTTAGGATTAGGGGGATGGTACTTAGATGAATAACGGGGGCGGTGCGTACAGCTCCTACTGCTGCCCTTTGTGCCCTTTTGAGGCTAGAACCCTTACACCTTACAATTAAAGCATCGGCGGTTAAGGCTGCCTTGAGGTTGAGCGGTCCTGTGGGTTGCAGGGAGGTGGGTTGATGGCGTCTCCCAAAGAAATTGGTGAGAAGCCCCCTCCTAAGTATAATTAGGGACAGAACTGTCCCTTTGTACCTCTTCGACAAAAAGCATGAGATTAATATACCTAGTAGAGAAGATTGGATAAATGGGCTGACAAATATTCCAGCTGATGTGAAGTCTGGTACACAGATGGATCGAAAGGCGGGAATAGAGTTAGTACAGAAATCTATCATGTAACCTCTCAAGTGGGACACTCTTTTAAGTTACGGACCACTGTTACTGTGTTACAAGATGAAATTGTGGCGATACTTTATGGTGCTGTTAAAGCCTTGAAAAATTGTCACGACAAAGATATTTTTATTCTTTCGGATAGCAAGGCAGCTATTTTCTCCTTGAAACGATACGTATCCACATCACGGCTAGTCGGTGACAGTCATGAAGCACTTAACAACCCATTTATTGGTGTTTCCAATAAATGCCTGACATTGAAAATTCAACAGTAGATAGCTGCGGAGCACCAAAGGGAGTAGCGGGCAACTAAGAGCTGTAGACAAGCCAAGGTACTCATGAGAACAAGTATTAACCCTATGAGGAAAGCGGAATTCCACATATTAAATAGAAAAGAGGCAAAAATCATAACAGGTCTATTAACTGGCCATGGTGATCTGCGCTATCATCGGCACAAAATGGGGATTGTAGACGACCCGAAGTGCCGTAGGTGTGCAGAGGAACACGAAACCTCGATACACATGTTGTGTCACTGCCTCGTACTTGTCAAGGAGCGGGAACACATTACGGGCTACTTCTTTCTGGGGGAGACCGTTATTGCTACCAGAAACCTGGCCAAAGTCCTCCTGCTGTGGAAAGGACTTCGAATATAGGGGTGGTTATGGGGAACGTAAAGGGATTACCAAAAAACGGTCATAGGTTCACAACCCTCATTTCTTAATAATAATAATAATAATAATAATTTGGTGGTAAAAACCAAGGACCATTTACAGTAATACGAATTTTAGGACCTTCTGTATACGAAATCTCGACAAATGAAGGTAGATCATTAGGTAGGTTCCTTATAAAACTCTTAGTCCCTTACAGAGAACCTAGGGATGGGGGAGAAAGAAATAGCCCATAAAAGAAATGTCTTGATGATAGAAATCGCATTGGTAAATAATTAATGCAGAATAGTCATCTTAGTTCTTGAAAACTTTTGTTTTCCTTAATTGGGTTGTCTAATCTGTAATTTTACCAGACAGAAGCAACCTTAAAAATTATAAAGAGATAGTGATAATAAGACTAACAAGGAAAGATGATATCCTTTTCTATTTAAATAATTAAAAATTTTTTTGTTAATGACAATATTAACCTATTGACCCACTTTAGTCTTCGAGAAACCTTCTAAATATACACTGAAAAGAAGAATACGAGCACCACGGTAGCTAACGCTTCAAAGAAAAAAAAACAAATGGTAGGCAGGAAGGACACTGCACGTAATAAGGTAATAGATTTAATACAATCTTAATTTGCAAAGCATCACGTTCCCTGTCAGATCAAAGACTTAAGGGTTATTAAGGGTTTATCAATAAATAATAATTAATGTGGATAACAAGTGAAATGTGTTCTGGCCACAAAACCGATAAAGAGTGATTTTAAAGAAAATAATATACTTGTGTAGTCTAATAAGTTTCTTTATTCAATCGTTTTATTTGTGTGTTAAATTCATTGTGTCTGTCTCTCTCCTCTGTGTGCGGCACTCACGCCCTATTATTTCAATATAAAAAGTAACTTCGTATAAATAAAATACTAAAGTGTGGAATTTATATTTCAGCAATAGTAATCCCATATATTGCCATTTTTGTAATGATTAGCGGGTGAGATCCGCAAAGAAAAGTAAGCATCATTACAATATATGAACTGTTTGCTCGAAAAACGACTTAAGTCGACTTAGGTTTTTGACAAAAAACACAAAAAAAGTACTTGAGTTGGGAAATGAGACTACCCATTCCTTACGTATTTTGATGCTCTGAACACGAATCTGAAGTCTGTCTTGCTCCATCAGGTCTTAGTTTTGACATAACCCTAAAAAACATGGCGGATTTTATGTAACAAACAAACTTTATTAAATAACGAGGGATTTGCTTGAATCTTGTTACTTGGGGGTTTTTGGGGTCGCTGATTACAAATTTCAAGTTAGACTTTCAAAATTCAAAATGACGGATCCAGTATGGCGGACAAATTTTTAAAATTTTTTTGGATTTTTACGAAACTTGGTATTTGGGGGTTTTTGGGGTCGCTGATTACGAATATGGGGTCAGATTTTAAAAATTTGAAATAGTGGATCCAATATGGCGGACCAATTTTTTAAAAATTGGTCAGCCATATTGGATCCGCCATTTTGAATTATAAAACTTTGACATGAAATTCGTAATCAGAGACCCCAAAAACCCTCAAATACCAAGTTTCGTAAAAATCCAAAAAAATTTTAAAAATTTGTCCGCCATACTGGATCCGTCATTTTGAATTTTGAAAGTCTAACTTGAAATTTGTAATCAGCGACCCCAAAAACCCCCGAGTAACAAGATTCAAGCAAATCCCTCGTTATTTAATAAAGTTTGTTTGTTACATAAAATCCGCCATGTTTTTTGAGGTTATGTCAAAACTAAGACCTGATGGAGCAAGACAAACTTCAGATTCGTGTTCAGCGCATTAAATTACGTAAGGAATGGCTAGTCTTATTCCCCAACTCGGGTACTTTTTTTGTGTGGCTGTGTAATTTGCTTCTCAATTGTATTGTTAATTTTTTCTGCTAAAAAACATCCCACCAAAAACATCTATGATGCAAAAACTTCCGCCAAGTAAAAGATTTTGTAACTGTCCAAGCAATTAGTGAAATAATAGTTTACCAAGTAAAATTTATAATTAAAATTTTAATAACGATTTATTTTAAATATTTCCTTTCCAACACCACTCGAAGTACATATTGCAGTTGAAAAAAGTAACCCGAGATTAGCTGCTGATATTGCACACTGAGGCTTAATTACATTTCCGAATTAAGTCAATGTTCTTCACTGCATTTTGAATTGTTACAAAAAAAATTAACTTCATAATTTACCTTAACAAAAACGAAATCCAATTATTCATCATAATAAAAAAATTCTATATCAGCAATTTAAAAATCTTGGCGTCAATACTTTCATTAATTACAAGTTAGAAGCATTAATAACGCCAAGATTTTTAAATTGCTGATATAGAAATTTTTTATTATGATGAATAATTTGATTTCGTTTTTGTTAATGTAAATTATGAAGTTAATTTTTTTTGTTACAATTCAAAATGCAGTGAAGAACATTGACTTAATTCGGAAATGTAATTAAGCCTCAGTGTGCAATATCAGCAGCTAATCTCGGGTTATTTTTTTTAACTGCAATATGTACTTCGAGTGGTGTAGGAGAGGAAATATTTAAAATAAATCGCTATTAAAATTTTAATTATAAATTTTACTTGGTAAACTTTTATTTCACTAATTGTTTGGACAGTCACAAAATCTTTTACTTCGCGGAAGTTTTTGCATAATAGATGTTTTTGTTGGGATCTTAAAACTTTGTGATATGATATGATACTTTACAGTAAACTTTTTAAAATAAATTTGAAGCCTATCAAACCATAATACTATTTCAAAATATTTAAAAAATGTTTTTAGCAGTTTAGTATGTGCGTTCATCTAAATGTCAAAAAATTCAATTTTTTGAGAAAAATCAAAATTTTTCAAAAAAACGGAGTGTATTAAAATTTTCAGGAATACATATCAAAATTTTAACCCAATAAATAATATTCTAGAAGATATCACATAACCGTTTAGAAGTTTAGTCTCTGCGTTTGTCTAATTGTCAAAAAATTCAATTTTTTGAGAAAAATCAAAATTTTTCAAAAAAACGGAGTGTATTAAAATTTTCAGGAATACATATCAAAATTTTAACCCAATAAATAATATTCTAGAAGATATCACATAACCGTTTAGAAGTTTAGTCTCTGCGTTTGTCTAATTGTCAAAAAATTCAATTTTTGAGAAAAATCAAAATTTATCAAAAAATACAGAATGCATTAAAATTTCCAGTAATATATATCGAGATTTTAACCCAATAAATAATATTCTAGAAGATATCACATAACCGTTTAGAAGTTTAGTCTCTGCGTTAGTCTAAATGTTAAAAAAATTCAATTTTTTTGAGAAAAATCAAAATTTTTCAAAAAAATCCAAAGTGTATTAAACTTTCCTGAAATGTATATCGAGATTTTAATCTAATTAATAATATTGTAGAAGATTTCAGCAATCCATTTAGGAGTTAACGCTCCACGTTTGTCTAAATCTCAAAAAATCGCTATTTTATCGGTTTTCCTAGCCTAAATTCCATAAAAATATATAAAATATTGAATAAACTTAACAGAATTCTTGCTTTTTTGATTCTTTATCCGACAAAAAAAGAATGAGCCAAATCGGTCAAGATTTACTACAGTTATTTAATTTTATCGAAAAACAGCCGATATTTCGAGAATATATATCGCGGTTTTTTGCTTTTACTTGGCGGCGATTCTCTACCGCGAATCTTAATCGCGGTTTTTTGCTTTTACTGGGCGGCGATTCTGTACCGCGAATCTTGATCGAAAAACAGCCGATATTTCGAGAATATATATCGCGGTTTTTTGCTTTTACTTGGCGGCGATTCTCTACCGCGAATCTTGATCACCGAAGATTATTATTATTATTTTTATTAACTATTAGGGTTGCAGCCGCTTAGCAGCCGCTGACGCTCGGATAATCCCTTTACGTCCCCAAAGTCCTACTAAACCGCCTGACCTAAGCCCAAAGCCCCTTCCATAGAAACAGGACCGCGGCCAGTTCTTTAGTAGCGATTGCTGTTTCCTCAAGGAAGTAACAACCTGTGATCTGATATCGTTCCCTCACCAAGGCAGGGCATCGACACAGAATGTGAGCTGAGGTTTCGTTTTCCTCACCACATTTACGGCATTTGGGATCCTCGACGATGCTCATCTTATGCCTGTGATACCGTAAATCTCCATGGCCTGTTAACAAACCTGTTATGATTTTCGCCTCTTTCCTATTAAGCCTGCGGAAATCCGCCGCTCTTTTAGGATTTAAGTTTTCCCCAATGAGTGCTTTGGCCTGTCTACAACCTGCAACTGCCCGCCACTCTTTTTGGTGCTCTAGTGTCCGCCATTGTTTAAATTCCAAAGTTGGAGACACTTGTTGGAGACACCAACTATTGGTTCTGGTCCAATAAATCGTTTCCTAGCACCTTCTTTGGCTAGTTCATCCGCTACGTTATTACCCTTAATTCCACAGTGTCCTGGGACCCAGATGAGGGTAACACGGTTAATTCCAGCTAGCCTGTTGAGCGCCTCGTGGCACTCTCCGACCAGTTGGGATGTCGTAACATATCGTTTCAAAGCGCAAATGGCTGCCTTGCTGTCCGAAGCAATATAGATATTTCTATCTTGGCAGCGCTCTAGAGCCTCAGAAGCACCGTAGAGAATCGCTACAATTTCGGATTGTAAAACAGTAGTGATGGTTCCCAAACTATATGCGAGAGCCACCCCCACTGCTTCTTGATAGACACCTGCGCCCGCGCAAATTCTTCCCTTCGATCCGTCCGTATACCAGACAATAGCATCTCTGGGAAGAAGGGCAGGCCCATCATGCCAATCCTCTCTATTAGGTATACTTATTCTATACTTCTTGTCAAAGAGGTAAAGTGGAGTCACCTTATCTCTAATCATATTGAGAATGGGTTTTTCCACCAATTTGCTGGGGAGACGCCATCTGCCAACTTCCCTACGGCCTCTGTCCCCACCTAATCTCAGGGCAGCTTTCGCCGCCTCTGCTTTAATGATCAGGGGTAAAGGTTCCAGTCCCAGAAGAGCACCAAGGGCCATCGTGGGCGTAGTGCGCACAGCACCAGTGATGCTCCTCAGGACCAGTCTCCTTACGCCCTCCAACCGGTCTTTTGCCGTTTTAAGTTCAACTCTGCTCCACCAGACCACAGACGCATAGGTCAGCCTAGGAAGCAGAATCGATTCGTAGATCCACAAAAGTGTATCCGGTTTAAGACCCCAGCTACATCCTATAGCTCTCCTACATTGCCATAGAGTAGCTGTGAGTTTATTACACTTCTCATCCAAGTGTTCTTTCCAAAGAAGCTTACTATCCAAGATGACTCCTAGGTACTTCGCTTTCTCTGTGAATTGGAGTTTTTTTCCAGCCAGTTTTAGCATACATGTGGCTTTCCACTTGTATCGTCTGGTGAAAATAACAACTTCCGTTTTTGCTGGGTTGACTGACAAACCACTTTGTCCGCACCATCCATCTACCATATTTAACGCCTGCTGCACCACACCTAGTAATACATCCAGATGAGGACCGCGAGCGATTAATAAGATATCGTCCGCATAACCAATCGCATGATATCCCTTCTCACTGAGGAGTCTTAGCAGTTCATCCACTACCAGACACCAAAGTAAGGGCGATAGAACTCCTCCCTGAGGACATCCAGAATTAACTGTTCCTCGAAGGGTTGAGCTCCCTTTAGTTGTTAATAGGTTCCTGTTACCCAACATGTGACAGGTCCAGTCAACAATGGTTGTGGGAATACCATGAGAGATCATGGCTTCCTTTATAATCTCCGAGGAGGTATAATTGAAAGCTCCCTCTATATCCATGAAAACACCCACTGCGAAACCCTTATCCTGTAGCTGTCCATCTATTAAGTTAACAGCTCTGGCAAGGGCTGATTCTGTAGAACATCCCGTTCTATAGGCATGCTGATCTCTATGCAAAGGATTTTGCTTTAAGATCTCACTGCGGATGTATCTATCCACTAATCTTTCAACCAACTTCAGAATGAAAGATGTTAGGCTAATTGGACGAAAATCCTTTGGTGAGGTATATCCGTTCCTGCCAGCCTTTGGTATGAAGACGACTTTAGTGCCCCTCCACGCTTTTGGGACATATCCAAGAGTTAGACTTGCCCTGATAAGCCTTACCAACGGTCCGACCGCCTGATCCATCGCCCTTTGCAAAAGGACGGGGAAAACGCCGTCTGGTCCGGGAGACTTATAAGGGCTAAAGGATTCCACGGCCCACCTGACCCTCTCGGCAGTCACGATTCCATTAGCCAACTGTCTCCGCGGCCTATATTCAGCCTGCGGTAGTTTACTCAGAGGCCGAGAATCGGGACCGCCCTTCTCAGATCTAGAAAAGCCTGGGAAATGGGTCTGGACCAGGTGAGCCAAAGTCTCCTCGTCCGACTCGGCAAATCCTCCGTTAGGCAGTCTTAAGGTGCCTAAAATTGCATCTGGGTTTTTTGAAAGCAGTTTGTCTAACCGCGCTGCCTCTTTGCCCTTATCGATGCTGGAGCAGAAGGCAGTCCAGCTATCCTGTTGTGCCTTCCTTATTTCATTTCTATAGTTGTCCCTCATTTTTGCATATGTGGACCAACTGTCAGCCGTGCGGTATTTTTTAGCACGTTTAAATAACTTCCTGGTCTCTTTTCTGAGGTTTTCTAGCCTCTCATTCCACCAGTAGGTCTCTTTTGCCGAACGAACTTTCGTTGGTTTGCAGCTGTTCTCAAAAGCTGTTATTATGGCTGTTGTAAAAGTACCAGCCACCTCATCCAGGGTTTCATGATCTCTAATCCTGCCTGGTAATACAGAAAGTGTCTCCTTCAGCTCTGCGCTGTATTTAGCCCAATCCGTTTTCCTGGGATTACGAATCCACTTGGTTTCCGAAGGGACCACAGCGTCCAGCTCGAAGACTATCTGTAAAAGATCAGAAAGTGAAGGTTCATTAGATACTCTCCATCTTCTTACCTTGTGTGCAATACTGCACGAGCAGAGGGTGATATCAATCACCTCCTCCCTGACAGCATTACTGAAAGTCGGTACCTTACCCGTGTTTAGAATATCCAGTCCTGTTCCCAATAGATATTCCAATAGCTCCTGTCCCCTTTGGTTGTTCTTTGAGCTCCCCCACACCCTGTGTTGCGAGTTAGCATCACAGCCCAACAAAAGGGGCAGTCCCCTCTCTGCACAGTAATCTCATTTGGAGGATTAACTTTGCTATCATACGGAAAGTAAGCCGATCCAATGACCATCCTTCCGATACCCTCGAAGTCGGTCAATACCGCCATCAGGTCTCCAGTGCACAGGTCCAGCAAAGGTACAACATTCATGCCCTTCGTAAGGATGCACGCTCTTGGTTTGGTAGCCTTGGGATCCCTGTAAACATTAAAGCCAGCCCCCCCAAGTCCCCTAATAGCACCTCGAACTAACCATGGTTCCTGAATTAGTGATATGCCTGTGTGCATCCTAGCCATGCCCCTCATCAAAACTGCTGAGGCGCCTTTACTGTGATGCAAGTTAATTTGTTTAAGGGTAAGCTTACGGGCAGCCATTATGGTTGCTGTTCACTTGCCCCTTTTTCTTCAGACCCATCCTGACCAAGGCTAGCAACCCTAAAGGTTACCCGACCGAAGTCATAGAAGGGTCTGAAGTCGAGAGCAGCAAGAGCTCTCGCTTGACTCTCAGGGACCTGTATAACCAAGAGAAAGTTCCTCTCAGCCATACTGGCCGCCTGAGGTCCGTCAATATTGACATGGCGCCAAGTTGACGTTTTCAGTGAGGGGTTGTACGCCTCAAGAGTCTTGAAGACCACTTGCACGTCCTCCGGTTCACCCGGGATCCGCACCGTAGCCTTCAGCATCCTTTGGAGCACCTCCACCCCACTGACTTTTAATCGCGCTCCTTCCCAGGGCCTTAGCTCGGCCACGGTTTTTGTAAGCCAAGCTTTAGCCTCCGGGTTGGATGCGACAAAAATGAAGACTCCTCCTCTAAAGAAGGAGACCTCAAACCTCGGCAGCCGGTCCGCCGGCTCGTTGCGAACGAGCGGCGTTAAGGCCTTCCTGAAAAGCCAAAATTGCTCCTCAGAAGGGACCTCCTCCGGGTAGCCGACGTCGGAGACCACCATCGTCAGAGGATTAGTCTTCTGTGCCAAAGTTAGCCCAGCCCCTCCACCATCTTTCCTGGTTTCATGATGGACCGACTTTGGTCTTTTATGGTCCGACTTATCCGCCGGTGGGGAGTCCTTTTGGTCGTTTTTTCTTTTCGACCCGGTCTCGACCACTTTCGAAGAAGTGGGATCATTATTACCGGCCTCCAGCCGTTGTTTCCTCAACCGTTTCTTTGCAGAACCGGTGAGGTTTTTCCTTTTTTTATTCTGGGCCCTTCAGTCGAGCCAGATCCAACCTGCTCCTTGACCGTTGGTCCGTCAGCCCGCAATAGGACCGTTGGGCCAGCCGATGGAGGCGGTTGGCTCACCACCTCGGGAACAGGGGCCGTCATGTCTTTAGCCTCCGAGGAGACCTCAGACGCAGCCGCCTCGTCTCCTTGGCGTGTGTCAATTTTTAAGTTCTTAAAATGAGATTCCATATAAGTGCCACGAGTAGCTAGGGAAAACAAAAATGTCCACTCCTACAGAGCCCCGCATGTAGGAGTAAGGAGTCAAATTAGTACAGGGAGGTCTCCCGGTATCCCTGACCGCCGTTTGCGACACCACCATCCACAGCGCCCCGGACAGATCGACCGTCCACCAGCCAGAGCCCCAACCGGACCGATCCCCCGAGCTTTACGGGTTCACAGCCCGGCCAGTACAGCCCAGACCAACGTCCGGCCGATCCGCCCGGGACACGCGGCGGCTTTGGTAACCCTGGTGCCATCCATCCATCGACACGTATCCGTACGTCTTAGATTGGGGGCAGAGCTCGCGCTCAATACTCTAGTTCCTTTGCCACGGAAACCAGAGGGACCGTTTCTTAGTTGAGGCCCCGCAGGCAACAGTCTCCTCCGCTTCCAGTGGTGGTCATTACTTCCCACCAATGGTCGCTTCCTCACCTTTCTACTCCCTCTGCTGCCCGGACGGTCCCTCCTTTACGGGGAGTGGGCCCTCACCGACAGACTACGAGAGAGAGAAAGGGGTCCAGAGACGTTGCCCAATTAGGCCCGTAAGCTTCTCCACCAACAACAAGGTCTTACGATCCCTAGGAGAAGTCACCGAAGATTACTTTTATATAAAAAAAGGCCAAGAAAATAGGTTTAGCTAAATGATACAAAAATAAGTATTTTTATGAAAAACATTTTTATTTCAATATGTTAATACTCTTATTTATGTTAAAATAAATAGTGAAAAAAAACTTCGAATACTTAATAAATACATTCAATAGATCTTGTAGAGAACAGTGATATTTATATATACTAGTCTCTAAAACAGCGCGCTACGCGCGCCCTATTTTCTCTTTCTTTTTCTATGGCAACTTTGTAAACAAGTTGTAAATCCAGATGTTCATTACATGAACATTTTGCTTCCTCTATACGATCAGCAAAAAGATTTGCTTCCTCGTGGAGGAAGCACTAACTTATTGTCACGTGACAATAATAATAATAACAATAATAATATGACATATTTTCCATGTTGTTGTCTTCAAATCTAATTAAAAATTAATTTTAAAAATTTGTTATATTTATTATAATTATAATTAAGTATATTAAGTATATTTAATTTTTAAGTAATTTCTAATACGATCTAATATTTATAAAATCAAAAAAATATTTATAAAATTGGTTTTAATCCTAAATGAACAAAATAAAATTTTTAATAAAAAAATGAATTTTTCATCTTTAATTGTAATTAATTCTATAATTTTCAATAGAATATATATTTTACATACATCAATCGATTCGTCTTGATGCAAGGAATAAGATTTTAGGTTTATTTTTCAATAAATAATAACATTTTATTGTACAGCAACATGATTCTTAAGAAAAAATGAATTTTTATTAAAAATGCAAATTTTGTGTCTGTAATTGGTTTTAATTTTATAAATTTAAATACAATATATACTTTATATATACCAATCGATCCGTCTTGATGCAAAGAATAAAATTTTAGAAATAAGTGAGTAAGATTTTCTTATACAGCATTATAATTTTGCGGAAAGAACTCATTTTTTGAGAAAAATGCGAATTTTTCAGCTTTAATTGTGATTAACTCTATAAATTCTCATACAATTTATTCTTTTTATATACCAATCGATTCGTCTTGATGCAAAGAATAAGATTTTATTATATATTAACTTCAATAACCAACTTAAAAAAAAATTTTTGAAAAAAAATTTTTTTTAGAAAAAAGTCAAAAAAAAATTTTTTTCTGAGAATTTTTTAAAGTCTATCAATCCAGTTCGAGATATTTTTATGATAAATATACCTGGTAAATTTTAGCCAAATTCGTTAAAACCTCTTCGAGTTATCGTGTTCACAAAAATCGGGATCCACACACACACACACACACACACACATACACACACACATACATACATCCGGACAATTGTTCAGGGTCTTATATAACATAGTCCCATATAGAAGAAAATTTGTCAAAAGGATTTTTAAAAATTTTGTAAATTAAACGACTACAAAGCTTCCTCACGAGGAAGCAAAATGATTAATTTAAAACGTCATATTTATATTTTTATGATATAAAAAATTCTACAAAACACAACATACCTATAATTACAAAACTTTACAGTAAACTGACATATAGACATTTAAAAATAGTTATACTGAAAATCAGTAATGTAATGTAACATAATTAAAAGTATATAAAAATGCTATCTATTTTGATAAATATTTATGAAAACTGAGCAGTATAAGAATATTGAAGTTTGTAAGTACACACACTGCAACCCAACCAGTATTAGAGTGTTCGTCAGTGCGCTAATTCAGTTATTTGATCTAATCGCTCAATTATTATAATATTTAAAATAAGTTTAAAACGTGTAATACTCTTTAATAGATTTTATACATATGTATATATATTTAACAATTATTATATTTAGTTTTACAAATGGTTAACTGAGAGAAATAAATGGTTGAGACTACTATTTTGTAAGTATGCCGCAACTATTTTTTTTCCACAGTAGAATTTTTTCACAATTTACTATTCCAAAATGTCCAAATCATACCTAATAATATTTTATTGTTTCTAAATTTTATTTTAAATAAAAGTTAACAATATTATTTAAGTACTTTCCTATAAAAATGAACGTTTGCTTTCTTATTACATTACTAAACATATTCTATATCAGAATAAATTAATATAACAACACTTCGAAATAAATAATATAATGATAAAATATTTAATCTAAATATAATTATAAAATTAAAAAATAAACATTTAATATAAATATATATTAAATTGTCTATTTATCAAATGAACAAATTTTTTTATATTTAATTTTTTAAGGTATATTCTTTTTAATAAACTTTAATTAAAAAGTAACTATAAAAATAATCTTTTTTATCAGAGAAACCAAAAACCATTATTTTTGTAACTGTTATTGCAGTATATAACAATTTAAATTTTGTTTTATTAATCGGATATATATCCATTAAGTAAAACTAAAGTACAATATAAATAAGAAAGATCAAAAGAGCCTCGGCCAAAAAATGACCCATTTTCGTATCTCTAATTTTGAAACTTTTTTATTCCAAATGGTTATATATGGAGACCCAATAATCCCTGCAAAACTTCAAGATGAGCATGTGCCCCTTATCCGAAATACAGGGGGTCAAAGGGGGCCCATGTCCAAAAATAGAATATGCAATATAATCGAAAAATAATATTGTTTAAAAAATCAGACAAAATGGTTCCCTTAAGATTTTTGTTTGCTGATTACGAATCTAAAGTCCGTTTTTAAAAATTCAAAATGTCAGATCCAATATGGCGGACAACATATTTAAAAATCGATCCAATTTACTTAAAAATCGTTACTCGGGGTTTTTGGGGTCGCTGATCACGAATATGACTTCCGTTTTTATAAATTCGAAATGGCGGATCAAATATGGCGGACGACATTTTTGAAAATCGATCCAATTGATTTAAAACTTGTTACTCGGGGGTTCTTGGGGCCAGATGTAATGATTATAAAAACCATCTAAAGTAAGATGTAATATTCCAATCAACAAAGATAAGGGATTAAAATCCAACCAATGAGGGCAAGATGTAATCAACAACTCGATCAGCAAACATAAGAGATAATAATCCAAACAACAAAGGTAAGATGAAGTTATCCAACCAATGAAGGCAAGATGTAATCGACAACCTGATCAACAAAGATAAGGGATTAGTATCCAACCAACAAAGGTAAGATGAAGTTATCCAACCAATGAAGGCAAGATGTAATCGACAACCCGATCAACAAAGATAAGGCATTAGTATCCAACCAACAAACGTAAGATGAAGTTATCCAACCAATGAAGGCAAGTTGTACTTTTAAACTAAAATTAGAACTCTATTGTCATATTCTCAAGCTCACATTAAAAAAAGATGTTTTTAAATGATGCGCTTAAGATGTAAATGTTTCTAGATTACTTTTTGTTTTTTGTGTAAGCTCTAAAAAATATATTTACTAATAAAAAATGGTTAGTGATTTTTCAATGTTAGTCCACCTTTAGATTCATAATCAGCGATCCCAAAAACCCCCGAGTAACAAGTTTAAAAACAATTGGATCGATTTTAAAAAATGTCTTCTGCCATATTGGATCCGCTATTTTGAATTTTTAAAAATGGACATCATATTCGTAATCAGAGACCTCAAAACACCCGAGTAACAAGTTTTAAGTCGATTGGATCGATTTTAAAAAATGTCGTTCGCCATGTTGGATTCGCCATTTTGAATTTTGGAAACGGACGTTATATTCGTAATCAGCGATCCCAAAAACCCCCGAGTAACGATTTTTAAGTAAATTGGATCGATTTTTAAAAATGTAATTTATTTATAGTCACAGCAAATGCTAATTTAATAGGAAATTTCCTTCTTTTAAATGTAAACAGATAAACTTTATCACAATGTAATGTAACACAGTGCAAAAAAACAATAATTCCTTCTTTGTCACCTGTTAATATTTGACATTTAATAATATTATTTAATAGATCTAAAATTAACAATCTTAAACCATTACATAGTCCTTCATTAATACTCATATTCCTAATTAGCATTACAACTGAATGTATTCATAAATGTAATTCATGTGGTGGTAAACCAGATGGTGAAAGTGTATTTAAATATTCTGTTAAGATAATTTCACTGAAATTGCCATTATCACAATTTTCGGTAGAATCGACACTTTTATATATTTTTTCTGTATCGTTATTTAATAATGCTACAACTCTTTCGTTTATTTCATTCACATCCACATTTCTAGAAACTAAAATTGCATAACTTGATAATTCTTTAAATATAGACTTTTTAATCAAATCATTATATTTATCTTGATCAATATCTATCTGCCCTTTTTCAATAATTGATTCTGGTAATTGAATATTGTCATGAAGGTCATTAATTTCACCATTTCCTACTTTTAACAAAAAATTTATAAACTCAAATTCTTCAGGTAATGCTCTCATATTTTGAGATGATGAAAACTTATGAAAACAACTCCATAATAAACTATTTTTTATAGATAAACTATAATTTCGCTTCTGGTACTTTGCTCTTTTATTGGCAAGACTTGTCTAAAATTGACAACAATCTTTTGTTGAACATTTAATTTTTCATATCTTTCTTTACTTATAAAACTTTCTTTTTGACAATTAATAACATGATTCACATGAAATAATTTTTCATTATCTTCTATATCCATTAATCCCTTAAAATCAGTTAACTTGTGTCCATATTTGGCAACCAAAAATTTTATATTTATATAAGCTTTACGCAAAGCCTCATTTTCTTCACATGTTCTTTTATAATCTTCAAACATTTGTTGCTTGAATTCATCCCAAATTTGATTAGAGTACACTGGACGACAATGAATTAAAATTCTAACAAATAATTGACGAAGCATCTGTGGCATCATCTAGACAACAGCTTCGCTCAAACAATTTTTCCACTCATTATCATCATCAATAAACCCTAAAGCTAAACAAGTAGATGTGAATGTCATATGTACTGTTCCATCAACTGTTTTCCTAGTGTAAAAAGAAGTTGCCCCATTTCTTGTAAGCAATAACAGTCTGAGATGAAACAATTCAACAGCCAAAGGATTAACAGAATATATTCTTCCCAATACTTTTTCACTACGTTCTCTAACTTTCCATTGTAGAGATTTCTGAACCCATGTGTAGTGTTCTGGTATTGGTGAATAATAATACTGATGTGCATTTCTGTCACGCTTGTTTAACTCAATGTAATCTATTAACTTTGTTTTCTTATCTAAATCAAAAGAAACAATGTAACTTTTTCCTTCACGAAATAATAACATTTTGTTCATTTGGTAAATGTATAGGTAAACAGTTAATACTATGACTTTTTTCCCAAAGATGTACTCAATATTCTCCATACTGCTTTAACAGGTCCAACATATCTATTTTGTTCATAGTGATTTATTTCATCATGATTAATTACAGATTCGTTGTTATTATTAATTATAAGGATGGACTATAGGGAACAACATAACGATTATCAACAATGTAGTCATTTGGTCTTTCGTAAGTTTTTCCAGTGAATCTTCTACGATATTTCACATAACAATTATCTTCAAATATAGTTTATTCTTTAAAAGATCTAAGAAAGTTTTCAGAAGATTTTCGATCAACTAAACACCAGTCGCCACAAGGACCGTGAATATTATGTTGCATTATAATTTTGTGCAACTGATTATCAACATTTTCATGTAGAACCTCGCCTGAAATATAACGATCAACAGTTTCTGATGTTAATAATTTCGAATTGTCTTTTAATATAACCAGTAAATGAATGTCAGGCAAACCACGTTTTTAAAATTCAATAACATAAACATATGATTTAACTTCTCCAAATAATTTATCGTTAGCAATAGTATTTATAAGGTGTTAAACTTTTAAGTAAAAAACCCTAACTACTAAATCAGGTCGATCAGAAGCCGATTGATGAGGTAATAAATTTCCTACAATTTCTTTCCATTTTGGATTGCATGTCATTGTTATGAATAAATCTGGCTTTTTAATCCCTTGATTGTGTAAGTGATCAACTAATCCCTTGTACGTTTTACTTCTTAATTTTATTTGATTATTTTGACAAAAAAATAGTCTATATTTTTCAATTTTAACGTAGTTATCAACAACTCATTGTTGAAACAATCTTCCGCCATGTAAGAATTGATTATACTCATGATCTCTTATTGACATTTTATATTTTATGTAAGCAGATCTTGATATAGTATGATTTCTAGATCGCTTTTTACTGTCATTACGAATCATATCAATACCGTAACCCTTACTTCCTTGTGGATAAAATATTGAATAAATCCAAGGTTCAACATTTGGATCCAAATTACTAACCAATTTTAATTCTTTACTTGATTTGTTATAAATTGTAACAGAAGACTCTGGTATTAAACCTTTTAAATTTGTATTGAAAATTGCGGCAACCTCATTACTTTTTTGAAAATTGTACCTTTCTTTATCAAATCCTTTCTTTAAAGTAAATAATAATTCTAGTTCCGGAATTTCGATATTATTTAGTTTTGCTAAAGCAGTCTCTGTCTTAATTACTTCAGACATCATCAACAAAGACTTTGTGAAATTGATACAATCTCTTATTAATTCTTCAATAATTAACAATAACTCTTCATCTAAACTGTCATGTTTCTTTAACCTGTAACTAACAGCATTGTCTGGATCATAAATGAATAATTGACCAGAAGAAGGATTATCATCTTCTTCAGGATATAAGGCATTATTCATTTGATAATAAATTTGACCTTGAATTTTGTAACAACACGGCCCTCGCCTATTACCTTTAAAATTAACTACATTAGCATTTAATGAAGCAATAGCAAATGAATTATTATACATTCTAACATTAGCTCTAAAATGATCAGACTTTTTGTGCGGTCCATGAAACAAACTTTTTAATTTACAAGGACATTCTACTAAAGGCAATGAAACACCACCATGCCTACAACAATCATTAAAAGTATTCTTAATGTTAATTTTCTCATTTGTAAAATGTTTAGTCTGACAATGTCTGCAATTAACAGACATTTCACTAAGATAGTTTTCTTCTTTATTTAAAGAACTATCAACTGATGCTGTTTTTAATTTAATTCTTTGACGATATGCTTTTTGGTAAGCTGCAGAACTTTTTTTAATTTTGTGGTTTAGAATGTTATCATTTACACCATTTCTTGCATGCGAATGTAATACTATCGTATCATCATCAGCTGTTTTCACTTCTTTTAAGGAATTTTACTTTATTTCTGTTACTTCATTCCCATAATTAATTACCTGTATTTTATCACCTGCAACTATTTGAGATATTCTTGAGTTATAATCTAATTTACTTAAAATATGAATGTCTTTTTGTTGCTCATAATTTATTTTTTCTTTCAATTTAAGTATTTGACGGTATGCTTTTTGATAATCTGCAAAACATTTTTTAATTTTTTCTTTCGAAGACTTAGATTTTTCTTCATTTCTTATTGATGTTTGTAATAATTGACATCTTTAAAAGATTTTAACTAAATTTTTTTTGTTTACTCTTCTATTGACTAAATTGCATTTCATTACATCCATTTTTCTGGGATATTACTGATGTAGAACCAAGTGCACGGGAAACAACAATATTTCTTTGCTTCGCAGCAAATATCTTTTGTTAATTCTGATGTATTGCTTTGATGATATGCTTTTTGATCATTTCCATCACAGCTTACACTATTTGTTACAATTTTTCGAACACAACTATTAACAACTTCTTAAATGTTTAAATCCTTTCTTTTTTTATATATTTATTGATATTATTTTGAAAATTTAATGTATTTTTTATTTCCTTACTACCCATCGCATATACACCTTTACTTGTTACTTCCACTTTCTGGACTTTATCAATACCGTTATAATAAATTGGGCAATGTAGCAAATAATCATTTGTAAACATTAAATATAAATTATTTCTCATTGCTGCATGGTTATATACAACATTTTCAGGTTTAATGTTACAATAAATGGAAGTAGCAAATACAATCGCGTATACACCGCAATTAACAAAATTAGGCTGTTGTTGAACTACTGGAAAAACTGTAGTAGGTTGAATTGTGTATAATCTATTTAAAAACTCGGGGGTTTTCGGGGTCGCTGAATATGAATCTGACGTTAAATTTTTTATTGATGACCCCTAAATATTTCTAGTAAATAAATTCAAGCCGATTACATTTATTGTGTGTCCAGTACTTAATAGTATTAAATCTTTAAATGTATGCTATTGCTAATTCATAGTTTAGAATCTCTCTTTGTTAGCATTTTTCGCCTGTATCTGTAACCAGGGCACCTCCACGTGGTGACGGTGGGCAACGGATCCATACTGGCAGAGTCCCTGGGTAAACGGCGTTCATACCGTCATGGCAGACACAGGAAAAAATGTTTTACGATGCAGGGATTAGGAACCCCAGTATCGGCGTCTGGTCAGGGTGGGAAAGCGGGCCCTCCGACGTCGTCATCCGGCAACCGTAGCTCTTTATTGATGGGTAACTTGGTTGATAAAGAGTCCGATGCTACAAGAAAAGTGACTTCTCGACTACATAATTGTAATAAAAGTCCCGATTCCTTTTGTTGTATTTGTAGCAAATATGAAGTCAGCTCCTTGCGGAAAAAAATAGATGAAGAACTGGAAGAGCTTTACGAAAATTGTTTCGGTCGTAAATTATTACACCAAGAAACAAATTGGGTTCCTCATATTGTTTGTAACTCCTGTAGACTTATCTTGTATCGCTCAAAAAATTCGAAAGATGAAAAATATCTCAAGTTCTCTACACCAACGATATGGAAGAAACCACGAAATTTAAAAGATTGCTATTTTTGTATGAACGACATCAAAGGAATTACCACAAAAAATAAGAGTGCCATTACATACATAAATGTGTCAACTGTAATCAGACCTACTGAAATTGGTCGAAAAGCGGGCATACCTGCTGTTACTTTTGAGAAACATGTCGAAAAAGTAGAAGTCGACAACGAAACTGAAGAATTTAGTAGTGACAGCGATGAAAATGACGATGAGGAAAATGATTTCACCGAGTATTGCACTAAAGAAAAAAGCCATTATTAGTATCGCAACCGGAGCTGAATGATATTATTAGAGATCTAGGTTTACCAAAAGATGGTGCAGAACTTGCTGCTTTATTTATGAAAAAAAGAAACTTTTTGGATCCGAATACGAAAGTGTAATTTTATAGAGATCGAGATAAAGAGTTCCGAAAATATTTTACGAAAGATAAAGAGACATCTTTGATGTACTGTACTGACGTAATAGGTTTGATGGACAATTTAAAGGAAAATGTGTACAGAGATGAAGACTGAAGACTTTTTATCGATTCTTCCAAACGTAGTATAAAAGCCGTTTACTACACAATACAAATGTCGACGCTCCAGTTCCAATAGCTCATTCCACTCAAATCAGAGAAGAATATAATAATATAAAAATACTTCTAGAGAAAGTGAATTACGAAGAACACAAATGGTTAATTTGTGGTGATTTTAAAATTATAACAATACTACTGGGACAACAATCAGGTTTCACGAGAGAGCCATGCTTCTTGTGTCTGTAGAATAGCAGAGATCGTGCAAACCATTACAAGAAAAAAATTTGGCCTCCAAGAGTATCGTTACAACCAGGTTCTCACAACGTCATTCACCAAAGTTTGGTAGACCCCGACAAAATTATATTCCTCTTTCTTCACATTAAGCTTGGTGGGATTAAATAATACGTGAAAGCGTTAGATAAGGACGGCCAATGCTTTAAGTACATAGCGAAAAAATTTCCAACTGTTTCTGATGCTAAATTAAAACAAGGTGTATTCCATGGACCACAGATTCGAGCGTTATTTAGAGACACTAATTTCGTTTCTCAAATGACCGACACTGAAAGGTCAGCTTGGGAAAGTTACAGAGAAGTTTCAACAAATGTTCTAGGCAACAATAAGAGTCCCGACTTTAAACAAATTGTAGCTCAAATGCTGAAAAACTACAAGGGGTTATTAACTGAAGAGTATATTAGAAAACAATTCGTATGACTTTAAGATTATAAAAATTGATATAGGATTCGTTATCCAAGCTCCCAAAAAACAGCGAGTAATAAATTTTAAAAGATTGTAAAAATAATAAATACCGCTATATTGGATCCGCCATTTAAAATTTTTAGAAGCCGACATGGGATTCGTAATCAGCGACCCCGAAAACCCCCGAGTACCGATTTTCAAGCAAATCCGAACAAATTTTAATAATAATGTCCGCCATATTGGATCCGCCATTTTGAATTTTGATAAACTAACACCGGATTTGTAATCAGCAATCATATAATCACCTAAGTAGTAACTTTCATGAGCTTACCTATTTTTTATTGCGCTGTGTATGGTATAATCTGTTTGTTTGAAATCTTAGATGTGCTTTTGAGGTTAGGTTCGATAGACTTAATGTTTTATATGGATTTTCAATTGAAAAGCTTATAGAATAATTTATTTAAATTAAGGGATCTTAGAAAATTATTAATATGCTGTTAGATTCAATTTTGATAATTCAAAAGTGACCATTTTAACGATTTTAAGGTATTTTTTGAGGTTAGGGCGAAACCAGGACCCATTGGCCAAATTCTGACAACGGATTCGAATTCAGCGCATCGAAATACGTCGGAAAACATATGTCTCGACCACAGATCAAGACACTTTTTTTCAACGAACAAGGTTTGCTGTGGCGGCAAAGAGTTTGCTGACACAGCAAACCCTTTTTATGCGTGTAATTTTAAGTTTTAATAATACAGTAATTTATTTAATAATCGCTCAAAGCAGCTTTTGGTCAGTACTTACTTAAGACAAATTAGTGGGATCGGAATTGATTAAAAGCGCCACCAGTCGGCTATTAACGGAACTACTCTGGGGTTTCTTTTCTATTTTAGTTAAGATGCGCACATATTTTAAATATCTTCTGTAATAAATATTTACAAATAAATGTAGTATGTTTAAAATAATAAAACTTCCAATTTAAATAACGTTTTAGTAAAGATTTAAATAAAAATATGAAATATTTTGCGATAAAGTATGAAAAAATTGAGAAAAATCGAATAATTGCTAGAAAACTTTAATGAAAGTGATTTTTTACTATAGTTTCTTAATGTATTTTGTTTATTGGAATAAAAACCGCTATTTTACTCAAGAAAATAAGAAGTTATTGTCAAAAATACACCATTTACTAACCAAAAGCTGATTAGACCGATTATTTAATAAATTACTAAATTATTGAAACTTGAAATTACAATAAAAATCAAACGGCTACTAATTTTTCAAAACCGTTTTGGGATTTTACTCTTGTGGGATAGTACTTTCATCCCATTATCGTCAAATTTTAACCCATTTTTGGGTGTTCCACTGTGTAATGGGTAATTTACATAGTTCTACAATTTTTGTATATTGCTAAAAATATATTATTAAATTCTTAATTTGTTAAAGTTATACTTTTTGATAATATATTTTAAATCACTCCTATTCCATATTTTCATTGAAAACATATGCGACATGAAAATACTTGAAAGTACTAAAAGAACCAATTACTTCATAAATATTTTTAAACAATTAAATAAAAAAAAAATTTCTAAATAAATTATTATTTTTTTTTTTATTCATTCATTATCATTATCATCATTTTTGTCATTTTAGGCCACGAAACCCTATGATGTAGGCGCGTTGCGCCTGCTTCTCTGCCTGATTTTTTTATATATAAATATGTTGTGTTTTGCATTTGCAATATACCACCTGATTCAATTTGTAACAATTTTTGAAACTTATACATGTGACTTTCATTTAACATTTCTTCTTTCTTCCGAATTATTCTTACACCACTGTCACTTAATTTTAAAAAACTATGCTTTAAATAACGATTCATTTTTATGAAGAATTTTTAAATTTAATTATAAATAAAAAACTTAAATATTATAATAAAATTGTATCTCTATTTCATTCTCTGTATATGTATCTCTATATTTATTAATCTTTTAATCTCTTTATCTATATATGTATTTATCTCTTAATCTTTTAATCTATTTATCTTTTTATCTATTTATTTCTTTATCTGTTTTACTTATTTATCTCTTTATATCTTTACCTCTTAATCTGTTAATGTATTTATCTCTTTCTTTTCTTATTATATGTTTATTAAAAATTGCAACTTTAACGTTTTTATCTTAACACATTTTCTTCTTATTTAAATATATTTCTCATTATATTAACACGTTTGATCATTTTTTAACAACATAAATAATTCATTATGATTCACATTAAATTATAACCGAATTTATTTTATACTTTTCATTACTTTAGTAACCTTAAACACTTTATTCACCCAATTTTTACATAATTTAAGAATTTTTACAGTTTCTATAACTAAAAACTACTTTATTTACTTTAAATTATTAATTTTATACTTTTAATCACTTTAGTAACTTTAAACACTTTATTGGACAAATTTTTACGTAATGTAAGAATTTTAACACTTTTACTAACTATTATGTAACTATAAACTACTTTATTTACTGATTTTTATTTACCTGTCTTTCTTTTTAATTTCTTTAGTTTTCATTTTTATATTTTAATCACTTTTTTATTTCACTTCTTAAAAGGAAAATAAAAGGGCAATGTCGAAGTTAGTCTCGTGGGCATACTTACTCGAAACTGAGTCCCGAGCAACACTCCCAGCGGGTTTGCTCGGGACCCAGTTTCGAGTAAGTCTGACGAATGGGGAAAAGCTACTTCCCCTCACGGGGCTATCATGGACACTGCCCTAAAAGGGCAATCCTCACAGCAGGGTTGCACGGGACTCAGTTTCGAGTAAATGTGCCGAATTGGGGGAAGGCTACTTCCCCTCGCGGGACTATCTTAGACTGACCAATAAAAAGGCAAAAGGCATCCTTCAGCGTAGGCAGGTAGAGATTTGTTTTCTCTCTCCTGAGAATGATATAACAATAAGAGTTTTCCTTTTCCTTCAAAATTTAACGCTTTGCTTTCCTTCTCGCACCTCACGAAATCACATAAGAGTTTCCTTTTCCGTTAAAATTTAAAGCTTTGCTTTCCTTCTCGCATCTTACGAAATGACATAAGAGTTTCCTTTTTCGTTAAAATTTAACGCTTTGCTTTCCTTCTCACACCAAAGGAAATCGCATAGGAACTTCTCCTATCGTTCCTATCGTTAAAGTTTAACGCATTCTCGTCATATATATATATATATATATATATATATATATATATATATATATATATATATATATATATATATATATATATATATAAGCGGGCCACCCTGATGGTCAAAATTGAGAAATCAAAAAATTCTTTATTCTATACATAAATGAATTTTTTGGGGCGCGCCGTAAAAAATGAATAAATATCAATAATAACTTAATTTGATAGTTGTTCAAACAATGGAGGATAAAGTAATTGATGTTTTTAAATATTTGCTTCCTTATAGAAGAAGTATCTTTGTTTTTTCTTATGTGTGAAGCCTATTACACATTATAAACTTAGGAAAAAACATTTTTTTAATGCACCGTATAAAACTTTCTAAAAATCAACATCACATTCGGTATCAGCTACTCTATTAACCCCAGAGTTATAACTTTCAATTAAATCCGATGCGTTTACAAAATTTTGTCAGCCATATTGGCTCCGCCATTTTGAATTTCTGAAAATTAACATCAGATTCGTCATCAGCGAGCCCAAAAACCCCCGAGTAACAACTTTCAAGTAAATTCGATGCATTTAAAAATTTTTTGGTCCACCATATTGGATCCGCCATATTTATTTTCTGAAAACCGATATCAAAGTAGCGTTATTGCTTAAGGAATACAAAGTATATATTCTAGTGCTACTTTTACCGCCAATAAATAGGTGATTTCCTTATTTAATTACTCTTTATTAGCAGTTTTAGGCCTCTGTTTTTGAATTAAGACACATTTATATGCTATATTTTGGCCGCCATTTTGAGATTTTTGGAAAGGCCACATATTTTTCGAAAGTACTTATATAGCCTATAAATGTGTCTTTATTTAAAAACAGAGGCCTATAAGTGCTAATAAAGAGCACTATATATATATATATATATATATATATATATATATGAATAATTTTTGGAAGCTCTCAATATATATATCCCTATTAATATAAAATCATATCGCCGCCGCCGCTGTTTCAGAAAGTTCTAAAGGCGACCTTTTCCAAAGGGCCGTCTAAACTTCAAACAGTCAAAACTGCCCTAAAATTGACCTATATTTTGCGGGTAACAGAAATTCTTTGACAATTTTTGACATTTAGGTCAAACCTGCCCTAAATTTTACCTAAATGTCAAAAATTGTCAAAGAATTTCTGTTACCCTCAAAATATAGGTCAATTTTAAGGCAGTTTTGACCTACGGGTAAAAAGAGGCCCACAAACGTCTGTTACATTACGTCGAAATCTACATGTAATTTTACATTCTTCTTTTACCTATATGTCATAAACGACCAAATAATGGCCCTTAATTTATGTCAAAATATAGTCAGATTTGATTTATTGTTAAAGCTGCAAGTAAAAAGGGTCGTAATAATGACTTTGATGATACTGCAAAATCTATGCCAAATTTAACCAATTTTTTTACCTTTAGGTATAAAAAAGTTTCTATATGGGCACTATAAGATGTCCGTATTCGTTACTTATACTCTTTTTGACCTAGGTCAAAAAATAGGTCAATTTTGACATATGTTTTGATTTATGTTTTTGAGCCATAGGTCAAAAAATAGGTCAAATTAGACATAGGTTTTGAGGTAATGTGAGGCCGTTATTTATCCTCTTTTTGACCTATAGATAAAAAAATAGGTCAAATTAGACATAGATTTTGACGTAATATGAGGCCGTTATTTATCCTCCTTTTAAACATATAGGGAAAAAATAGGTCAATTTTGACATAAGTTTTGAGGTAATGTGAGGCCGTTATTTGTCCTCTTTTGACCTAAAGGTCAAAAAATAGGTCAATTTAGACATAGATTTTGAAGTAATGTGAGGTAGTTATTTAGTCTCCTTTTAAAGGAGACTAAATAAATTCAATTTCCTAAATTGAATAATATTTATGTATTAAATTGCTTTTATATATAAATTAATTTATTATTTTAATCATACTTTAAATAATAAAAAAGATAATAATAAAATAGTATGTTTTCACAGGATGTATTAATTAAATCACATGGTTTTTAATTTCATTTAAATAATTTAATTAACGCCTTCGTTTTTTTTAAATTTTCCAAATAAATTGTTCTTCATATTCGACGATAAGATCTAGAGTTTCAGATTCTTTTAGATATTTCCAAAATTCATGGCAACTTTTAGGCATCAAGGGAAGAAGATTTTTTATAATTTCTTCTTTTCTAATTTTTGAAATTCCGCGAAATGATTTTGCTTAAAAGGCCTCGGAATAGTTTTAGTGTTCATTATTTTATTTGAAGAAAATCTATTGTTTTTAAATTATTATCTAAAAGGGATCCTGTAGTATAAGTAATACTATATTCCAGAGTGAAGTTTCCTCTAATAGCTCGAATATTTTATTTTATTCACACTTGGTAGAATACTCATTTTCTTTCATTTTTGTTGTGATGTGAAATCTTGCCATTCAGAAAAATCGTCGGGAGTCATCGATTTTATAACAACTCGTGAATTGGCATTTCTAACAACGCTGATAAAATCGAAAAATCATATATATTTTTGGCTTTTTTAATCGATTCTTCTACCTGGTGATGAAAAGTGTCAGCCGAAATAAACTTATGACCGTTTTGAAAGTAGTGGACATCTATAATTTCAATTTCGGTCTGCGATGAATTTATTAACTCTCTGCTGATGCTAAGATTTTCCACTTTTGGGTCATATCACGTGGTATGCACACATATGTAGAAATTGCGCGTGTAGTAACATATGTTTCGTGGCTGTATCTTATAGACAGAACGAAAATCTGATGTATACGTGATTTTTATAATTACAACAGAAACATGTAACAGAATGAAATAATTTACTTTAAAATATGAAACTGCATTCACGTAAAACATTTTTTATAATTAATTTTAGTAAAAAATATGAAATTTATAAGTTAAATGTATAATAAAAATTTTAAGTGATTTAACATAACCTCTAAATGTGACAGCTGACAGGTAGTAAACAAAATGAAATACAACTTTTAAAATCAGTTTAATAATTTATGAAATTGATTTTTTTATTGTTAAAAATGAATTATTATTGTAAATAGCACTTATAATTTAAAATTCTATGCTTCACAATTATTGTTTTTTGATTTTGTAAACTGAAAAAAACAATTTAGGCGCTAGATCATATAGATACGCTCCTGACATAAAGCTTAATGAAGTTTGAATTTCACTCTACACATGTTTACATGTATGTTCACATGTATGAATGATCTAATTGGTTATTCTCCCTCTATACTGTCCAAATGACGATTTTTTACCATAACGGTTGTTAGCATCATCAGAGAGTTAAATAAACTAAGAAGTGAAGAAACACCAGTTCTTATTCTGTGCCGTACATCCACCCAAATGACAATACGCTTTTTATCTCGACAAAAGCGAAAAAAACTATTAAAAGCACTAATAAGGTTTTCCCTTTTTCTACCGGCGACATTCTCATTCCACAATACAACTAACGGCCTGTTTGCTGCTTTTGTTAATTGTAAGGGAATAAAACTTTCGTTAAATCTGACTATTCTACGAGTAAACTGTACTGTTTTGTAAGTAGGCATCCAAGGGAGCATAATTACTTTTTGAAGGTCAGCGGAATAAAATGTCGTTTCAGTATTCGCCATAGATTCTGTACAGTGGTCTTGATATAATTTTCGAGCTTCTGTCGACAGTTTTTTGTATTTTGACCAACTGATACATTCATTACATTCAGAGGAGAGATTATCTTTATTGTGTAAAGGATTGTGTTGGTAAAAAATTTCACACTTTTCACACTCTTCATGATCCAATTTAGTAAAATATATGTTCATATCTTCCAGGACAGATCTGAATACGTCGTATGTTATAGGTGCAGAATACTGTGGACATTTTTGTGTGAAACTGTCAAACATTTGTTTTCTCGTAATTTCATAAGGTTGGTATAGGAAATTTAGTGCATGTTTTCGACGATAATAAGAAATATGTGGTTGATAAGATAAAATATTTTCACGGATTGCATTTTCTCTTTCTATAAGATCGGCTTTATTTCTTGTAGTGCCTCGAACTTCGGATGCTGATGCAAGTGTAAAGGGATTCATATCTTCTAAAGCATGTCTTATTGCTTTTGTATTATTTGATTTGAATTCCAAAGTCGTTAGAAAAAAGTCTTATAAATTAGAAGCTTTGTGCCTTCTTCATTCGTTAGATAATATTGAAAAACGTTCTTTCGTTTTTAATTGACCACTGCAGTTCGTCTAGTGATTTCTTTACAACTGATGTGACTTGTGAAATATGCTTTTTTATTTGTCCATGTTTTTAAAAGCGAAAAGTTTCTCTTAATGAGTACACGTTGTTCATTACTAAACTGTTTACTGCACTGGAGTCTGCAATCTTTACACGGAGTTAAAGGTGGATGCGTCTTCAATAATTTTGGATTATTTTTACTTTGGGATGTAGAATGTAAAACATTATTTTTAGTTTCAGTGTCATCTCATTATGAATCTCTTATTATGATTCCATCTTTAATACTTTGCGATTTATCTAGAAAAAATATTTCTATGTGTAATATAACTTATAGAAAGTTAAATGACTCTAAAATATTGATAGTTTAAGTAAATAAAATTATTTCATTTTTTTTATTTCAATTTTATTATAATACTTTAGGTATTAAAAAATTGACTATAATAATCTTGGTATTTTATTCTTTTATTAACTCTGTCCACACTTTAAGGTTAGTTTTTGTGTATGCCTTTTTAAATTTTTTTTGCGTTAAATTTCATTAAATTTTGTTTAGGACATTTTATTGCAATAGTAGGTATTGTGTATCATTGAAATGAGAACAATTTTTTTAATTAATTGAAATTAGAAAAATAATTTTATTGACATTTTTGAAGAAAATTAAACTTTGGGGAAAAATTTTGTTCTTTATAAAGATATTAGGGATTGAGATTAAATAATAAAATAATTGGGATTTAACGAGAATTTTTTTAATTTTGAAAATAATTGAATTTTGATAGAAAATTTTTATTACTTTTTAAACTAATTGCATTCTATAATTATTTGTATCTTCTCCAAAATTTAACTTTTTAGTATTTTCAAGAAAAATTTGAATTAAACATTTTTTAATTTTATTATTTACAAAATTGCTAATTTTATTTTAAAAAGTTTCGTTTATTTCATCGTTCAAAATTATTTAGAACTTAAAACTAAAGTATATCTGTCATCCGTCAATATTTATATTACAATAGTCATAGATTTTACTATAAAAGTGTTTTCAAACCATATCTGAAACAGCTGAAGATAAGTTTCCACTATTTTAATTTCCGCTTTCATTTGCATCAGTTTTTCTTAGCTTGTAAGATACATTAACCTCCAATGTTTCAATTTCTCTTTTACTATTTATTAAATCATTCGCATTGGTCGAGTAATTATGATTTTTCTCGTAAACATAATTAGGTTGATTAACAAAGGTCCAGTTTTCAGAAGGTGTGTGATTGTGAGTTAAGTTTTCCGAATCTTTTGTAACATTAGAAGAATCATTTGTAAACTGTAAATATTGATAATTATTATAATTAATTTTAAATTAAAAATTATACAAAAAAATTAATAATTAATAATAATTATATTATAATATATTATATTCATAAAACTTGGTGTCACCTGGACACAATTTTGAAAATCTGAATTATAATTATCTTCGTAAACATAATTCGGTTGATTAACAAAGTTCCAGTCATTATTAGGTGTTCGATTGTAAATGAAGTTTTCCAAATCTTTTGTAACATTAAAATAATAATTTGTGCACTGTGAATTCATGAAAGTTGGTGTCATTTGGCCAAAATTTAGAAATTCTGTAGTGGGAATTGTAACCATTATATTTGAAATTGGCTGATGTGATGAATTTGAAGGTCGCATCTGATTTAATTGTATAATTTCTGACGTATTATTATATGGACACAAATTTGTATAAGATAGATTTTCTAATTCTGTTGTATAATTTCCCGTCAAATTTTTATGCACTAGTTTTAATACATTTGAAGTACAAGATTCATAAAAATTATGTTCTTCTGCATTCTACCATGTAATTGATTGTTGTGAAGGATGAATTGCATTTGTCATCTTTACTTTCTTATTTTTAGAAATGTTATCAATCACTGCAGAGCACAATATGCACAAGGCGCCATTTTTAAATGCAGCGATACGTATGCCATTATCAATTAGGGTGCAGAAGTTACGTGCAGCATTTACACTTCGAATTACGTATTAAGGCGAGTCTCCAATAGACTTACGCTCACTTTTTAATAATAATAACTATTATTTATTAATAAATATTATTATTATAAACGTTTAAATAATTTATAGATAATTATATGAATAATCATAATATAAATATTATATAATTTTTATAAAAAAAATTTTAAACAACTTAATTTATTAATTAATAAAGAATACTTCTTTTTTAAAGAAAAAATTAGTAATAAAATATTTTATTAATTGTGCAATAAATTAAGCTAATCCCGTTTATGTTGAAATTGTTAAAAAACAATTTAAATATAAATAAATTATATAAAGGTAATTTGTAGATAGGACTTTTATCAAGAAATTCAAGTGAAACTGAGTTAAAATTAGTGCGAAGAAAGTCACTATGTACATAGGACTTTCTGTTTTCGACCTTTTCATTGCCGATTTACTGATAGAACTATGTACATAGACCCAAGGATCAGTTTTTCAAGGCCGTAAGAGACCCGGTTTACTGATATTTCTGTAGATAGGACCGCCGTTTTGTAGATAGTGACTTTATTCGCCAGTATTTCCCTTAAATCGCTATATATTGGCTAATAAGATCTAATTATCTTAAAAACTAATTAATATTTTCAATTGCGGATTGTACAGTTAAATTCTAATTTTTATTACGAATCCAACGGTATAAAAAACTCATTTTTCGTCAAAAATGTAGATAGTGACTTTCTCCGTCAGCACGGCAGAATAGGGTGGCTATGATTTTCGTTCTATACAATTCGGTGTCTTTTTAGGTTTTTCAGTTTTGTTGAAAAAATTGATTCTTAAAAAGTTGTAATTATTATTTGTTTTAATTATATTTGTCAGATTTTAATTTTTTGCAAACAGTAACAATATTAGACAATTACTTATACTTAGGTTTTCCTAATAAATTTCTTTTGCTTTTTATTAATTCCATGCAAAAAATGATCTGTACAAAATCAATGAAAAAAATTACGCATTTCATAATTAGTTCTATTCAGTCACTCATGTGTTAGAAACAATATAAATATGTAAGCAAAGTAGAAATAAATTATTCCGTTTTAACAATCTTTTACAAATTTAATGAGGTTTATATTAAAAAAATACAAGATATTAAAGAACAGATCCTAATTAACACCAATAACATAAACGCTCTTTCGAACGAAGTAAGGGTAACCTGGAGCTGAATAATCACAGGCAAAGTATAATCGCCTTAAATGTTTATTTAATAGTCTTACTGCAAATGCGCAATGATTTACTTAATTTTATCAATAATAACAAACCAGACATACTATTACATAATAATACTATTCTAAAACCATAACATAAAAAAATTCAAAAACCACGATATTATAGGAACTGACATAATCACAAATAAAAGAGGAAGAATAGCAATAATTATTTCAAGAAATACAAAATACAAATTAGTATACTGACCTGTCTCTAAAAACAACGAACTATTATAATACACAATAATAAAATTAAAAATTAATCACAACGACAATCTATTCATAGTAAGTACATATGCCAGCAATACTAACCACTTTTCACAGAACTAAACGAGCTTTGTAATAAACTTAATTTTACCTCTCCTAACAATTATTTTATAATAGCTGGAGACCCTAACTCAGGACACACAGATTGGGGTGACACCAACAGCAACCAAAGAGGATTTTCCTTACACCAATGGCTTAATAATAAAGGAATCACAATCAAAACAAAATTACTATCAACTTTAACACCAACCTTTGGATCCTGATCCTTTCTTAAAATATGTCTCGCTGACACCAGACTGACTTTCAAAAATCTCTCTGACACAAAACTAAATACATTACCTTATGACAGCGACCATAAAATAATATCAATAAACATATGTTTAAAAACCCATTACCACAACCAACACTCACAAACATATAATTCTATAAAGGCACGGACTGGAACAAATTCAAAAAAACTATCATGAAACAAACTACAGAACAAATCTTACACGTCAGAAACCTAACTATTAAAGAAATTAATAATTACCTCATATCATTAAATAATATAATTCTAAACGCCATAGAAAAACAGTACTAACCAGAAAACCCATAAATAATATGGCAAGATACTCAAATGATAAAATAAGAATTTTACATAAAGAAAAATCACATCTAATTACTAAATTACACAATATTAAAAAAACCAAACTTCCAGAAATATTTTAGAAATAAAAAACATTAAAAAACACCCCAATCAGCGCATAAGCTTGCCACAAACTTGCATTAAGCTTGCTGTGCAAGGTGTGCAAGCTTACAGAGCAAGCTTGTGACAAGTTTGTAACAAGTAACAAAGTGTCCTATTTCTGAAAGCTTGCACTGAAATCTTGCTACAAGATTATGATATAATGTTGATTGGGCATAAAAGAAATAAACAATAAACTCAAATATCAGTACTATAAATCTACCACTTAAAAATAGAAAATCCTAATAAAATCAATAAATGTCCACGATCCTAATGAATTGTTTCCAAATGTAAACAGAATTCTAAGAAAACGTGCACAAATTGCAATTGAAGATCTACACATTGACCCAAACTCCCCACTGCTGTAAAAGGCCAATATTACAAATCCTGAAACCGACAACAAAACAAATAAAATAATCATTACCTAACCTCACAATAAGTTCAACGTTATTGGTGCGCAACAATTAAGGGGAGGTTCTTATTGCGGGAGTAAAAAAATTCAATTCCTTTTTATGTCATTTTTATATGTGTAGAATATGTGAGTAAAGCGATTTTTTTAACCCAAAGAATATTTTTGTTTTTATAGTGTCTCGAACTCATCGGCGTCCCGAGCACTGAGTAACAAATGTCAGGCAAATCGAATCAATTTTTTAAAATTATGCAAATCTAGCCTCAGAATCATAAGCAGCGACCCTAAAAACCTATAGATATTTATCACATACGCTTTAACAAAGGATTTTGAAGAATACAATTAAAGCGTTTTGTGCAGAAACAGCATAAGTCAATTTTTTTCGAAAATCACTTTTTTATTAATAGTTTATCTTTAAATGAAGCTTTACAATCTGGTAGAATATTAAATTAGTGACTGTTACGTATGACTTCGTAACATTTTTATATTTTTAATCAAAAATATTGTATTTAAATGAACTCAATAAGCATATATTCATGTCGATTTATGAGGTAACAATCACACTTTTAATACATGATGACACTTTGTAACACACATATTACAACATTCAGTAAGAAATTTCGTATTAAGATATAAATAATAAAGCGAAGATTGTGATACTTTATAATGTGCAAAACCGTGTCAAATATTCTTTAAGAGTAAGTAGAATTTACTTACGTTATTTCTCAATATAAAAAAGTGGTTCATCTAAGCAACAGAACTTGGGTAATGACATTTAAATAAATCTGCAAGATAGCAGACAATCATTAAGTAATAACTTAATATCACAGTAATAGGTAGGTCCTTCCCACCAAAATGTCGTTCAATAAAAAGAATCGACAAAGGGAAATCATGACAATTGCCCGTGAATCTTGGCGAAACGAAGTATGTTTGGCCATAGTAGCGAAAGTTAGTCAATAGTTGCCTTTAAATCTTAAAAAGAGACTCCAGAGATTTTCATTGAATGATTTAAAAAGAATAATTGACATTGTATTTTTATATGTGAGAAATATTAAGAAAGTTAAAAAAATAATATTATAATAAATCTTGATATAAAGTTCCAGACACTATAACACAATTGAAGTGAGTATACTGAATAACGCAAACGCAAAAACACACACACAATTTATTATTATAAACAATTGTTTTAAATATATAATAAAATTTTGTCATTTAATATTATTTTATTGCTGATTTTATTCAATAATTATATTATCCTATTAATAAATTCATAAAAATATATTCCTTTCCAAAATACGGACTTTCACCCGATTGGTTGAAATGATAACCAAGAATGAAAAAGAATCCACAACCTTTAAATAAAATTATTTGTTTCCTTAAGGGGAAATTCCACTGATTTTTTTTTTGAATACCGAAATTATTTTTTTTTAATTTTTGGTTAGTATGATTATCTAAAAATACGGGAAAAATAGTCTGAAGCGATAAGAATAGACTCGCTAGCAGGAGAGTAGGAATAACATCACCTTTCCACCTCGAAAATTCATGTTTTTTCAGTAATTACCTAACTGCAATTTGTTTATTTTTAAATTTACATTTTTTCTTTTCGCACCGCTTGACAGAGTAGTTCTTAAGTAATAAGAAATGTCTACTGTTACATATCAAAGGTTATGTATATAACTTTAAGTTAAATTTTTGTATATTTGGTCCTTCAAACTTTAAACGCGTTTTTCTCGAAACTACACATTTTCAACTTGTTTACACTCTCATTTTTATAATTTTTAACGAAATAACTTGCAATTTGGACAGCATGCTCATTGAATGTGTAGTTTTCGTGTAAACTAGGATATTTAAGATCCATTAATATTTATAAAAGTTATAAACAATTTAAGTTGCAAAATTATGGTCGAAAAATTAAAAAGTCTGCCATTTGGTTATTTTTCAATAAATTTTTTTTGTTCTAGTTTACACGATAGCCATAATGGTATAGATTAAGAAAATTTTTGACTTTTTTAGTTTAGATTAATTGTCGCAGAGAAAAAATGTAAACAACTTTTAGAGGGGACCACTTTCGGCAGCCATTTTCTAAGACTCCATTAAAAAAATAAATAAATAAAAAATGGTTTTTATTACTGTAACACAAGTATTTTATTGTAAAAAAAGTTTAACTAAGAAATATTTATTTTTCTACCTATAAAAAAATTTTTTAAAAAAACCTTAATTTCTGTGGAATCTCCCCTTAAAGCATTGACGTTCACTACGGGGTGTAATAATTTAATTATTTAACATTTTATTAAACAATCAATCAATTCATTCTTAACAGTGACTAAACTTTAAATCCTTTAAAAAAATTAAATTATCATTACGTGCAAAAACTTGAGATATTCTTTAATAAATTTAATTTCCTTGTGATTTTCTTGGTGATTTATGATAAACAGTTTGCATTATAAATGAAATTTACTTAAAGAAAGTAAAAAGTGATATTGGTGACTGAATTAATTTAAAATTAGAAAACATTGAAAATTGATTAAATTTATTCTTAAAACATTTTTATTATTTATAAAATGTTACTAAAAATTATTCAAATTCAATATTTTAAATAAATATTATTAAATATTTAATAAAACTTTGATACTTTACTCGATTCAATAAATTTTCTGTGCTTTTCAGTTTATTTTGTGCAGAAACAGCATAAGTCCAAATGTTAGAGGAATAGGTTCAGTTGTGGGTATAGTTGCGTTTTTGACTCATGATTTGTATTCCTGTAGATATTAAAGAAACATATGTATATGTATTTAAAGCTAGGGTCCTTAGCTAACTACTCGTGAAGAAAATAAATTGATTCCGTTGTCTAGAAATTTTTTATTAAAAACTCCATAATGTGTTAATTTTTCTAACAAAGAAAATTATGGTTCGGTTGTAGGCACTCTTAAAAAATCTATTAAATATGCAAAAAAAATTAATTAAGTAACCATTAATTAACTACATAAGGATGATTTCTTTTAATTTCGACATTATCTCCACCCTGTCATGTAAGATTTGTCACACTGAACCTGGCCTGCTCAGTTACTACAATTAGTATAACTGCGAATGGCGTACAAACATCAAAGTCTCATTATATTAATTTCCGTGCTGGACCACAAAACTATTAACATTCATAAAACAATATTAAATGTTGTAAGGAATTACTTATGATTATATCGACAACGATATTTCACGATTTATCAAGAATAAGAGTGATGTCCACAACCGAATCAATTTGGATGCCCACAACCAAACTTGACGATCATTTTAAAACATCATGAAGAAAATTTTGCTTGTGAACATTTTTGTGATACTTGGTATTGGATCATAGAATATAACATATTTATTGCGTAAATACGCTTTGAATTTATCATTTTAATTAATTCACTTCGATTTGTTTAACATTTAACAATGTTTAAAAATACATTTTTGTTATATTTAACGTGTCAAAATTTTTTTTTGCCTATTTTTGAAGCTAATTTGATAATAAATTAAGAAGTTATTTATATTTTAAAAAACAGAAGATATTTAAATAATACCACCAGAAGTAAAGAAATTGTTGACAATGTTGCAAATAAAATATACAACTACTTTATAAATACACGAAAAAACAAGAAAATATAAGTAAGCTTTTCAAACACCAACCCTGCATATTAACCTACAACAGAGAATCTAAACCACACATATTTTATTACCCAAACAAAACTAACTAAAATATTCCAAAAACTTCAAAAAAATTCTCTCGGTCACGATAACATACAACCATTAGTACCCATACATATACTTCACTTAACAATAACACAATATACAATTCTATTCAATAATGCCCTCAATCATAACTACTACCCTGAAGCCTGGAAAACTGCAAAAATAGTACCGATTCCAAAAAATAGAAAAGTCTTAAAGAACCAGCAGATTATTGCCCAATAAGTTTAACGCCAAGTATCAGCAAAGTATATGAATCTGTCATAAACAACGCCATCAATATTGTTTGTGCAGAAAACAATTCAATTCCGGACAATCGATTTGGATTTCGTCAAAAACATTCAGCTCTACACGCTTTCAGTAAACTAATCAACGACATATTCTATCACTTAAATAAAAAAGAAGCTGTTGGTGCTATATTAATCGACATCGAAAAGAGACAGGTAGACAGGAAGAAGAAAAATAAAAAGTTTAAAATCAACATAAATCATCCCGACATCGACGTTCTCATAACAATACAACATAAAAAAATAGTTAAATACCTCGGAGTACACATAGACGAACTAATGAGATTTTATAACCACATCATAACCCAACTAAACAAAGCAATAGCCACATTTAAAAAATATGCAAACATTTTTTATCAAAAATCACTCTCTGCAAAAGCAAATTGTTTTGTATTACTAATAAGACCAATAGCCATATATGCTGCACTAATACTATGGAACTTCAGTGCCTCATTAATAGAACACTTAACAGAATTTGAAAAAAAGATGTCTCAGAGCATGCCTCTCGATGTACAGATCTGCACACAGCGAATTCTTCAAACACTACAGCAACTACGACATCTATATCAGAAAAAACATCCCAAGGATAGACAACTTCATAATAGCCCTCACTAGATCCTTCTTCTCCAAAATCAATAACATAAACATCACATATGTTAACAACCTAGCAGCTATACCCATGAACTAGAAACAATGTAAGTTTCCAAAGTGGCTACATTCTTATTCAATACTTCCTTCAACTTGACCACCTCTGAATGATACAGAATGAAAACAATGAGCCAATAATATACCACCTATGAAGACACAGAAAAAACAAAAAACTACCATCAACATTTGATGAAATAAACAATAGAAACAAAGTATATTACACAAACACAGGCAAGTTAAACATTAAAAAATTCTGATGGCTACCGACAGACAGCAAACACCTGGAAGACATCAGGAAACGATCGAAAAGAAAAAAACAAGAAGAGGAACAAAACTACATAGAGGTTTTTACCCACATAATTATATAATACTAATAGTGAAAGTGTTTACCACGAAGTTTAAGATATGATAGTGTTATTTCTTTTTCATAAAAAATATTTATGACAGTTCTCATTCTCTCATTCTCATTCTTCTCTTTTACTTTCTATTTATTTCTATTATTAATATAAAAAAATGTCCACAAGAGTTTTTTATACAACTTTTCTCTATAGGATTGAAAACAAGAAACTGAACAAAAAACACAATAATTGTAAAGTAACACCACAGACAACACAAAAATCTAATGATCTTAGTACAAGTCAAGGAAAACTTGCAATACGAATTTAAAAAAATGTACAAGGTTATTTTTGTAGGATTGTTTATACCTGAAAAATGTATACTGTTCTCTAAATAAATAAACAATTTATGTCAAAAAAAGTCAGGTTAGTTGTCAGGTTTTCGTTTCGGCGTTCCATCCCCAGTCCCTTTAAATTATTTTTCAAGGTAAAAAAAACTTTCTCCAAAATTCCTAATATCACAAAATTATTTATTAAATTAATTAGAATAAAAATGAAATAATAAAATAATCAAAATTAATTTTTTAATTTATTTATAAAAATATTTTCAATATTTGACAAATATTTGTATTTTCTTAAGCAAATTTATATCTATATCCTACATAAAAATTACAAGTGCCAATTTATGAACTTATCAGAATAACGTCCAAATAATTCGCCACTAATTAACATTTCAACTTTTGAGAGATTTTGCGTTTAAAGTTTTCAGACAAGTCTTTATTCAATTTCGCAGAGAATTGGCACTTCAACTCCCAGCGAGTTCGCTAAGCGATATCACAAACAGGCGGACATTTGGTTTATCATACTTATTTAGTTATTTGGTATAACTTTCTGTGAAATGTGCTATGTGCACTGAGAAAATAAACGCTCAGATTCTGAAATGGAGAAGTTCAGCATCTGTACACCAAGTTGAGCGCAGCAGCAATGCCACTGTGGACAAATGCCGTACTATTCGCACCGCCGCCGTGCTTCAGAGTACGGTATACGTACTATGAACGACATCAACTGAATAAACCTAAAGAACGGGCGCTGACACCCATTTTACATGTCCGGTGTTTGTCACAGTACAGATTTTGTGCGTTTCTTCTCTCAGTGTGGGTAATTTAAAAACAAAAGCTAATATGTATCCATGTTCGCAATTATTTTTTCATTTTACACATTTACTTTTTCTGCACCAAATATCGAGTGATATAAATTCGGAAAAGTGGCATTCGATCGTCGTGCGATATGTTGAACAAGAAACGCGTAAAGTAAGGGGTAGAATTGCTTGAGAATGTAAATTTAGATGCTTCGAATTGTTCAGCACGGGAAATCTTCAAAGCTTTTGAAAAAGCTTTATCCGAAAAGGGAATCCCTTTATCAAATATTGTCGGCCTTGCTTCGGATAGTGCTAGTGTTATGCTCGGAAAAAATTCATCTTTTAAAACTCTTTTATTAGAAAAAAATCCGAATGTTACAGTTTTGCCATGCGCATATCATTCTGCGCACAATGCAGCTAAAAATTCATGCGAGAAAATCCCAGATGTCGATTTTAATATTGAATCAATTCCGAGCTTTATTAATGCAAGTCCAAAGAGGACAGCAATTTATTGCGAAATTTTTTTAGAATTAGAAGGTGAATATAAGAAAATTCCTAGTCATGCGAAAACTCGTTGGCTAGTTCGACATTCTTGTATTCGTGTTATTATTAAATTCTGGGATCGTCTTATTGAATTTTTAACTATCATTGATTTGAAAGATCCGAAAAGAAAACAAAAGAATGGAGAAGGAAAAGTTACAAAAGTAAAACATTTGCTACAGAAAATGCATAATCCATTGACTTTAACTTACTTTTATTTTCTTGACTTTACCTTGAACAAGTTTAATTCTTACAACGCGACTTTTCAGAAACGCGAAACTTTAGTTCAGGAACTTCAGCCAAAATCTGCTGAACTCTTCTAGTGGATTCTGAGTAAATATTTAAAACCAGGTCTTCTTAAACCGAAATTGACTTTTTAAATAATTAATCACGTGAATTTTTCTAAATCATCTAATTAGTTGGCATTGAATGAAATTGAAGTTGGTTTAGAAGTGATGAATTATTTGAAAGTGAAAACTTTGTCTTCTGTTCAAATTGATGAGTTTTTAACTAACTGCTTACAGTTTTATGTCACTGCAAGTTCCGCAATTCGCGGTCGTCTGCCTTTTAATGATGGCTTTTTGTCTGCTGTGTCTTTTTTAGACCAAATCTGGCATTTAATGCCAATCGAGAAAATACTTTCCGATGGATTTGGTAAGTTTGCGAGAAATTGGGATTTTCAGAAGTTTTCGAATCTGAGACTGTTCTAAAAAAATGGAAATCCTTGAAAGACTTCAGTGTTGAAGAGAAGGAAAAATTGGTAAAATTGTCATTTGACGATATGTGGGAAAATATCGGAACCTTCATGTTGCCTTCTATTAAAACAAAACTACGAAATCGATTAGGGAATAGGACTTTCAATTCTATTTGTGTTACACGATTTGCGTTGCAATCGAGAAATGAGTCTGCTATTTTAACAAAAATCACAAAGTTTGTTATTTTTCTAAAAATAATATTATCTAATATTATTTTTTACAACTATTAATTTTTTTAAATAATTAATTACACAATTAAAAGCAATTATTATTACTATTATTTCAGTAATTAAGTAATTGAGTTAATATTTCTATTCCTTATTTCAACTCGTAATTTGAATTTTAGCGCCTTTTACACTCAGTTTAGGTTAGTATTCGTCTTTATAACAGAAAACAGAAAAAGGCTTTCATTGCCGTATATTCTCCGTTTCCTCAGCCGGTAGGTATCTTGGAAGAAGAATTGGCGGCATGGTGGGATAGAATTTCCGCCGCCTGCTGGCATCCCTGGGCTATGGTTGGTCCTACAACTCATAACATAGTTGGCCCAACCTAAAGTACATATGTTGGGCCAACTCTACTTTGAATGGTTGGTCTAATGACTGACGCCCAACTTTAAATACGTAAATTGTGCCAACTTAAATATTTATACTCGTATAGTTAGGACGTATAGCTGAAACAGCAATACTTTATGTCTGTCCCATATCTACCAATATAATACATATGTGAGTATTGCTTATATTTATGGCAGTATCATAAATGGGTGATTCTCCATGAAACCGACAATTTGGTTATTGTTATTTTAGAATTTTTTTCAATAAAAATAAAAATCATAATGTAAATTTTAAGTATGATAGTCAAAAATGAAATATCTGTTACAGCCGGACAAATTGTTTGTAATTTTTGTATTTTTTAAACAAAGTAACTTTTCACGCATCCATGTAGCATAATTAGTTGCCATAGTTTTTTTATGCTAACAAAATTGATAGTTGAACTTATAGGAATTGTTTTTGTTTAATTCAGGATTTAAAAATCTACTTCAGGAAATTTATGCAGTAATTTATAGAAATTTATGGTAAATTATACGGGCCTTTATAAAAATTGTGAGGTAATTTATAATATTAGTACAAAACATAATTCAAGATTAGAAAGACTAATGCAGGAAATTTATAGTAATTTATGCGGTAATTTATAAATTTTCTAAGGTACCTAAATAAATTTTTTTGAGTAAATGAAAGAAAATTTTAAAAACTAATTTTTAAAATTTATGGAAATTTATAGGGTAATTTATGTTGTAATGTATGAAAATTTATGGAAACATATGTTGTAATTTTATAAATTATTTTAAATCATTTATTGTAATTTATTAACATAATTTAAATGAAAATAAATTCTTGGTAACTTTCAAAAATTTGTACGTTCATTTATGAAAATTTATACAGTAATTAATGTCACAACTTACTAAAATTATAGTTTAAACAATGTAACTTGTATTTGTTTAATTTTATTTGGAAACAATTACAAAAATTGTTGTAATTATACACTTGTTTAAACCACAAGTTCAATGGAAGACAAAAAAGGCTTCACCATGACGCTAAGACTTCACCATGACGCAAAGTAAATACTGTAATAAATTATTAGCAATTTTCAATCGGTTTCATATTTCTGTCTTTTATATTCACTGAAATAATACGAGTGTACATTATTTGCTTTAAAAAATTATTATTTTTTTGATTTATTATGAAATATGTGAAGGCTTCACCATGACGATTCTGTGATTCCCTGTACAAAGTTGGCGCTTTAAACTTAAAATAAAATTAAAAAAGTATAAAATTTTTATATACCAAAATTCTGATTTTATTTTTATGAAATATTTCAATTTTTTAAAAAGGCTTCACCATGACGCACATAACTGGGGACAAGAAATAACATCAATCATTATTTTTATTTGAGAATTTGACTAAAAATATTTATTTTTGTTTTGTAACTGACCTTTGGGACAGGCTTCACCATGACGATTCGGCTCTTAAATTTGCATTTAAAAATCAATATTTAATCTTAGAAATTAAAGTGGCTATAGGTTTTTGTCTGTAATCACCAGAGTTACCTTTTTACGTTGGATTCATTATCATATGTGCAATCTGTTTCTTAAAAAACACTAGAGACATGAAATTGTCGGTTTTGTGGAGAATCACCCAATTATATTTTTTTCAGTATGATGTATAAACTACAATTCTCTACAGTTGTATTGTTTTTTACCCCTCAGAATTGTAAGTCATTTGAACTGTGTTTTACAGAAATATGCCAACCGTCGCGTCGCCCAGAATACGGCTGACCATGAAAGTTTAAGTCATTCAAACTGCGATTTATAGAGTTTTGCCAACCGTTGGGCCAAACGTGGCCCAACCGCGGGCCAACCTTTAAACTCTGGCGGCCAACCAAAATTCGCACCTGGGACACGTGAAATTTTCAATAAAAATGCCTATTCACATAAGAGTAAGTGTTAAATTTAACTATTGTTTTATTTATAAATTTGATTAAATCAATTTAATTTAATAATAAATAATAATTGATTTAATATTTAAATCATTTCTTATTAAATAATTTTTGTTTAAACAATTATACATTCTTTTATTCTTAAAGAAAGTGTTAAAAACAAATACTTAAGAAACTTTTCGTTATTGTTGTAGAAATCTTCTGCCACAAAGAAAAGAGTCCTTTGTCGAATTGTGATTCGTAATCTGTCTTTCGAGAAACGACACAAATATAAAAAAATAAAAGTGAGATGGAAGGAGTGCTTACTGTATTTTCAGGAAAGCATGTTAGTTATAATGAGACTACGTCAGCAAATAAAAATTATATTGACAATTAAAACGAAAGCGCAGACGTTGATTTTTTTCTTTTTTTCTCTCAATATTGTGTACTGAAATTCCGCTTTTGTTTTTTATATACGAACTTGAATAAAAACCGAACAGATTCATAATTTACGGGAATTTTTTGCAGTAATAAAAAAAGATTTATATTTAATGCAATTTTTTTAACCAGGGAGTTGATTCTGGATTGGCAAAATCGATACAAAAAGAAGGAAAGAAAATTGAAGAAGGGTTTGAAAAAAATGTGAAAGGTTTATTACAGAAAATATTTTTAGATGATAATAAAGAAAGTAATAATAAGTATAAAAGGAAATTTAATGTGAATCTTTTATCAAATGGTCCATGGTTACCAGGACCTTATCCATAGGATGTTTATGTCCTTGAATTGTATATGAAATCAACTCAAGCTAAATGATTTCATGCGCACTGCACTTTGAACGATTCGAATCTTCTCTACAATTATTATTTTATCCAAATTTAAATTTAATTCAATACTCATTTCAATATTTTTAAAAATTAAACTATTTAAAATATTTAAATTTAATTCAACTTTTACATGATTTTTTTAAATGCGAGAATTTGCATTGTCTCTTAAAAATTTTCATCAACTATAATCCCTTTAAAATTATGTGTTTCAATATTGAAATTTATTTTTGATTTTTTTCACTTTAAAATGTAATATTTTTAAAAATGTTATCTATAACTGAATCAAGTAAAATAAGGGGAAAAGATTTTTTTCCCACTTACTTTTATGAATGGAAACGAGTTTTTCATATTTTTGAAAATAACATTACAAACTTTTACTCAACAACCTTGAGAATTATTTATCGACCATAAAACTGTATTAATTCTTAAGTTGACAACATAAATTTTCATCAATTATGATTTGTTATTCACGCAAATGAAATTAGTTCAAGCCTAAAATTTATGCTCAAAATGCCTTGTTATGTAAATTTTTACATTCCTGACACGCCTCAGTTATAAAAAAAAGATTTTTAAATTTTAATAAAAATTACGACTTTTAGTTTAATATTTTAACATTTAGTTACTTGTTTTTGGTTTATAACGTTTAAAAAAAATTTTATTTTTAAATTTTATTTGCGAATACCTATTTTCTGATGTGTTTGTAGTCAACAAAATTTTTTCTGTTATATTTATTATTGACTGGAGTTAATATTAATTAACTGGGTTAAACATTCCAATTGTTGACGATGGTTCCAGTTGTCGAGTAATCAATCTTTGTATTTTATTTAAACATTGTAGCACATTGTAAATGCAAAAAGTGATAAATATTAATTTTTCTATATATTATAAATATGAAAAAATGTAGTACATTTTATGTATAATATAAAATATATATGTATATAATATATATGTATAAATTAAATTGAAATGTATTATTACATGCGAAAATAAATTATACATTTTAGACAATGGGTCAAACCATTATATGGGTGATTCTCCAAAAAACCTCATTTTGCATGTAGTCAAGATTTTTTAAATAATTATAATCATTTGGAAAAATACCAAGTCATGTTTCCCTATTTCATCACTTTTTCTAAATGTTCTGCAAGAAAAAGTTGATAAATTTTATTGTTTAATACATTTTTAAAATATTTTACCACCTCAAAATTGATTTTATAACCTGTCATCTAAGTGTTTTTCATTTTTTCAATACGTAAAACAATTGAGGGGCTGGATGCTATAAGGGGATACGCGTGAACACACGGCCAGTCAGTTCGGACGTAGAGATAAAATTTTGAAGTTGTTCAAAATGAATTTAAAATTATTATTTCTTGTTCAGAATTTCAAGGCGAAACTTTTTTTCTAATAAAATTTTTTTATATAATTTTTTGTTTTTAAGTAAATTGAGAAAAAAGTGATTTTTTAACGTAAGAAATTTTAATGAATTTTTGACTTCAACTCGTGATTACTTCGTTAAATATTAATATTTTTCCACGAAATTTAAACACAATATTCTTCAAACTATACCAAAAGTGAAACAATATTTAGTATTTTTTCAAAAAATTCTGTGTCTAAGTAAATAATTATTTAAACAATTTTGCCGGAAAAATGAATCTCCTATTTTCAATTGAAAAAGTTGAGTGACGAATTTTCGTTTACAGAAAACTTCCAGTGACAAAAATGTTCATCAATATGTTAGGAAGTTTTTCGGAAAATTTTTCGTCATTTGATAATAAATTAAAGAAAATAGAGCAATTTTAACAGCGTCGCGCTATGCTGTAAAATTACGGCGTGGCCGCGCACGTGTAGAATGGCCGCCATTACAAGACCAATGTATACAGTTAGACATTCTTTACGTTTACATCATAGCGCGACGCTGTTAAAATTGCTCTATTTTCTTTAATTTATTATCAAATGACGAAAAATTTTCCGAAAAACTTCCTAACATATTGATGAACATTTTTGTCACTGGAAGTTTTCTGTAAACGAAAATTCGTCACTCAACTTTTTCAATTGAAAATAGGAGATTCATTTTTCCGGCAAAATTGTTCTATATAAATGTTAACTCTTTGAAGTCTATAATGATACAAGTTTTAATACAGAAATAAGACAACAATGTATTCTGAAAATATAGTAATTGCCAATTTTTTTAACCGAAATGTGAACAAAACCAAATGTGTTATAATTTTTTTTAAAGAAAATGTAAAAAAATGGCACTTTTTTCTTGACAAAATAAAACAAGTTGAAAATGTTTGCATTTTTATAGTCAACATAAAAAAACTCGAAAATATCACATTTTAATGAAGAAAATCGAATAATTAACATGTGGGCGCAAAATACTCTTCTGCCCGCTCAGAGGCAGAGGAAGCGGGCGCAAAATATTTTGCGCCCGCTTCACCTACCCCTGGGTGGTAATGAGTTACTTTGCGCCCGCTCTAAGTGCCCGAAATGACATACTTTCCGTGCAGGTAGGACAAAACAACTTTTTTTTACCAAGTTGAATGAAAATCTGTTAAAATTTGCTCAAGTTATTTAAGTTTTACATTACTAATTTTGAAATGGTTGATTATTTATTTATATGATATATTATAAGTCAACTGGTTGATTTTTCTATTTATTTACAAAGAACTTTTTCAGTTTTACCATCCCTTAAAACAGTAGTATACTTGAAATAACTTGTTTCTTGAACCTCGCTTAACTACAGTGGTGCTTACATTAGCCCGAATTTTAGAAAAATTTCAAAATCTCGGGGTATAAATGTAAATAGTCAGTTTTAGGCGATTCAGGTGCATCAATATTTTTTTTGTGATTCATATAATTTTTCTAGGGAAGTAAAGTAACAAGTTTATCCAAAAAAATCTGTCCATTTTACGTTTTAACAAAAAAACTAATGTTTTTGGTAAAACACAGATATTCCGTTTACATTTACCCCAAATGACCCTATAACATGTGACTTTCATTCCGTCTGTCCACACTTTGAAGATACTTTCGTGCACGATTTTGTTTTTTTCTTTAGACGAATCGAAAATATGCAGGTATTTTATGATTTAAAATAAAATAACAATTAAAATCAGAAAATTTACAAAAATTATGATTAACAAATAAATTTTGTTTTTTATGACTTTTTATAACAAATTCCTGTTGACTGATACAAATTAATGCAACAATTTTTTCTTTTTATTTATTAAAAATATTAGAAAATTTATAATTGTTTAACAATTACGATTAGGGAATAGGAAATATATCCATTTTATGCATAATTTTTATTTCTCAATAACAAATTGTTCACAAATTGATTTCTTTTTTTGGAGAAAAAACATTACATATTTCCGTTTTTTAATATTTTTTTGAAAATTCTTAATTTTCATAAAGAAATAATTTGCATAATTTCTATTTCTTAAATGGGTGATTTTGAAATAACTGTGATTTTTTGAATGAGACATTTTTCCGCTAAAATAGTGAACCAAATTTGACATTTATTACATATTTCAGTACATTTTTGTTATTGAAGTATATGCTCGAAAGGAAACTACAATGTGATTTTGAATATTTCTAAAGTTACTATGGAAAACGCAAAGAAAATGCAAAAGTTGCATGCCACGGTCCTAACATGTGTGTCACAGTTAAAACACGTAATGAAATAAAAAATCGAACAAATATTTTCTTTTCAATGTTCGCACTTCAAAATAATACCAGTAGAGGTCAATTAAAAATAAAATTGAGTAATAAAATTACGATATCGTTAACATGTGTCGGTAGGAAGTAATTAATAATAATTGAAAGCTTGGCTGCAATAAGGGGACGTACGCTCTCTCCACGTCTATTCAAGTCAGTCAAGCTCCCAAAATTTCGAAAAAAATGAAATTCAAATTTTTAAGTTTTAAAAAGTTCTGCCTTATATGAAATAAAAAGGCGCATCTTTTTTCCTTAAATTTTTTTTTCTAAAATAAATAGTTTTCATAATAAACCTGAAAAACTGAAAAATTTTGCTAATAAAAAACTTTGACAACAAAAATCGAAAGATATTGAGAAATATTCTATGAAACAAAAATATTTCAACTGCTTACAACTCAATCACAAATAAAACAATGCAAAAATTTGTAAACGTTTCATACACAGACATTTATACACTTAATTTACATATAAAGGCACAATAACAAAAATTATTTGTGAAAATAAAATTTTGAATGAATCAACAAATGCCGAATTATCATTTTAATGTTCCTATATTTAAAACATTTACTTATAAAAAACAGAGAGAAACTGAGAGTACGCACGTAATACAAAGCGCGCTTTCCTTTAAAAGTCTGCCCCCTCGCGACCAAAAGTCCTAAGCTTAGGAGGTTGGCTCTCTCTCTCTCTCTCTCTCTCTCTCTCTCTCTCTCTCTCTCTCTCTCTCTCTCTCTCTCTCTCTCTCTCTCTCTCTCTCTCTCTCTCTCTCTCTCTCTCTCTCTCTCTCTCTCTCTCTCTCTCTCTCTATATATATATATATATATATATATATATATATATATATATATCTTATAAAAAGATATCGTAAGGGCACCCTATCACAAAGGGTCCGTCAAAACTTATGTCAAAATTGACCTATTTTTTGACCTATAGGTCAAAAGGAGGATAAATAACGGCCTCACATTACGTAAAAATCTATGTCAAAATTGACCTATTTTTTAACCTATAGGTCAAAAAGAGGATAAATAACATTACATCAAAATCCATGTTTAATTTTACCTATTTTTGACCAATATGTCAAAAAGTGGTCCCCGTGTAGGTCCTTACATTATGTCAAAATACAAGTTTAATTTTTCCTATTTTTTGAACTACCGTCAACCGGGGCTATTTTGTGCACCAAATAGCATTTTTTTGATTAAATGATTTATTAAAATTCAGAATTAAAAGAAAAAAGAAAACCAATTTTTGGTGTGTGTTGTGGGCATCCTTCTGAAGATTTCCTATGAGTTGAGCAATGAAAAAAAATTTTTTTGACTGTGTTATAGTCATTGAAAGTCGTGCACAGAATAGCCTCCTGGATGGGGCTATTTTGTGCATCAAACTTTGTCTTTGTATAATGTTGCCTAAACATTTTTTTATCGTTTCTGCTTCATTACATCTTTTTGTCTAGATACTTCAGAGTAAATTAAAAAAAGAATGAGTTAGAAAACACTTTTTTTGAAGATATTATACATCAAAATGTCAAATAAAACTCTACGATTTTCCGAAAATCTATATTTACTAAAAGTTAACAATCTTTATTTGAATTATTTATTACTCTGGCATTAAATAACATTTTTTTCTTTTTTAGTATATATTTTATATTAATATATTACAATAATTATAAAATTATAATTTAAACACTTGTAAATAACTTGAAAATATCATTTCAGTAGAAGCTTTTTTAAACATTTTTAATGAAATTTTTCAAAAACTTGAAATTAATTTTTTTAATGTTAAATAAATAACAATTTAATATCTAATTTACTTTTCAAGTTATTTTACGAGAAATAGTTTTCAAACTAATTTTAAAAACTTATAAATATTAATAAAAGTTATTCTCTTGAGGTGGTGTGAAGCACCGGTTCAAGTTTTAAGCATTTTAATGATTTTAGTTAAAATTATTTATGGTTTTTTGACAAAAAAGTAAGACAGAAATGTATAAAAATGATGAACAGAACCTTCTTTACTTACTAAATAAGAAATTTTTGAAAAATATTTGATTTTTTGAAGTGCACAAAATAGCCCCATAGAATCCTGGTTTTTCAGTCTTTTCCACTTTTTTCTTAAAATAATCAATAAAAAGTTAGCGCATTACGTATTTATCATCACAACACAATGGACAATAAATATCTAGCACAGTTTATGAGCCACAATAAAACTCTAGAAGATCTGGTATAATTTTTGAGAACTTTCAAAATTTTTCACACAAATTTTCCGTTTTTAGGAATTTTTTTCTGTTAATTGACAACGAATTAAATAATAAAATTTATTGCCCTCTATTCTCATGAAATCAAACTTTCATTTCTTAAAATAGCAGATTAAAATAATGCATTTTAATAATTTTATTCATTAAAAATCTCGCGTGCACAAAATAGCCCCCGGGTGCACAAAATAGCCCCGGTTGACGGTACGGCTTTTAAAAGGGGCCTTAATGTGGGCCATCACATTACGTCAAAATTGGATCTGTGTTTTACCTACAATCTTTATATTATCCAGAAATAGAGTTAGGATTTCTTAGGGCCGTCAAAACTTATGTCTAATTTGACCTACTTTTTGATCTATAGGTCAAAAAGAGGATAAATAGCGATTAAAAATACATGTTTAATTTTACCTATTTTTTTGAGCTACGGGTTTTAAAAGGGGCCTTAATGTGGGTCATCACATTACGTCAAAATTTGATTTATGTTTCACCTACAGTCAGAGCTTGCCCTCAAATAGTTATGGTACTACAAAATTTAAGTACCCTCAAAATTGAAGTCAATTTTTAGGGCAGTTTTGAACTAAGCGTTAAAATTTGACAAACAATTTCCGCTGCCCTCAAAATTTAGGACAATTTTGAGGGCAGTTCTGACCTAAACATGAAAAATTGACAAACAATTTCTGCTACTGTCAAAATTTATGTCAATTTTGAGGGCAGTATTGACCTAAACGTCTAAAGTTGACAAACATTTCATGCTACCCTCAAAATGTAGGTCAATTTTAAGGGCAGTTTTGACCTACGGGTTAATTTACTATAACTTACTCTAACTTATTACTAGGCATTCATATTAAGAGAATATAATTTGAAAATAAAAATTAAAACTAGGGGGGCTTTGCCTCCCTGCGCGCTTCACGCGCCACCCCCTTAACTATTTCTTATATTTATTTAAATTTTTATTTTCAAAAGTTAGGGGGTTGGCGTGCGAAGCGCGCAGGGGGGCGAAGCCCCCCTAGTATATTTATATATATATAGTCCTAAATAGGTGAGGTTGCACACATGTGTAAAATGTAATGGCTAAGCTAAATTATAATCGGAACCGCTCGTGATCATTCGTAAAATGCAAGGAACGCGAGGAATACCGAATAGAACTAAAAAAGAGGTTATGTCAATGTTTTGACATTTTTACACAAGGTTTATGCAATGTTTTTTTGTAGTTTTGATGCTGATAAAATTTTGTATTTACACCAAAATTTGTAAAAGTTCAATGTAATATATATTAATAAATTCCCAGGTTAAATCCGGCACTTTTGCCTATTTAAAATATCTGGTTTCAAAACTATACAAATTATGATACAACAAAATTTCAGATGCATTAATCGCCGAAAGACTTTTATTTACATTGTTCATATGTTCATATTTAGGTATACATTTTTTTAAAGAGAAGTACATAAATTATGCTGCAACATAATTTTTCTGTACATTTACAGTATTTTTATACTAATTGCGATAAACGCTTGCTATTCCATAAATCAGAGAAACATTTGAGAATTCGGTCAAAAGTACTGGTAAAATATTAAATTTCTAAAATTAAGAACAAAATTCTTGTTTCTTTGATACTATTGAAAGCATTTCATTCTTGAATTTTTTCAATTCACGTTGCAAACTTTGCAATCATTACAAATTTTAATAGATATAAAACTTTGGCAGAGTGGCTACATTGTCAGTAAAGTCAGGAAAAACAAATTTTTGGCAGAAAAGTGAAAGAAATTCCAGGATTAAATGCTAGGTGAAAATTTTTTAACAGGGAAATTAAGCAAATTCATAATATATAATGTGAAAAGAATTTTGTTAAGGAAATAATATTAACGTCAGTAAATTTTCAGGGAAATTGATAAACTAAAACTTGTGGCCACCCTGCTTTGAACTTTTTCTACTTCCATCAATAAATAATTCAACTTTATGGCATGTTAAATTAATTCACTTTAAATAATTAGATTATTGAATTTTTTAAGACTTGTGATTACAATTTTTATAAATAATTGAGTTTTAGAAAATTCTATGTTGACAATTTTTGTTAATTTAAAGTCACGTAAAAAAATAATAATTACTAGTCCAATTAAAAAAAAGTAGAAAATTTTTTGCCTTTGAGTTTCGGATTTTTCAATAAATGTTAATAGAAGAATAAATGATTAATGTTTCGAATAAATTTAGAATTAAAAATATTCTTAAAAAATAAACATTCTATATCTGGAAATCAGGAAAAAACAAGAATGAATTAAATACAAATTATTAGTAGTACTGTTTACTATAATTTGAATCGGTGACTGACATTTTAATAATAAATTTAACATTAATACATAACTAATTAATAAATTGATACATTTTACTTATAAGTTAGTAAAAATTACTATTTATTGGTAAAATTAATATTTTATTAATTAAATAGCAAGGGTTTCTAAAATTAGAGTTAAAGCAGAGAATCGAAACATTTTTTTTCACAAAACCAAAAAAATGAAACATTTTTTAAAGGTTGTAGATTGTAAAAGTAAAATTTTCCAAATTAAAACCAAAATGTCACTCAGTAATTCAAAGTTAAAGAAAAATTTAATTTGAAAAACTTTGTAGTGTGTTTAATTTAAAGGCATAGTTTTTCCGAAAACTGCATTTTTAATTCTATAGAATTATTATTTTATATCGAAATAGTATGATAATGAATAGAAGAAGGAAAAAGAAATTTCACTGCACTTCTCTTTTTCATTCTCAGCTTTGCGACAGATTTACTTTTGGAACTCAAAATAGTCAAAATCATTTTTCGGCCTATTATCAGATTAGTTGAGTTCGTGAGTGATCACGAGCGATTCCAATTATAATTCGGCTTAGCCATTGCATTGTACACATGTGTGCAACCTCACCTATTTAGTAGGGTGACCATAATTTTATTTTTAAAGGTATGACTACATATCTTTAAAAAAGATGACAAACTCGGACACTATTACAGTTATGGTGAAAGTCAATAACCATATTTTGTTTCGGATAAACATAATGAATTTTGTAAATCAATTATTAAGAAAAAGATAATGCTCAATGTTACATATAGGTATACTTTTTATTATTTGAATTATTAAATATTGATAAATAACATTTTCTTAAATTTTCATTGAATCTAGAAAAAAACTGTTTAATACTTTTCTTATTTCACATTATATTTTAAAGACTTACCCACTTCAGACAAAAGCGGTTCATTTTCCAAATCCAAGTTGTAAAACTCCGCGCAGTCAAAATTTTAAAAATTAAGCGTAGTCTGAATAATTCCTTTAATGGCTGGAACTTGAAGGCGATTTCTTTCTTTTGTCCATTGGCTATTAATCAACGAAAATATTCGTTCGACATTCGCATTATGGTGAAAGTTTGAGTTTTACATTCGCGGCTTCAAGTTCAAAGCCATCTTCTTTAGCTTCACGAAGAATTTTAGTTACAGACATGGGCAGAAAGTTTTGAGAAATTCTCTCTTGCAGAGATTTTTGACATTTATTTAAAATATCGAGTACTTCTAATACACAGTTCTTCGATCTTTCAATTCCTGCAATGTTCGAGTGAAACATTGACATTAACGAATGCACAGCCCACAAATAACATTCCCCAAATTCAGATTCGAAAAAGTTTTTTAAAATCTTCGGTGCATCATTCAAAGAAAAAAAAATGATTTTAAGGGCTCGTATATTTGAAGAACTCTATGAACTGCCAGAAATAACGACAACCATCGACTTTTAGAGTGTTTCAATAAATCTCTATATTCCGTCACAACAAAGTCACAAAAGTTCTTCAGTTTTTCAGTTCTAACTGTATATATTGAAAAATAATTATAGATTTTAAGGATAATAGATTCAAGATCTAAGGGCAGAGAGTCCGTTCCAACATGTGTTGTATTGTTTTAAATGCGAGCAGGACAACTTACACCAATTAGAGCATCAGTTAAATTATTTTTTTATTTAGCAAAAACATTTTCTTTGCTTGCTCGCTTAACACCACCTAAATTCGTATAACAGTTGTCACCAGTGAAGGCTATATATTTGTTGCTTAGACCATGAGTTTTTAGAACTTCAAGAATCATGTTGGAAATCGTTTCAGATGTTTCATTTTTTGTATTTTGAATATCGAAAACTTTTGTTTCGATTCCCTTATTTTTATAATCAAAATATTGGATACAAAGAGGAAATAGTTTTGTTGAACCATGGTTACTGCCATCAGTTTGTACTCCCAAATAAAAAACATTTTGTAAATCTTCCATAGTCAGTATTATAGTTTCAGAAGCTAAAACTCCATTAATTATAGCTTCTATTTTGTTCGACCACAAGAAATCATTTTAGCAATTGTTGAATCTTTGTAAATAATTTTATGAAGCTGCGTACTACAGTCAGTTGATCTGTAACTTTAAAGATGCTTGACAGTATGATAGGCAAGCGTCGCTCACCTGGATGGTTTTTATCATCTTTTATAGATTTCTTCGATGTAATTCTGTATCTATGTGAGCTTCAATATCTAAACCACCTTTATTTGCGATACTTCAAGGTTTATTGCACACTTTACATAGAACTGTATTTTCATCTAAGTGCTGCTTGAAAGCAGGATATTTTCATTGCAATTCGTAATTAAATTTACATTTGCGTAGAGCCATTTTTCTAAGAAAAATGTGTTACTTCAAAAATGTTTTTAAACATAATTCTTTAAAAAAATATAAATATTTTTTAGAGCTGTGCAAAAGCTCGAAAAGCCAAGCCGAGCTTCAATTTTTTCGAGCCGAGCCCGAGCTTGACTCGATGTATCGAGTACTCGAATTTTTCGAGCACTCGAGTGAATTCGAGTACTCGATTGGATTCGAGCTTATAAATGATTAAAAAAATAAGAATAAGTAAAAAATATCGAATTCTCCCTAAATCTCTGAAGTTAGTTTGTAGGTTAATTATTTTAATACCTAACGATTTTCTACGATCAGTAAATCCCTTTTATTTTTTAATTTTCTATTTATTAATATTTTTTTTGTAATTTAAAAGCTCGAATAATTTTGAGTACTCGAGTGAATTCGAGTACCCGAAAAATTCCAGTACTTGAAATTATTCGAGCTTTTGATGAGGCTCGACTCGGACTCGGCTCGAGTTCGAATTGATTAGGCTTGGCTCGGCTCGAAAAATGAAAAGCTCGAAAATATTCGATCGAGCTTCGAGCTTTTTGCACAGCTCTAATATTTTTTAAACACGATACATAAAAATATTATAACGAAACCTACAGAGATTTGTTAAATTCGAAAATATACTATATATGTATTAAGATTAGTGATTAGTTGCATACATAACTTATTATTCTAACCTTAAAATTTAAATTAAATTAATTATTGATAATTCACTATTTTGAATTTTTTCTAAATCAATAATTAATATTAAAATTCTTTCAAGTTTCAATCAATTAAAAGGTTAGAATGAGAAAAGTTATTATGATGAACTTACAATAACAAAGCTCAAGTTACGCGATATTTACAGATACTCTTTCTGAAAAGAAATAAATCATTCTTAGAACACTTACCAGCATTTAAATGGTACCACTTTAATTTAAGAAAATCAAAATCTAAATTTAGTGTGAATAAAAAGGAACCGGCGAACAGAATGTCAATAAAAATTTCTTAGTTTTTGCCACAACGGTGACATTGGTGAGTTGAAAGTGTACCAACTGTTGAAAGTTGTCACTGATGGCGCCAGCTATTCACAGGCCCTATATCAATTGAAATACATGGGATAATACACAATAATTTTACCAAAAAAATTTTGAAATTATTATAGTTGCAAAAACCCGGACAAAACCCGGACATATTACAAAACCCGGTAGGACAAAAGTAGTCTACTGTAAAAAGAGGACATGTCTGGGAAAACCCTGGCGTATAGTCACCCTACTATTTAGGCAATATATAAAGCCAACCACCTAAGCTTAGGACTTTTGGCCGCGAGGGGGCAGACTTTCAAAGGAAAGCACGCTTTGCATTATGTACGTACTTTCAGTTTCTCTCTGTAAAAAATATATGATTTATAAAAAATAAATTGATTTATTATTTATTTATATAAATAAATATTATTATAAATATAAGTTTATATGTTCTGTAAAGAAAAACCCTTTATTATCAGCTGTTATGCTGAGTAACTATGCATAGTGGCTGTAGCTGATGGCGCCACCGTATCTGTTAATACTCTTATATTTCTGTAAATAAATAAGGAATCTCTTTAAAAATGTACAGAAAACTTTGATATATGATAATTAACAAATGTCTGCCAGACGTACATTTTTATACTTGTTTTGATGTAAGCTTTCGATTTATGAAAGTTTTAATCGGTATGAAATGAGATTAAATTTAAAGATTTCTTTACTTGTTTAACCTTTTGCCAGACGTGCTTTGCCCCACCCCAGAACTGACAGACGCGCATTTTTGGACTTGTTTGAATGTAGGCTTTCGATTCCTAAAGGTTTTAATCGGTATGAAATAAGAAAAATTTACATTATTTTTCAGTTATTTGAAAATCACCTAAATATAATTCGACGCCTCCTGACGAGATTATATTATTTCAAACGTCAATTTAGTATGAATCTATCTCAAAAACAAATGCAAGATAAAATTAACTTACAAATTTAAGTTAATAATAAAATATTTATAAAATGTGAATAAACTTGATTTTTTGCTTTCGGACAAAATTTGTGGGCTTTGGACTGCACCGCAGTCATGAACTACGGTGGAGCAGTTCTATATGTAATAGCTTCCAATTTGAAAGATTTTTGATATAAACGCTTAATAAAATATAAGTTGAATATATATGAAACATGGTTGGAAATGTTTTATTTCATTAAAAAAATTCTTACTTTAAAAATATTCGCGAAAAACGGCTAAAAACCGCGTTCTAATGAGACATCCAACTCGTCGCCGGATCAGGTCAGTACAAGGTTTTCAGGACTGCCTTAGAGGAAGCTAAGAAGATCCTGTCAAGAACAAGGAGGAAATAATGGGCAGAAGAAAAGCGGCACGGTAGAGTCGCGCAAGCGACTAAATGGGACCATCCATCTGCGAAGTCCGAAGCCGAAAGGTAGTTCCGTAGGTGCATAGAAGGTTCAAAACCCAAGGGAAACAAGGAGAGGTTTTAGTCTGTATTGTGACTGCCTTAAAAAGCAGGTATGTAAGGTTTCTTTTTTTCCTTGCATTTTGTGCGAGTCCGACATGCCCCAGGTAAGTGGGATCTTCCTGGGCATGCGTGAATGCATTTCCTCTTCTCCCCCGTGAAAAAAATAAAATATTTGTCATTGCAAGAGAAGGTAAATACAATGAAATAACCCTCAAACAGATGAGATTATACAAAAGGAAATAAAGAATTTTTTGGATTTCAGAATGTCGAAAAAGATTTTATTATTAGAAAAAGAGTTGCTGTATATCCAAATTTAAAGGTGGATATTTATTTGGATGATAAAATTATGGATTTTTCTTAGTTTATGTCTGTAAGGAATAAGTAAGAATTAGTCAAACTGTTAAAAAAAGTTGACAATATTAATTTATATCATAAAGTGATTAATTAAATATTATTTTTAAAAAATTAAAAGTTCTGTACGAATTTTGTATATTTTGAAAAAATGAATTTGATGTAATTGATTTATTTATTGAAGAATATCAGTAATGTAATAATTAATAAAATATGTGAAATGGTTTTTTGAAATTTAATTGTTACTAAATTCAATAACAATAATAAAATATCTCAAAAAGTTGACAATATTAGTCAGAATAATAAAATTTCTTTTTAAAATAATTTCTTAACTTTTTACAGTTTTTTTCACTAAATTTTATAATACTTATTTCTTTTTGTTTTAACGTTTCTTTGTATTATTTGTTTTTCTTTTAGGTTTTGTTGCGATTTTTGGTTTCTGCGGCACATAATTCTCAGATACTACCATTATTTTTTATGTGATTTGTTCAACATCCTTTTTAGTTCAAAGTTTAGATAACTTTTTGCTTGCTTGAGTTTGTAGCTTTTCAACTGAAGCGATTTTATTTGCACGTTTACAAATGAAGTGCATTCGCGTTACTAGGTAAAAAGTTATAATTCTCTGAGTTACAACTTTTTCATCGTCAGCACAACCAACTAATGGACCTATTAATAGATTGTCTATCACTCGAGTTATGTCGAAGATAGTTTCAGTATTCAGTTCCTTATTTTCGATCGCTTTTAAAGTGGCACACTCCAAAACTGATATTAAAGAAAACAGTTTATCAGAAGGATGCTTTAAGTATCCGTTAAATTTAATTTAGATTAACTTGTGTCTTTCGGGTATTTATTCATCATCCGAGAGAACAAGATCCTGGCAACATGCTCGGCATGGTCCAACATTTTTTATTACAGAAAATCTAGAAGTTTTCCGAGCGACATATCCTGGGATGCAACAAGCCATAATTTTGTAATTTTATCCTCATACAAAAAAACACTGGAAAATAAAATAATAAATTTGTTTAGGAATAATTCGTTCTATTACTCAAAATAATTTTATAAATCATAAATATTAAATGTAATGTAATTAAATCTAATAATTAAAAGTATTATAATATTATTATATCCTACCTACATATAAAATTCTGCTCCAATAAAATATTTTATTTTAAAAAACATGTGCCGAAACACAAGCATAACCTTTTGATATGTTTTTGTTTTCTCACGTGCTTATATTTTACAATTTAAAATAGAGGGAACTATACGCATGTACTGCGCATGCGCGCAAAGCATAAGTTTTGTCATTCTGCGAGTATAGTTCCCCTACAGAAAAAGGTATCATTTCTGAGAGATTTCACACACTCAGTTCAGTCTCCTTAGTCTTACACCCTGATGTTTATGTACGTATTATTTGTGCATGTGTATTTGTGAATTTTGTGTGAAAAATAAAAAAATATTGGTAAAAAAGAGTGTTTTTAATGCAATATTTGCAAAATTTTAACCTAAAAAGTGGAACTACTTCTACAATTTTAAATATTTTTCAACGAAATTTTTTTACAAGCTTTTCAGATGTCTCCCAACAATCAATTGTATCGATTTTGAAAAATTCAAATTTTGAAAAAAAATGTTTAAAATGGCCAAATTTTTTTTTAAATTTGACACCAAATTATAATTTTGCATCTAAAATGATGCTGAAAAAATTTGGCACCTCTCAGCGATGAATCAAATTTCGCCGGTCTCTCCCCTAAATACGAGACAATTTTATTTCATTCTTCAATTCAAAATAATTCTATCTCAAGATTCAAAGCAACAAAATGACAACTAAAGGTAAAGCGTGAAATATATAATTCCCTCTCGAAAAATGTGTAATTAGTTATAACTATTTCATTTCAATTAATATATTTAAATACTTTTTAATTAACAGTACATGAAATATATTTTAATCGAATTTTTACTCATATAACCTAGTCTGAAAATAAACATGTTTTACAATTGCATACAAAATTTTAATACAAATAAATATCCACTTACAAAATACTTTTAATTGTCAAATCCATTTTAAAGAAAAGCACTTTTTGTAAAAGAAGCTAAATTTGATTTTAATTTGATTTTTACATAATATTCAAATAATTTTAAATGTAATTAGGAAAATTCATTTTTATTTTGGAAGTCTAATTTATTGATCATATTTATTATTTCTGTTTGCTTATTATTTATTTAAATATTTTTATTTATTATATTAGTCAAGCATCATCACTTCAAACACAGTCAAAAATATTGTATTTGTACTAAAATTTTTTGAGAATTTGTAATACATGATTATTTGAAGACAAGGTAATATAGGTGAACATTCGATTATAATTTATTTCATATAATGTTCATTAATAAAAAGTATTTAAATATATTGATCGGAATTAAATGGTTATAATTAATAACATACATTTCGAGAGGAAATCATATTTAACGTTATACCTTTAGTTGTCATTTTGTTGCATTGGACCTTGAGATAGCATTATCTTGAATTGAAGAATGAAATAAAATTGTCTGGCATTAATTTCTGAGTTACCTTTATCTTTTACAGGAAGTAAGATTTTTAAAATTTCAAATTCAAATCTTTTTTAATTAAACTTCTTATATTTCTTTACTTATACTTCTTCTAAGTAATATCATTATTTTATATTATGAATATTGTTACTGTGATTTCTTAAAAGTTTAAAATTATTTTACTAATTATTTAGAAAAATTTATTAACATAAATAAGAGGATTTTTCTAAGAAATTGTCGAAAACATTCTATGAATTTAGAAACATTTCCATTAATATAAAAATCCCAAAAGTTTTGAAAAAATCTCTTAAACGATTAGGAAAATTTCTTTAGTAAAATATAGGAAAAATTTCCATGTAACTACCATGTGTTACGGTGTAATTTATTAAATAGACACAATTTACTTTTATTCACTTCAGAGAGTGACAATTTATTAATGAAATTAATAATACACTTTAAGGTCATGTTATTCAGTGGTCACGTGTCTCATATACTTTCCTATGGCAACACGTGACCACTGAATAACATAACCTTAAAGGCAGAAATAAGACTGAGATGCAAATACGTTTTGCAGCTCATGTCGAATATGAAACAATACAGGTGGGGATATATATTTTTGCTGACTATAACATCCCTCTCGATAAATAGGGTTTAGTCCCTAAAACCTAAGTTTAACATTTTTATTTAAATAAGGTTTAATATTTAATTCTGAGTTTCTATGTGGTTATCTTTCGTAGGATATAACGACGTGAACATTACTCATTTTATTGTTACACATATTAGACCTAATTTTTCAACTCAAAGATTTACATATTGTTTTAACCAATTAATTTAAAAGTATGAATGTCACTTCCATTTATGTCGAGTAGTAAATCGTAGCTTACATTTTGTCTTCATTCTATCTAGTTTAGGAGTACAGTTGAGAGATACAATTTTGGTTTTTTTCTAACAGTATATTACATTTAAAACCTTGTGTTTACCTAGTATGTATGATGTAATAGTATTATTTGTCTTCGTAAATACTGTCTTGTATTATTTGATACATTGATAGATTGATAGATTAATTTTGGGTACTTCAGAATTGGTGAAATCAGTTTCTTATCTATAACTTCTTTAACTCGATTTTCAAAATATTTTAACCAGTTTACTTTTTTGAATTGGGGTAAATTTTTTGTTAGCCTTGTTTTGCATAATTTTCCTTGAGTGTTAGGTTTTATTGTAAGATGTACAGTTTCTTTATTCTTTTTCCATTCTACAAAATTTTGTGTTAGAACATCTGTTTCATCATATTGTTTGGTTTTAATATATTTTTCATTATTTTTTGGCTGTGGAATGTCATCAAATCTCTGTATATCGGGTGACATGTATTCTTCTTCTTTTGTTGAACTAAGTTCGTTGTCTTCTAAATTTTCTGCTGGTGTGGCTTTTTTACTATCCTCGTCTGGTATTGAAAATAGCCTTGAAAAACAGTCAGCTGCTTTATTTTCTTTTCCTTTAACATATTCTATATCATATTTAAACTCTTCTAAGCGTAATCTCCACCTTAATAATTTTGAACTAGGATCTTTTACATTATGTTACCAAATTAGTGCTTTATGATCTGTCTGAATAGTAAAAGTCCGTCCCAATAGATATTGCCTTAGTCGTTTTGTAGCCCATACGATTGCTAATAGTTCTTTTTCTGCTGTATTGTAATTTTGTTCTGCTTTATTTAATAATCTTGAAATATAGCAACAAGGATGTCCGTCTTGAAAAAGAACGGCTCCTATTCCTACATTACTGGTGTGTGTTGTTAAAACAAATCTTTTATTAAAATCGGGATATTTTAAAACTGGTGATTTACACAATAAATCTTTTAATAGTTTGAAGCTTGTACTACATTCTTTTGTCCAATCGAAAATAGTTCCTTTTGATGTTAGTCTTGATAATGGTTTAGAAAGGTGTACAAAATTTATAATAAACTTTCTGTAATATCCAACTAATCCTAAAAATGACTGTATTTCTGTCGCGTTTTTTGGTTCTTTAAAATTTTGAACAGTTTGTATTTTTAAAGGATTTGGTTTTATTCCTTTTTCCGTGATAACATGTCCTAAATATTCTAATTCTGGTCGAAGGTATTCACACTTATCCGGTTTCAATTTTAATCCCAATATTTTTACTCGTTCCATGAATTTTGTTAAATTTTTATTATGTTCTTCTAATGTAGATCCAAAAACAACAATGTCATTTAAGTATAAAAAACATGCATCACCAATTAATCCTTGAAAAGCGTGGTCCATCATTCTTTGAAATGTGGCAGGTGCATTGTTTCAACCAACAGGCATTCGGATAAATTGATCATGTCCTCTAGTTGTGCTAAATCCTGTATATTTTCGACTTTCTTTTTCCATTGGTATTTAAAGAAATCCTGATGAAAGGTGAAATGCTGAAAAGAATTTCGCTTTTCCCAACTGTGAAAGAACGTCTTCAATCACTGGTACGGAAAATACTTTTCGATGTGTATTCTCATTTAATTTTCTAAAGTCATTGATTATTTTTCCAGTTTTTAATACAATTTTGTTACTAGTCGAATTTGTGCAGGGAATTTCGTTGTCGTCTAGGGTAAAATTACTGTGATATTTTTCGATTATTCTCCAAAGACCTTCTTTTGTATTTTTATCCAAATGAGATAATCTTGTTTTATTTTTTAAATCAATTAATCGTTCAGATAGTTCTTCAGCTTTTAATTTTGTTTTATTTTTGAGCGTTTTATCATTTGTGATGTCGTAATCAATTTTCTCTATATGTATTTCTTCAATTTTGTTTAGTACTTTTAAAGGTTGATTAGAATAATTATAAACAGGTGCTTTCATAATCCCGTTCTGTATTTTATAAAGTCCAGTGGGAATATTTGGATGGTCTTCTATTAAAAAATCACCATCTTCTTCATTCATTATGATGTTGCATATCCGCATTTTATTTTGTTCTACAAAATATCCATCTTCATGTAAGGGTATCTTCCATTTTTCTATGATAAGGAATTTTTGAGTAATAGCGTATTTTTCATATTGCTGTAAAAATGTCAATCCAATTATTCCATCCTCAAGTAATGAGAAGTTTTCGTCCACAATATGGAACAACTGTTTTTTCCGAAATAATTTAAATGGACAGCGTATTCGGATTGATATTTATCTTTACCCATACAAAAATTCTTTTTCACTTTAAAAGTCGTGTAATTGTTTTTAGGTATTTTATTTTCCTTTATTATGTTAACTGATGCTCCTGAGTCCATTAATAATCTGTATTGTTCTCCGGTATCAGCTCTTCCGTATACGGATTGTAATCGTCCACACAAGGTTGATATTCGACCTTCTCTTCGTATTGCTCGTGGTGTTGTATTTCTTTCTCGGTCATTGACTGAAAGTCTGAAAATTCTTGGTCTTTGCGTGTCACTCTGATTAACACCGGTAGTGGTAAGTTGCCAAATGCGCCACCGGTCAAATGCGCCATTTTTTTGTTAACTTCCCAACCTTGCTTATTGAAATTTCTGAAAATTTTATCGAGCAAAGTTGGGCAGCTACCAAAAAATTCAAAAATCGTCAACTGCTCAACCCTGCGGAAAGAAATTTTTGAATTTTTTGGTAGCTGCCCAACTTTGCTCGATAAAATTTTCAGAAATTTCAATAAGCAAGGTTGTGAAGTTAACAAAAAAATGGCTCATTTGTCCCGTGGCGCATTTGGCAACTTACCGGTTTCTTCGGCAACCAGCCGTCGCGAAAATTTGCTGATTTAGTACATTGTTTTGTCATATGTCCCATCTTTCCACACTTGTAACATGATACCTGCTTTATCTGTGATGGAACTTGCACTGCATGTGCATTTACATTATTTGCCAAATTCTGATAATTTTGGAAAAGTTTAAGAATTCCGCAAAATGTAGGTGTGATTGAAAATCGTGGCAAAATTTTACTTGTTGATTCTGTTTTTGGTATTTCACTTTCTTGAAACCATGATTCTCATTCCATGGCTTGCATTTGAGCTTCATTCAAGTTTAGCGGTCGTTGAGCCTTTATCTGTAATCTTATATCTCGACGAATGTTCATCATGTATCTTTTTAAAATTTATTTTTCTTCGTTTTCGATTGCAACTTTTCGTGTAATAGGCTTTGTGTATTCTGATTGAATATCATACTTTAATTCGTGACAAATTTTTCTATATATATTGTTAAAACTTTGAATATCTTCAGTAACATTTTGCTTGCAATTTAATAATTTTGATCGAAGCATTGACACTGAACCGATTTGCGTTAAATTTGCACGTAAACCATTGAAAAGTTTTGCATAGCTGTCTAAATCTATATATCGTATTGCTCTTTCTGCGTTTACAGTAATTTTTTCAGAGATTATAAAATCTAATAATAGGTCTGGTTGGTAACATTGTCCTTTTGCTCTTTTAACGTTGTTAATAAAATCTTTAACTTCACAATCGTCTTGTCCCGTTAAAGTTTTGATAGTTCTGATTATATCTTTTGCTGCGATTTTTCCTAAATTTTGATTTTGTAACGTGTTTTGGTTATTTATTCTATTTGTTTGTTGTTGAACATCAGATTGCGATTCGTTATCACCGAAATGACTTTCGTCATGGGATACATTTTCTGATTCGTTATCCGTTTCTTCCATAGGATTTAACCCTAATTATCTGCCTAATTTTACTATCTCATCTTTTCTGTTATTATTTTCATGAACTAAACTCGTAACTCCTACATTTAATCTTGAAAGTTGATCCACAATAGATGAAAGAATCTGCTCCGTGTTTAGCGTAGTTGATGTTCCAGGTGGATTAAGCGTAGTTTTTGATTCGTTCTCCATATCTAAACTTTCATCAGTCGAGTCAGAGTTTCTGTCAGATGTATAATTTATGTGTTTAAAATACCTATACGTGTAATATGTCAGAATGCTAAATTTAAATTTACTTTTTTCGGGTGTAAATAACTGTTTCGCGTAACAAAAGTTACGTGTTTTTAGTTCTCTTTACTTGTTCAAGTGGCTACACACTTACAACAAGGTTATTCAGAGAAATAGTTTATTTTATTGATGAAACTAAGACTTACTAACACGCGTAGTCTAGTTACCATTTAATTAATCCAACATATTAAATGTAGTTTATTCGTTGAATAAATCTTACGTATTTCTGCTTCTACTTGACCCTGGTGATGTGTTAAGAGTGGCCGTAGTCACTGCTGAAAAGCACCCCCAAGTAAGCGGCTGACGTATCTGTCTGGATCTCCAAATGGATGAAATTCCTCCAGAAGTCGTCTTCTTCTGAGTCTTATTGTCCAGGTCGAGAAGCTCAAGTAGTTAAAATTATATTACTTTCAAAATTCTCGAAGGTATCCGTAGAGTACCCACGGAGCCTTTTCTCCTTTGATTAAACTCGATTATTTTCCGTAGAAAAACAGGTTCACACTCAAAGATAGTACAGTTTGACGAATTATTTTTACGTCGTTTGTTGCTATCCTGGCAGGATCGCCAAAATGTTACGGTCTAATTTATTAAATAGACACAATTTACTTTTATTCACTTCAGAGAGTGACAATTTATTAATGAAATTAATAATACACTTTAAAGGCAGAAATAAGACTGAGTTGCAAATACGTTTTGCAGCTCATGTCGAATATGAAACATTACCGGTGGGGATATATATTTTTGATAACTATAACACATGTAACAAAAGTAAATAGTTTATTTAAAAAACATTATGATTTTCTATTAGAATTCATAATGATTTAATAGTTTATGAGACAAAAAGACAGCAAAAATCAGAATTTTCTGATGAATTCTGAAAATTTAATATATTCCAGTACTTTGTCTTACTTTTTCTTGAATTTCCTGTCTCAGAATACCTACATGTATGATTGTTGTGATAGGGGAGACTGGGGTAAACCAGCTCATTTTTTTCAGAACGGTAAAAACCTAGGAAATAAATTATTCTCTAAATCCAAGTTAATTTATATAATTTGAAAGCTTTTTTTGCTTAGGAAATTTTGGAAAATCTGCCTACAGATACCTTGGATTCCGCACTCCAAGGTTATGTGGGGTTGGTATGATAATAAAAGAAAACATAATATATATATATATATATATATATATATATATATATATATATATATATATATATATATATATAGACATATATATATATATATATATATATATTATTTTTACATATATATAAATATTTTTTAAATTTTTTTAAAAATTAAAAAAAAAAATTTTTTCTAATGCGGGACATATATTAACTAAACAAAGAAACAGGCTAACAGGAAAACATGTAAATCAGCTGTTATTCTTAACCTCTATTAATTTTCGAACTTGGAAAAGCTAAAAATTTTACTGACAAAGAATTTTTTAATCGCATTTTTCTAATGAATTAAATTATTGTTACATTAACAAGAGAGAGACTTACCCATCCCTAGATGAGAGAAGGTGCACATTGACATTCATAGCAATAGGTATACTAAAGTATGATATGGTGTATATACTTTACAGACCAAATTAAACTTTTCCAAAAAAATTAATTACTACATTAAATTATTTTTTAAAATTCACGTTATATTGCTTTTAATATTCAATGATTATTTCAATTTTAATCGAAATTCATTTTTATGAAATAAAATTCAATTTTCATTGGAACATTCTACTAGAATTCAATTATTTAAATAAAAATAAAACGCAAATTAATAATTTATTAAAGAATTGAACGTTTCTTATGTAATGTTGAACGTGATTTTTAAATTCGAATTTATTCCGCGTCGAATTCATTCATTCATTTCGTTTTTTATGCATTTAATATATCTATATATATTGCTGTGCTCACTGCCTGGCTGGCGAGAGAGAAGTACCGATGGCGCACTCACTGCTGCGAATGACGTAGGTCGCTCTAACCTCTCGTCATACCTGAGGAGAACCAGCGATCTATAATACTTGGTTGCACATTTCGATTCACTCAGTCTGCCTACGACAGCAGCTCACAGTCCTTTCCTACCCTCGATCTATTCCTTGGACAGAGAGGAGCTAATCCTGGCCAAGGGATGATTTCCTTCGGTAGAGCTGGAGAACATGAGGAGCTAATCTGTTCATCGGCTCTCCAAAATTCCTAGAAGGAGATGTATAGAGACTTCGGGAGCTAACGAGTCTCTGTAACACCCTTCGCTTTCTTAATAATTTTTACCTGGTGCAAGGTAGACCGTGTGGAGCTCCACCGTGTATGCTTTGTACTTTTTCCACCTTAGTCTCAACTGAACGTGGGGCGCTAACCCGGGACGTTGAGACATCCATGTTATTTTTACCATCCTTTACACACATACATTTACATAATTTTCCCCTGTTAAACTGAGGACCTAATCGTTCAACAGATATGACACATACACCTGGACAACTTGGCCTTGAGGAGCTAATCAGGTCACGATGTCCAGAACATACATGAAACATTACACTAATTTCGCGACGGGCAAGAATATCGACCGTAGTTCGATATCTAGTTCTTTTCGGTAATTTCTGGAATTCCGACCTAGCGTGCACGACCCTAGTTTCTGTCCGCGCGCGTAATTGGGGGTTAATTTCTAGAATCAACCCAGTAATTTTTTTTTCCGAACGAGATCGAGAACTGCAAGGAATGAATTGGGTGTGAAGGAGAGTAAAGTCGGACGCGCCTAAATTTTCTATTTTTGTTATTATTAAATTTTCATTTGTTTAAATATTTTATTTTTATGAATTGTAATTTAATTCTCAATTCTAGTTAATTATTTAAATGTTATAATTCTTTCTTTATTAATTTTTCTTTGCATTGTATCGAGTCAGTTTTATTAATTTATATTTTTATATAAATTATTGATATGAAGGAAACCTGCTTTTTCAACCTAGAACCGATCATCCTGGGAAATCGACCAGTTCTATCTAGCGCCTCAGGACACCGTTTTGACTCTACCACAGATTGTCATCGTTGTGGTCAACCTGGTCATAGACGTCGTGATTGCAGAAACAAACCTGAAACCATACGAGGCACCACCATCTACTAGTCAGGAGAATAGACCTATAACCTTTCCATTACTACAACCTGTAAACTTCAATGATCAAGTGGACGCTTCAACACCAGTCATTAGGAATAATGACACGTACGTTTTGGAAAGAATGAGAAAATGGGGTTGTAATTTTTATGCAGAAGATGTTTATTCTTTTCTGGAACGAGTGGAGGAACTTCAAGCAGTATATGGATTCTCGGATCAACAACTCTTCAGAGGCTTTCCGGAACTCTTAAAAGGGGATGCCTTACTTTGGTATAGAAATGAAGTAAGGACTACAAGGACTTTAGCTGAACTAACTACGGCACTAAGGAGGTTCTACCTAGCGCCTAGCGAGTTCAGAAATCTAGAATCTCAAATAGCAAGCAAGCTGCAGGGAAGAAATGAATCAGTTCGGGAGTTCTGTACGTCTTTACGCACATTGATGAGAAGACATGGTGGCTACGACATCCAAAGAGAATTAGATACTCTTTTTAGGGTTTCGTGGCCAAGGGCCAAAACCCTTATAGCGAGACTTCGGTGTCCGTCCGTAGTTTTTAAGTCTTAAGTCTTAAGGCTTAAGTCTTAAGTCATATGTCTTATGTCTTATGTCTTATGTCTTAAGGCTTAAGTCTTATGTCTTAAGGCTTAAGTCTTATGTCTTATATTTTATGAATTAAGGCCTTACGCCTTACGTAATGGTTGCCATAGCAACCGTTGCTATGGTAACGGTTGTCATAACAACCATCGCCATGGCAACCGTTGCTATGGTAATTAATAAATTATTATTTATTTATCATTTTACGCCACGAAACCCTATGATGTAGGCGCATTGCACCTACTTCTTCGACTGATTTTTTGGAATATGCAACCAGTTTACCGGTTGTATATCAGAAGATCAGACTTCAACTCAGTCAGTCAATTAATTCAAAGAGTTGAAGAAATAGCAGAGATCTTGAAGGATATCAGGATCAATGAGCAGCAGTCTACTGGTAGTCAACTAGTCGCCGAGATTTCCAAACCATATAACCCTAAAACATACTGTTGGCGCTGTGGTAAGGAAGGACATCGCAGATCTATTTGTAGAAGCAGACCAAAGAAGTTTTGCTCTTATTGTGGGAAAGAAGGAGCTTTTACAAGAGATTGTCCTTGTGAAAAATCGGGAAACGGAAAAAGGGTCGAACGACAGGAGTAAGTTCGACCTCAACAACACCAGACTCCAGGATTTTTATCAACTGCCATTGTGAGAACATCACCATTCCAGCACTAGTGGATACGGGAGCAGTGAGCTCTTTTATTGATATCCACACAGCAGATCGTCTCGTTAAACTTGGAGGAGTAGCTAACCTAGAAGAAATCATCGTCAGTCTAGCTAATGGCACGGAATATAAGGTTAAAACTAGTTTTGACATGAAAATTATGGCCGGCTCAACTAAAGTGAAGCATAAGTTCCTAGTGTCGCAACCTATGCTCATCGGTATCGATTTACTTCGGAAATTCAACTTTTTTCTGTTGCTTAATAATCTTAACATTCGATTATTAAAAAACTCTTTTAAAGTTGAAGTTTGTGAAATTGGACCATCTGGATTAGTTTCACTAAATAAGGATCAAGAACGGGAATTAAACGCTTTAATTGACAAGGAGAAACTTTTATTTAAGGATATAGAAGGACATACACCATTATTGAAGCATGAAATTCGTCTGGAAGATTCTTCACCAATCAAGCAACGTTACCAACCTAGAAATCCGGCAACACAGGAACATATGAGACAGGAAGCCCTGGAAATGTTGAAACAAAAAGTTATTAGAAAATCTCGTAGTGCCTGGAGCTCTCCAGTAGTTTTAGTTAAGAAAAAGAACGGCAAATTAAGATTTTGCATTGATTTTCGGAAATTAAACAAAGTTTCGAAAAAAGATGCTTATCCTTGATCAGCTTAAAGGAGCTAAATATTTGTCTACACTCGACCTTAAAAATGGTTATTGGCAAGTTAAACTTACGGAAGAAAGTGCATCACTTACCGCTTTTACCGTTCCTGGACTAGGACTTTTTTTTTTCTTTTGGCCTGGTATGCTTCGTGAAGGCGCTGAATATGTGAGAAATTGTAAAAATTGTCAACTTAATAAGAGCTCACAACAAGCGGCAGCAAATCTTATGCATGCCACTTTAGTAGAAAAACCGTCGGAAATGATTTCTATCGATTTTATTGGTCCTCTTCCAAGAACAACTTCAGGAAATACAAGTTTATGTGTAATTCAGGATCGTTTTACAAAATGGATTGAATTAAAACCATTACGTAAAGCAACATCAATGTTAGTTATTTCAACATTGAAAGAAATTTTTTATCGTTTCGGTTGTCCTCAGAAAATTGTCTCAGACAATGGTAGACAATTTATAAGTAAAGAATTTAAATTATTCTTAGAAGATTTCGGTATTCAACATCGTCTTACACCGCCTTATTCCCCGCAGTGCAATCCAGTAGAACGAGTCAACAAAGTAGTCAAAACCATGATTCGACAATACTTGGATAGCAAGAAACCAGACTGGGATCGCCATCTACCGAAACTTCAGTTCGCCTACAACACAGCTAAGCACTCATCGACGGGTTTCACGCCTGCCTACCTTACCGCCGGCCGTGAATTTCTCCCGCCTAGATTTCAAGAGACGCGTTCGAATTTGCATTCAAACACTACAACTGAAATAAGGATTAAAAATTACAAAACGCATTGGAATTAGTTAGAATTAATCTAGCTAAAAATTTTAATATTCAACAAAAATATTATAATTTAAGAAAACGTGAATGGAAGCCTAATATTGGAGATAAAGTTTTAAAACGAAATTTTCATCTTTCTAAAAAGATGGAAAAAAAGAACGCAAAATTATTGGAAAAATTCAGTGGACCTTTTGTTGTTAGGAAAAAAATTTCACCAGTCATTTTTGATCTTGTAAATGACCAGGGGAAAAATTTTCGTCATGTACATTTAAAAGACCTGAAAAATTTTCTTTCCAACCAATAATATTTTTTCCCTCCAAAATATTAAAGTCGTCGACCTCTCCGAGAAAATAAATCTGAATTCGTAGAATTACCTGCACAGTTCTTCAAAGTCACCGACGATGGAAACTCCAAAACAAATCGCTCAACGAGAAAGAGAAATAATCAACGCGACGCGTTAGATTTAGCAAATTTAAATTTGTGTATTCCGGAATTCGATTATTACTATCAAAAAATGTTTAAAGATAATTTAATTAAATCTAACAACATTAATTCGATTAATGTTCCTCTTCGGCCGGATATTTCTAGAAACAAAGAGTTTACAAAAGTTGTTTCTTCTAAACCTCGAAATTCGCATTTAGAAGTGAATAAAATTGTAATTCCCCCTTCTGCTTCGGAAAATGATTTCGAATCCGCGCTTATTGAAATTTCTAAGAAAGAGGAAGAATTGTTGGAAAAGGAAAAATTAGTTTCATTTAAAAGAAGAATAGCAAGAACAAAATTACCAATTGTGTCGTTAACTCGCGTCATTCCGCCTTTAAATTTACCAATTAAAAAAGTTAAGACAACCAAAATCACACCAGAAAAAATCATTTCAACACCATTATCTAACATGACTTTGGTTGCAAAAGAGAAAATTGCCAAGCAGATGAAAAACAAGACAAAAACCTCGTCGAAAAAATCCGTCGCTGCTCTTGAAAATAAAGGAAAGTCGCAAAGAGTAAAATTAAATCGAAGAAGATCATCGCTGCATCTGTAAAAAAAGAAAAGGTTGAAAAAGTAATAGAAAATTCTTCAAAACCAAAGATAGTTAAAGAAGAGATACTTACCGAACCAATTAAATTGGTTAACCCAACTCCTGCAATTAATTCTTTTCAAAAACTTTTCGACGAGCTGGAAAAGACTGTACAAGAAGCGGACGAGAACAACAACATTCCACAAGAAATCATCGCAGAAAATCTTATTGTCGTGCCCGAGAATGTGGTTGTTGAGGAAGTTGTTAACAATAATAACAATAATAACAATTGTTCAGGAAGTAGCGCCGAGAATCCTATTGTTCTTCCTGAAAATATGGTCGATAGAAAATTTGTGATCGCTAAATTGCCCGGTGGACCGTGGATCCAAGTTCCACTTCTCACGAAGCGTTATTGAGTATTTTTGGAGAATCATAAGTGGGTTCTTCATCTCCAAGCATCTACTGGACACATCTACAAAGCTCGGAAACTTTTGTAAGTGACACTTAGCTAGAATTTCTTTTATTTTTCTTTTCTTCCCCTAAAAAACGCTCATTAAAATTCGCTTTTAAAGTAGGAGGGATGTAATGTTGAACGTGATTTTTAAATTCGAATTTATTCCGCGTCGAATTCATTCATTCATTTCGTTTTTTATGCATTTAATATATCTATATATATTGCTGTGCTCACTGCCTGGCTGGCGAGAGAGAAGTACCGATGGCGCACTCACTGCCGCGCATGACGTAGGTCGCTCTAACCTCTCGTCATACCTGAGGAGAACCAGCGATCTATAATACTTGGTTGCACATTTCGATTCACTCAGTCTGCCTACGACCGGACTCGGGGCTTGCTCCGAGGCCGACCGACAGCAGCTCACAGTCCTTTCCTACCCTCGATCTATTCCTTGGACAGAGAGGAGCTAATCCTGGCCAAGGGATGATTTCCTTCGGTAGAGCTGGAGAACATGAGGAGCTAATCTGTTCATCGGCTCTCCAAAATTCCTAGAAGGAGATGTATAGAGACTTCGGGAGCTAACGAGTCTCTGTAACACCCTTCGCTTTCTTAATAATTTTTACCTGGTGCAAGGTAGACCGTGTGGAGCTCCACCGTGTATGCTTTGTACTTTTTCCACCTTAGTCTCAACTGAACGTGGGGCGCTAACCCGGGACGTTGAGACATCCATGTTATTTTTACCATCCTTTACACACATACATTTACATAATTTTCCCCTGTTAAACTGAGGAGCTAATCGTTCAACAGATATGACACATACACCTGGACAACTTGGCCTTGAGGAGCTAATCAGGTCAGGATGTCCGAATTACGAATTACATTACAGTCCGAACGAGATCGAGAACTGCAAGGAATGAGTTGGGTGTGAAGGAGAGTAATGGCGGACGCGCCTAAATTTTCTATTTTTGTTATTATTAAATTTGTATTTGTTTAAATATTTTATTTTTATTAATTGTAATTTAATTCTCAATTCTAGTTAATTATTTAAATTTTATAATTCTTTCTTTATTAATTTTTCTTTGCATTGTATCGAGTCAGTTTTATTAATTTATATTTTTATTGTAATTTTATGGTTTAATTTAATTTGTTAATTATTAATTTTGTTATCATTTTATTTTTATTTTGTTATTATATTTACTTTCGAAGGTTTAAAATTATGTTTTATTATTTTGGTTTTACCCTGTCACAAATTTCTCTTAATTAGTATACTATATAGATGGCGCTTGCGTCACAGTAAATTGATAGAATTTACAATTCTAGAGACCCGGACTCCATCCGGCGAGCAAATCTTTATTGGCAAAAATTAAGATCATTACACTTAAAATTCAATTACCATTAAAATTTGTTATCAACGAATTATCAAATACTTGAATTCTTTAACGAATTTTAAAAAAATTTTAAGAATAATTACATTTTTAGAGAAGTTCGATTCAAATTGTATTAAAAATAATTTAAATTCTGCATTGAATTTTATGATTTATGAAAACAATTACATTCTTGCAAAGAATTTTATTACAATTATCAAAAATATTTAAAATCTTGTAAAAAATAATCAGGAATTCAATTATTTTTAAATAATTTAATAAAGTTCTTGGCATAAATTGAAAATAACAAAATTAGAAGCAGATCTTTATTTACTTTCAGAAGAATTTAAATATTTTTGTAAACTAATAAAAATCTTTGCAGGGAATCAATTATTTTCAATAGTCTTAATAAAATTCGTAGCCAGAATTCTATTATTTTTAAAAATATAAGAATTTTAGCAGAAATTCAAACATTTTAAAAAGTTTTGATAAAACTTTTTTTGGTATGAATTTAATTATTTTTAAGACAATTTTAAAAACATTTACCCAATTCAATTATTTGCAAAATATTAATAAAATTATTCGAAAGAATTCAATTATTATAATCTAAGATTTTAACTGAAATCTATTTTTAAATCAATGATTGTTAGAAAATTCTACTTGACTTAAATTATTTAAATGAAAAAATAAATAATTTATTTAATAATTCAATGTTTTTTGGAATTTAATTCCTATTAAAAATGTTATTCAACAAATTTGATTTAAATTCTATTAAAAATAATTGAATTCCTAAAAAGAATTTCATTATTTACTAAAATAATTGAATTCCGTTAAAATTTTATTAATTATGAAAATAGTTTAATGACTGCAAAGAAATGTATAAAAAAAATTTATATTAATGAAATTCTTGTGAAATTAGTATTATTTTTTGAAAATTATTAGGGTCAGTTGAGATAAATAGGAACAGATTTGCTATGTTTCACCAAAAACATAAATTTTTTCTTTTAAATCGGAATACTTTCGGTTTTTTGTGTTTTGAGTATTTATTTTTTTCTGTGGAACAATTTTATAGAGTAGTAAAAAATATGGTTATCATTGAATCGTAATAATCAACTGTTCCTATTTACTCCTAAATTTTTCAACTTCGCTAAAATTTAGGGGTAAATAGGAACAGTCAATTTCAAATTTGAAAATGTTAAGAGATATAAAGAATTAGATAAAAAATGATGTTAGTCATAAAATAATTCAACATAAGAAATAATAATGCATTATATAAGTTTAAAAGTATTCCATACCAAAAATTCTAACACATTACACAATTATAAAGGTTTCAACAACTTTAAAAAATTTTAACAGATTGGTCTAACATAACTCTCAGTCTCTCTTAAACTCTCTCACTTTTACTCGGTCTCACGTATACTCTCTCATTCTATCTTATTCTCACTCATTCTCTCTTATTCTCTCTTATTGTACCGTCCTATGACGGCGTAAAAGCGTCGGCGTATAGCAGAAACCATTTGAGTGAGTGGGAACGTGATATCTGTTCATCTCTTTCTATCGCATGGTTTCTGCTTTACGCCGACGCTTTTACGCCGTCATGGGACGGTACCTTTAAGGCCTTTCTCCAATAGGTTCCCAAAACTCTGCGTTGTGTTTGCGTCTGCGTCGGTTGCTATAGCAACATATGCTAAAATCAACGCAACGCAGTCATTCGCAGACAAACGCAGAGTTTTGGGAACGAATTGGAGAAAGGCCTTTATACTCTCTCATTCTCTTTTATTATCTCTTGTTTCATTACATTTAGCGGTTTTACAGTCACAAATCCTAATGAAAACTGAAATGTTACAGTACACTTTGTGCTATGTAACGAACCAGCTATATAGTACCTATATAACAATTCTATACTTGTTAAATACTATGTACGATGTGATTATACATAAAAACTATTTTCAAAGCAATTTTATAATGCTGAAAATAGTGTTGAGGTTGATAGAACCAATTTTCTCTCTTTGTATTATAAGTTTACTGTTGAAACTTGTTTCTATCTACCCCAAATTTCCAGCATTAAGGGTAAATAGAAACAGTCTCATATTTTTAAGAAAAATTTTCAAAATGAAAAAATCTAAGTTGTTTTTTGTTGCTGTATTAATAAGAGACAATTACACATTTTTATATGAATTTTAACCTTATTTTTTTCAAATGCAAATAAAAAAAGTGTAAGTATTTATTTTTAAAAAAATTTATTTATATAAAATAACTACTGTTCCGATTTACTTCAACTAACCCTACATTCAGAATTATTGGGATTCTTACATTAGTTCAAGTTTATATATAATTCTAATTTTATAGTGTATAGTATTTAATTACTACTTACCTTCAAAACAGCGATATCGAATTGAATTTTAAATTATTCAGAATTATTAGGAACAAAGAAATATCGATAATGTTATTCTATATTTCTTTGTCTGTCACATATGAGAGTTCCGGTCGTGAAACCTGCCAAATTAGTTAAATTTAAATTTCTATTTAAATAATAATAATCTATTTTAATAATAATTAATTATCACTCAACTTATAAATAACTATAAAGAACTGGTTTTCATTTATATTCAGAATAGTAGGGATAAAAGCAGTATAGATAATGGTATTGTATTTTCATTTGACAGTCACTTATAACAGTTCCGGTCGTGAAACCTTCCACCTTGGTTAAATTAAAGTTATTTAAATTAAATTTTATAATATGATTATATAATCATACAATGATAATAATTTGTTCGTATTTATAATCCAAATTCTCAGTTTAAAATGAATGCTAATAATGTTAATTTATTTTTCTTTGTCTGTCACATATGAGAATTCCGGTCGCGGAACCTGCCACCCAGCTTAAGTTGAAGTTTTCATTTATATTAAATCTTATATGTATAAATCAATTACTACTTCACTTACAAACAAGGATAATGATTTGTTTTTATTTATAATCAACATTTTTAGATTAAAATAAATGCTAATAGTGGTATTCTATCTTTCTTTGGCTGTTACATATGAGAGTTCTGGTCGTGGAACCTGCCACCTATCTTAAGTTGCAGTTTTCATTTACATTAAATCTTAAATGTATAAATCAATTACTACTTCACTTAAAAACAAGGATAATAATTTGTTTTTATTTATAATCAACATTTTTAGTTTAAAATAAATGCTAATAATGGTATTCTATTTTTCTTTGGCTGTGAAATATGAGAGTTCCGGTCGTGGAACCTGCCATCTATCTTAAGTAGAAGTTTTCATTTATATTAAATCTTATAATATGTATAAATCAAGCATTACTTCACATAAAAACAAGAATAATATTTTGTTTTTATTTATAATCAAAATTCTCAGTTTAAAATGAATGCTAATAATGATATTCCATTTTTTTGGCTGTGACATATGAGAGTACCGGTCGTGGAACCTGCCACCTGGCTGAAATTAAATTTGTTATTTAAATTTATTTTATAATATGTATAAATTAATTATAACTTAATTTAAAAACAATGATAATATTTTGTTTTTAATTATAATAAACATTTTTAGTTTAAATTAAATGCTAATAATGGTATTCTTTTTTTCTTTGTCTGCCACATATGAGAGTTCCCGTCGTGGAATCTGCCACCTAGCTTAAGTTGAAGGTTTCATTTAAAATTAATCTTATATGTATAAATCAATTACTACTTCACTTAAAAACAAGGATAATATTTTGTTTTTATTTATAATCAACATTTTTAGGTTAAAATAAATGCTAATAATGGTATTCTATCTTTCTTTGGCTGTTACATATGAGAGTTCCGGTCGTGGAACCTGCCACCTATCTTAAGTAGAAGTTTTCATTTATATTAAATCTTATAATATGTATAAATCAAGCATTACTTTACTTAAAAACAAGAAAAATCATTTGTTTTTATCTATAATCAATATTATTAGGTTAAAATAAATGCTAATAATGGTATTCTATTTTTCTTTGGCTGTCACATATGAGAGTTCCGGTCGTTGAACCTGACACCTATCTTAAGTAGAAGTTTTCATTTATATTAAATCTTATAATATGTATAAATCAAGCATTACTTTACTTAAAAACAAGGATAATCATTTGTTTTTATCTATAATCAACATTATTAGGTTAAAATTAATGCTAATAATGATATTCCATTTCTTTGGCTGTCACATATGAGAGTTCTGGTCGCGGAACCTGTCACCCAGCTTAAGTTGAAGTTTTCATTTACATTAAATCTTATATGTATAAATCAATTACTACTTCACTTAAAAACAAGGATAATATTTTGTTTTTATTTATAATCAACATTTTTAGGTTAAAATAAATGCTAATAATGGTATTCTATTTTTCTTTGGCTGTCACATATGAGAGTTCCGGTCGTGGAAGCTGCCACCTATCTTACGTTGAAGTTTTCATTTATATTAAATCTTATAATATGTATAAATTAATTATTACTTCACATAAAAACAAGAATAATATTTTGTTTTTATTTATAATCAAAATTCTCAGTTTAAAATGAATGCTAATAATGATATTCCATTTTTTTGTCTGTGACATATGAGAGTACCGGTCGTGGAACCTGCCACCTAGCTGAAATTAAATTTGTTATTTAAATTTATTTTATAATATGTATAAATTAATTATAACTTAATTTAAAAACAATGATAATATTTTGTTTTTAATTATAATAAACATTTTTAGTTTAAATTAAATGCTAATAATGGTATTCTTTTTTTCTTTGTCTGCCACATATGAGAGTTCCCGTCGTGGAATCTGCCACCTAGCTTAAGTTGAAGGTTTCATTTAAAATTAATCTTATAATTTGTATAAATCAATTACAATAGTTTATAAAATTAAAAAAAATTTTCTGACCTGCAGCATTTCACTATCATTTATTATGTAGAATTCGCTCCTGAATCAGAATATGAAGTCAGATATTAAGAAAGTAGAACAGTTTTCGAGATATAGCAAAATTTCAATTTTTTGAGTTTTTACAAAAAGTGGATTCACTAATTTTCTATTATCTCCGAATATAATCGGTCGACTTTTATTTCTATGAAAGCAAATTAAAGGTGATTAAATTTCCTGTGAAAAAGTATGTACAACATTTTTTATTGAACTGAAGGTTTAAGAGCTCTTTATGAATTTGATTGAAATTTCTCATTATTTTTAACAAAATTTCAGAAATTGATTGACTTTTTCGGTTAATTACGTCATAAAAAACGTATTTACTTCAGATTTTCTATTTTGGGCGTTAAAGTTCAATTTCTTAGGAAGAAAATAAGCCATTGCCGAACAAAATTGAACTAAAAATATAGAAGATATAAGCCCTTGAATAAAAATATAGAAAATTTGTTTTTCTCAATTTAACGATTTATTAACAAAAGAAGACACACATACTCATTAAATTTGACGTCTTTCATCAGTTTTTTCATTTCTGTCCCCACAAATACGCCTTCTTTTATTTTAGCATCAGATAAAGTCGGAAACACAGTTTTCAAGTAATCGAATGCACCGCGATTAATTTTTTGGAAACATTTTACCAAATTTTTAAAGGCGCCAAGTTTTTCATGTAAAGGTGAAACAATGAGCTTGTTTTGTTGGACAAGAGGATTAAATTTGACATTTTCTCGGCTAATAGTAAAATTATTTCTTTCCCGCCAATCCTTCTGAACATAATGATCGTGACGTGCTCGACTGTCCCATTTGCATAGAAAACACATATACTTCATATACCATTGTTGCATACCAGTCAACATAGCAACTACTTTAAGGTCTGCGCATATTTTCCAGTTATGTTGATTGTAATTGATTAAATCCAGCAATAAGGACATAGATTCATATAATACTTTTGTATTTACAGCGTGAGCAAGTGGAATCGATTGCTTATTGTTACCTTGGTGCAACAAAACAGCTTTTAAACTTAGTTTGTTGCCATCGATGAATAAACGCCATTCAGTTGGATCATATAACTCTCCAAATTCTTTAAACAAACCGTTTATGTCATGGCAGTAACAAATATCATTTGTTTTCGAGTAGTAATTAGCAAAACGCTCGTGACAAGTTCTTTGATGAGTTACTTTAACATCAGAAGCGACAAAATTTTGTTCTTTCATGCGTGATGTCAACAGCTCCAATTTTTCCTTTGTTAGATCTAAATTTCGTATTAAATCAGTGAGTTCACTTTGTGTGTAAGGTATTCTGCTTTTTTCTGGTTCAAAATCACAGTCGCTTGAATCACTGGATTCAGATGACATATCGATAAGCTCATGCTTCCGTTTATAGTAAATAGGATATGAAATTGAAGGTGAGTGGGGAATAGGTTTTAAAAAAGAATGCACGTCTTCATATTCAACTTTTCGATGTCGTCCACGCTGCTCTATTTTGGTTAAACAGAAATAGCAGTCAATCGCATGACACATCGGCTGTCGCCAAATTTCAGGAACATCAAATGACAGGTAACGACTAAAAAAACTCCAGCTACTAAAGACTTTATTTTAAAAAATTATAAAAGTATTTAAGATTAATTGATAAATGATAAAAACATTTACGTACTTTTTGTCAGCAACCCACATATTTAGGCTAGTTCTGCAAGTATTGCACAAAACATTTGGTGTCCATGATTCATTAACATTTCTGGAGTAACTTTGAAATACAAACAATATGCATCTTGCAATGTAGCAGTAATCTTTGGTGGTGTCACAAAAATATATTGTTCACAGAAATAACAGAATTTGTTCGGATCATTTTTGCAAATGTATATGCGTTTTACCGTATTCATTTTTACATAAAGAAACTCAATATGTTATTAACCTGATTACAACCTTAAAAAAATAAAAAATAATGACACTATCTTTAATAACAAAATGAAGTCAACTGCCATTCTATATCATTTTCATTTCTTTTATTTTGCTTAACACTATAAATAAAATATCGAAAAATTTATAAAATTAGGTAAAAGTAATTTTCTATATTTTTATTCAAGATCTTCTATATTTTAAGTTCAATTTTGTTCGACAATGGTTTATTTTCTTCCTAAGAAATCGTACTTTGACGTTCAAAATAGAAAATCCGAAGTAAATACATTTTTGATGACGTAATTAACCAAAAAAGTCAATCAATTTCTGAAATTTTGTTAAGAATAATAAGAAATTTCAAACAAATTCATAAATAGCTCCTAAACCGTCAGTCCAATTAAAAATGTTGTACATACTTTTTTATAGAAAATTTAAACAACTTTAATTTGCTTCCGTGAAAATAAAAATCGATCGATTACTTCGAAGATAATAGAAAATTAGTGAATCCACTTTTTGTAGAAACTAAAAAAATTGAAATTTTGCTATGTCTCGAAAACTGTTCTAATTTCTTAATTAATTCTTAATTCTTCATAAGAAATGATAGTGAAATGCTGCAGGTCAAACTCTTCGTAAACAAGTCTTATTACTTTACTTAAAAACAAGGATAATCATTTGCTTCTAATTATAATCAACATTCTTAGTTTAAAATAAATGCTAATAATGGTATTCTATTTTTCTTTGGCTGTTACATAAAAGAGCTCTGGTCGTGAAACCTGCCACCTAGCTTAAGTCCTAATAGCCCCAGTTTACGGTATTATACACTCAATATCATACATGTATTTCTATTTGTTTGGACAACTTTTTGAAAAGTGGTGTGCTGTCTATAAGAATTTTTTAAGTCTACAGCATATCTTAATTATCATACGCCATAGACTTAAAACATTCTTATAGAAGGCATACCACTTTTTACAAAGTTGTTCAAACCGGATGGAAGGCATATATGAATTGGGTGTATTATTCAGAATTTTTGGGATTAAAGAAATATCGATAATGGTATACGATTTTCTGTGCCTACCGTTTTACTTGAGTTTAAGTTTCTATATAAATCTAATTTTAGAGTGTATAGTATTTAATTATTTCTTAACTTAAAAAGAAGGATAAACACTTGGTTTTCATTTATATTCAGAATTGTTGGGATTTTAGAAATATTGTTAATGGTATTCTATTTTCCTTTGCCTATTAGCGCATTAATAGGCCTATGTTGGGAGCTAAAAGTGCCAATGATGGTGCAATAATAGCAACCAATATTGGGCAACTATTGCTAGAGTCTTCGGATAATTACGACTTTACCAATATTGAATCACTATTGGCTGCTAAGGCAAATGCTGGACTTTCTGAGTCTTGGTTATTCATTGACAACATAGGTTAGACCAATATTAATGACCAATTAATAACCAATGCTTTAAAATTAAATCAATGCTTGGTTATTTCTTGGTTACCAATAGTGAACCTACGTTTGAAATCAATATTTTACAAATACCAATACATAGCAAAAATTTTACGCACAAAATTGAATTACTAACCTAGAAAAAGAAAAATAATTATTTTAATTAGAACACTTTGTTTAAAATGTGATAAAAATTAGACAAAAATAAAATTTGTCTAAGTTTAAGAATGCATGCGTCTCTTCTTATATAGAACTGGTTAAACAACTTGCCAACGAGAGGAAGAAAGTTTGGCGCAACCGCGTGTCACTTATCTAAAGTAATTTCAAGCATATACTTTGAAGCAGCAAGGGACATTTCAAAATAAATTTACGTCTTTATATATAATAAATATATGTAATAAATATAATATATAATAATTACGTCTTTAAAGACGTCTTGGTGACATCTTTGCGATATCTTTTGGACATCCTTTTCACATCTTTTATGATCTTGAATAGAAATTTCTTGTACAATATTTTTTAAGTTGAAACTCAGTAATTTAATATTAAATTTATTTTATGTTCAATTTTATTTTTCTAAGATATGCAGAAATAAACAAAATTCCAGGAAGCTGAGATCAAACTGGGATATCTTGTGTTTCAAGACAGATATGAACCTCTAGAAAGTTTACGATCTTACTTTTCAACTAAACGAATTTAACTTTTTTCTATTCATGAAAATTTTTCTATTTTCAAAGGTTTAACCAAAAAGTCTTCTTTTAGACGACTTAAAAAGTTCTAATGGACAAGACATAGAACATTTTCAGGACGTTTTACAGACATACAAGTCCAAAAGACGCCCGGAAAAAGAAATCTTTAGGACGTCATTCGAATAAGTGTGCCCACTGGTTGGTAAAATTCTTAGGTTAAAATAAATGATAATAATGGTGGGTAGCTCTATGCCTAAAAAATCAAAGTTGTCCCCTAGTTCTTCTATTTTGTTGCGACTTCCAAATTTTAAAGTGGAATATATGCCAGTAAAAAGCCTAAACTCCATTTTGAAAAATTTTGGATTTACGAGGTTTTTAAATTTTTTTGAAAATGTGAAAATGATATATCTCTAAGGAAAATGAATCAAATTTTCAAGGAATGCTTATTTTTTACAGACAATTTAAGAAAATTTTTTAGAAAATTTTTTTTTTAAAAAAACAAATTATTTAAAAAATACTTTTTAAATAAACATTTTTTTGAAAAGTGCCATTTTTATTTTTTTTAATAATAATGATTCGAATCCCAATTATTTCAAGAGTATTTTCCAAAAAAAATCGATGGAGGGTCTGAAACTTTAGGCGATATTGAATTTTTTGTCCTTGCGCGCAACCGTAAAAAGCGCATTTTCCGACTATACTCTACATGCAAACTAATGTTCAAAATCACCTATAAATCGTAAATATTAACCAAATTTATTTTTTATTTTTGGAGAATGTCATGCTATAAATTTGTAAGAATACTGTGCACTTTGTAAATTTATATTTGTTAAAACAAATTATTATTATTATTGTTAATTACTAACTTTTTACATATTGTACCTAAAGAGGTGTATTTTTTCTAATTTTGCAATTTACCGGACCTAGCATAAATGCCGATGCAAATTTAAAACATAATTATTATTGTTTAAGCAAGATTTAAACAAATTATTATTGTTAATTACTAACTATTTACAGAATAGAATACTCCTGGGTTACGATAACTCAGTCAGTACCCTTAGGGTTAAAAGATGCAGTTTTTTCTAATCATGCAAATTTACCAAACTTTTTTAATATGCCGATTTACATTATAAATAAAATTATAATTTAAATAAAAATAATAATTTATTTAAAAATTGTTTAAATAATAATAGTACCTTTTATTTTAATCTGGGTAGCTCCATGCCAAAAAATCAAAGTTGTTTCCTAGTTCTTCGATTAAGAAATTGTCACAGAACACATGCAAATGATAATTGTGAAACCGACTTTATAATTATTTATTAATCATGGTTATAAATATTCAATAAAAAGCAAATTACTTATACTGAAAGCTTTTGAAATTAAAATACTTTTGGAGACATTGAAAACAAAAACACTTTATTGAGTTTACAAAAGTAATTGAAATTATCTTTTAGGAAGAATATTAATACAATTAATATTAAATATAATTGTTGTTAACAGTCATTTAAACACTTTTTAAACTAAGTTTGTTTTTTCAATACTTTTTTCTTTTTTGTCTATTACCAAAATCCAAATTTTTTAACCCTTTAATGGCCAGTGGTACACATAGTACCACCTGCGTAAAAAGATCATAACTTTCATAAAACTTAACGGATCAACTCTGCTAAGGTCTCATTTTAAAGAGGTAAGCGAGAGTAATAAATACATATGCTTGTCATTTTCTAAAAAATTACCCTTTTTGAAATACACACCTTTAAAAAACGTCAAAAATGACAAAAATTGAAAAAGGTATAAATTCAAGAAAAAATTTTTTTTCACTTAAGCAGTAACAAATGTTTAAAAATATTGTTAATTTTGTAAAAAAAATAACAAAAATTTTCTTCAGGGTAAAAAAATTAAATAAAACTACCCCCAAAAAACCAAACAATTCAAAAATCTACCGAATTCGCCTGAAATCTGTTACTCCGGGGTTTTCGAGGTTGCTAATTACGAATCTGATGTCACTTTTCAAAAATTCAAAATGGCGGACGATAAATTAAAAATTCATCACATTCAACTCAGGGGTCTTTGGGGTCTGTGATTACGAATCCGATCCATGGAAAATTTATAAAAATTCTATTGTACCTAGAGAGGTTTTTTTTGTAAAAAAGACCGATTGATTTAGATGAACTTAGAATTTATAGATTTTTTTAAATATCCAAAAAAATTAATATCGTCAAGGGGGGGTTATTTGACTTTGAGGGTGGTGTTCACGTGGTTATTTATAATTATTTTTCATTTTTGAACCACCAGAGTATATTTATAATAAATTATGAAGCTGACAGGAGTAAAAAAATATTTAATTTATCACTTAGAATAATTTTAAATTTTTAGGGTAGTAATATACGTTAGGGGTGGTTTTAAGGGGTGGAACACGAATAAAAATTGTTTCTCATATTAAACAATAGAATAATCGAATTTACTAAATATCATACATTTAAAATAACGGCTAAAAATTCGGCCATTAAAGGGTTCAAAGAAAAATAATATAATTAGGGGAAATTTTACCAACCCTAATTAAAAGTTAAAAAATTGAGTTCGGTTACAATTTACGACTTATAGATAGGTGATTTTGAACATTAGTTTGTATGTAGAGTATAGAAGAAAAATGCGCTTTATATGGTTGCGCGCAAGGACAAAAAATTCAATATCTCCTAAAGATTCAGACCCTCCATCGATTTTTTTGGAAAATACTCGTGAAATAATTGAGAATCGAATCATTATTATTAAAAAAATAGCACTTTTCGAAAAATTATTTATTTAAAAATTATTTTTTCAAAAAATTATTTATTTAAAAATTATTTTTTCAAAAAATTATTTATTTAAAAATTATTTTTTCAAAAAATTATTTATTTAAAAATTATTTTTTTAATAATTTGTTTTTTAAAAAAAAATTTTTCTACAAAATTTTCTTAAATTGTCTGTAAGCAATAAGCATTCCCTGAAAATTTTATTCATTTTCCTTAGAAATATACCACTTTTAAAATTAAAAAAAAAATTTTTTAAAACTCGTAAATCCAAAATTTTTCAAAATCGAGTTTAGACATTTTACTGGTATGTATTCCACTTCAAAATTTCGAAGTTTAAATAAAATCGAAGAACTAGGGGACAACATGGTTTTTTAGGCGTGGAGCTACCCTGGTATTTTATTTTTCTTTGTCTGCCACATATGAGAGTTCTGGTCGTGGAACCTGCCACTTTGCTTAAATTAAAGTTTTTATTTAAATTAAATTTTATATGTATAAATCAATTACTACTCCACTTAAAAACAATGATAATAATTTGCTTTTATTTATAATCAACATTTTAAGTTTAAAATAAATGCTAATAATGGTATTCTATTTTTCTTTGGCTGTCACATATGAGAGTTCCGGTCGTGGAACCTGCCACCTATCTTAAGTTGAAGTTTTCATTTATATTAAATCTTATAATATGTATAAATCAATTATTACTTTACTTAAAAACAAGAATAATCATTTTTTTTATCTATAATCAACATTCTTAGGTTTAAAATAAATGCTAATAATGGTAGTCTATTTTTTTGTCTGTCACATATGAAAGTTCCGGTCGTGGAACCTGCCACCTAGCTTAAGTTGAAGTTTTCATTTATATTAAATCTTATAATATGTATACATCAATTATTACTTTACTTAAAAACAAGGATAATAATTTGTTTTTATCTATAATCAACATTCTTAGGTTAAAATAAATGCTAATAATGGTAGTCTATTTTTTTTGTCTGTCACACATGAAAGTTCCGGTCGTGGAACCTGCCACCTTGCTTAAATTGAAGTTTTCATTTAAATTACACTCTAAACTATGTGTTAATTAATTATTACTTAACTTAAAAACGACAATAATATTTTGTTTTTATTTTTAATCAAAATTACTAGTTAAAAATTATTATATGTATATATTAACTTCATATATTCATAATTGAATTTTTATATGTAACCTTTATTTCCGATTATTGAACAATTGCTTAATTATAGAGCTATGTTTTTATTGAAATACAATTCGAAAGAATTATTATTGGTAATATTATTATAAATTAGAATTATATAATCAAATTGTAATGTATATAAATTTAAAGTATTTTCAGATGGAATGACATTTCCACAACTAAGATTTTGTTAAAAGCTGGACGTGACCAAATGTATAACTGCCAATTCCGGTGAATCAAATATTCCACGACCGACGCGTGCCTAAAAAGGGGCAATATGTATGGAAATGTGGTGGGGTGGTCGTGGTATCCGCTGATATAAGAACATACATAAACCCGGTCATTGAAGCTGTCATTTGTATGAAGTGGTAGGTTCAATGCGGTCGTGGAAATACACGCTACATAAAACAGTTTTCCACGACCGACGTGGAACCTGCCACTGGTCGCGGAAACTACCACTGCGTCTCAGAAATGGCTGTGAAAACTGCCACTACATATATATTATATGGGTGATTTTCACGTAACTGTAATATTTGTCGGCATCACAGAAAACACATTCAAAATAAAAAAATTTTGCTTGGGTATGGATACATTTCACAGGTATATATAAAACCTATTAGCAACGACAAATATGTACAAATAGATAATATATTTTTCGATAAATTGCGGAATTCCCTCCAAAATTTCAGCTCCGTGGCGTGTCCGTTTTTTAAAATTTTAAGTTAAAATTCAGAAATTTTATTGAAAACGCTGAAACTGAAAACGAGAATTTTTGTAATATGAATTGTGTATATAGGTGAATAATTTCTAGATGTAATGCATCTTCTAATACTTCTTATAAAATTATAAAATGTAAAATTGTTTTGTCCACAAATTTTTTCAATTTTGTAATAAGATTTTTTCCCCTATAATTTAATTTTTTATGGCACATTTTAATGTTATCTGAGAATTACAATCTAAAATAAGACCCATTAGCAACAAATATCAGTAAAAAAGGTTTAAAAATTGCAAGTCCTACACTTAAAAACAATTTTTTTTTGTAAAAATGTGAAGTTCACAAAAAAAGTGGTCAGTACCGTGGTATTACTATTCTTTTCATGTAAACACTCTCTGTGGTAATTATTACGATTTTTTTGAAGATTATATTAGCAACAAATTATCTGCCAAAGAAAAGATTTATTTTGCCAAATTGTCGGAATTAGGTTAGTTTAAATGTCAAATGTCAGCTCCGTGGTGTCACATAAAATGTCAGTTCCGTGGCGCCTGTGGCGTACAGTGCAAAGGTGCAAATTCATGGATCAACAGTTGCTACAACAACACATATTACAGAAGAGGACAGATATAGTTGTGTCCTTTTATTTTCAGTGCTTCGACAACCGTTGACTTATTAAAAAACACCTTAATATTCGAAAAAACACGCCTTTATAACAACCAAGCAAAAGCACAGTATAATTTCTGTTGATCGTAACGCTCTTATTTGAGAATACTTTTGTACAATTAGTTTTATGCGCTTATTTCATAATGTTATAAAAATTAAATTATCTGGTTATGTCAAGCTGATAGTAAATAGTAAATATTTTTGCTGAGGCTATTTTGTGCATTAAAATGCATTTTTTAACTCAGTGAGTTATTCAAATTCAGAATTAAAAGAAAATCAATTTTTGCATATATATGTTATACTTCCTTCTGAAGGTTTCCTATGAGTTAGTCAATGATTTTGATTATTATTAAATTTGCAGGCTCTAGACAGTTTTTAATAGTAAATTGTAAAAAAATCATATTGCTCCGCGGGCGTGCAACCTGCACGGCCAGCTTAATTATCTTTTTTAACCTATTAAACTTGTCAGGTCCACTCTGAAACTTTTTGCAAAACCTTCTTATCATTTACAGGTATGTTTTGAAAAAAGAAAATTAAAAATTTATCATACCCAAAGTTAAAAAAATTAATTTGTTTATAAATTTTTTTTATTTTTTTAATAAAAAATGAGAAAAAAAAAATTTTCTGTTTTCATGTCCTAAAAGTCGAAAGAGAACTAAAACTTTCGTTCTTTGACAACTTTTTTCTAAACTCAATATTTTCGGACTTATAAGCTACTGAATATAGGTCTACGGTTAAAAGTGCAAAATTTCGAAAATTCATTACTCGAAAATTTTGACAATTAAACAAAAATAAAAAAATACGTATCTGTTTTTTTTCGATACAGAATAGAAAAAAAATATTTTTGGCCGATTTTAAGAGGTCGACTAAAATCTCAAGTGGAATCGACCATATAATTCCAACCCCCGAAAAGAAATAATGGATGTTTTAGACCAATAAAAATAAAGTTGAAACTCATCCTTCATTAAGAAAGCTACTTTTTTATTTGTTGGTCAAGTTACACAAAATGGGAAAAAATATATTTAAAAAATAAAACATATATAGTTCCAACCCCCCAAAAGAAATAATAGATATTTAAGACCAATTAACTTAAAGTTAAAACTCCTGCTTAATAAAGAAACCTATTTTTTTATTTGTTGGTTAAATTACAACATTTTTTTCTCTAGTTTGTTTAACTCAACCAACAAATGGAAAAATTGATTTTAAAAGTAGGAGGAGTTTGTTAATTTTTTTATTGGTCTTAAATATCCATTTTTTCTTTTGGGGGGTTGGAACTATATATGTTTTCTTTAATATCAATTTTTTTCCATTTTGTCTAACTTGACCAACCAATAAAAAAATAGCTTCCTTCATCATTTAGGAGGAGTTACAACTTTATTTTTATTGGTCTAAAACATCCATTTTTTCTTTTGGGAGTTGGAACTTTGTGTTATTAATTATTAGATATTTATATGAAGTTCATCTTGAAATGTTCGTTTTCCTATTTCTTGTTTTAAATGTGATAAAACAGAACGGCGTGCAAATGCCAGTCTTGACATCTGTCGTCACAAATGCGCGGCTATCTAATATTGTTATCGACACTTTACACAAAAAGAGAAAATTATTACTTTAATTAATGTTTGTATTATTAATATGCAATTATTAACAAAACTAAATAATAAATTAAATACTTTAAATATTAAAGAATATTTATTGGCTGCTATTTTTAACATTTCACACTAATTTGCATTATAAATTTATTAATTTCACACACTATGCCAACTGTCAGGTTAGCTCTTTCCCACTTTACACATGAATATTTAATTATTCACAACATCATTTATCCTAATTATTGGATAAATTAACACTTTAACACTTTTTTTTATTATTTTCAATCGTTTCTTTCTACATTTTCTGCTTTTTTATTTACATTTTCGACCAATTACCAAATGTCTACCGAACCTCTACCGAATTCGGTAGATATTCAGTGAAACCGGCCCGCCAGGGAAGAGATAAAAGAATCGGGAGTACCAGACTTAGCTAAGCTCTACGCCGAAAAATTGAACAAAAAACTGACGTACTGAAAAAAGATATTCGATGATTTAAGAACGAGGTTTAGAGAAGAATATCTAAGTCAATTATTATTGAAAAACGGCAACAAAGAAAAACGGAATCTTGAAATTTATGAGATTGTTTTGATTGGTAGCGATAATAAAAAACGGTTAGATTGGCCCCTTGCGCGGGTTGTCGAATTTACCAAGGAACGCGATGGGGAAATAAGAACGTGTTTTTTGAAAACAAAAAAACGGTGTAATTAAAAGACCAATACAGAGAATTTATCCGCTTGAAATTCATCAAAATAATGCCAAAGATGTGAAAAATTTTTATGACGAAGTCCAGAATGGGAAAAATAAAAAAAATTATCAAAGAATAACAGTAAAATAGTATGTGAGGCTACAACTACGAGTTTGAGTGAGAATGGTTATTTAGAGAGAGAGACAGAGAAATAATTACGAAGAGCGGTAGAATTAGTAAGCGACCAGATAGATTAATGTATTGAATAAAAAATTATATACCAGTATTATATTTTTAGAATATTTACATTTTTAGGACGACTTACAATGTTTATTGATTGTTAATTTTTTGAAAGGAGATATCGACGTTGCAATGGTGACGTATGATTTTGAACAAATTGATTTTTGACTCAAGATTTCTGCTTTACGTCAGTCAAAATACGACGCATTCAACATAATAATTTTAAAAGAAATTTAATTTAATAAATTTCGCCGTCAGACGCCAATTAATTTTTATCTAAGGGAAATTAATAAACTTATGACTCGACTCGGCCAAACAAACTTAAAACTCTCAACTTCTGAGTTTCTCTCTCGCTCAGAGGAGATTCTGCCCAAACAAAAATTGGCAGCAGAAAAGCCAACGTCGAGACACGATTGTCACAACACTGGCACGATACTGACTCACCCACGACGGCTCGGTTTGATACTTCTCTCGATCCTCTGTCCCTCGATCCTCACGTTGGCGGCTTCCTGGCAGACATCAACTTAATCCAATTGGAAGGTAAGAATTGGGAAGAAAATCTAAATGTCACCGTCAATTTCACTCAGAACAATTTTATTTATACTCCTCTCGCTCTACTTTACAACACTGTTTTATCACAACACAAATCCTCGACTCAAACTCAAAAAACTACTGCACTCGACACTCGGCAGTTTCTCTCGACTTTTCTCGTCTCGTTACTCTCAACGCATCATTACACACTACTACACAAAATGGCGGCGAAAATACTACACTTCTTGAGTCCTGGTCCTTTTTCCACGTGCTCGTCTTCTTCATTTCTTCTTCTCTCTCGTTCCACCGGCTCTCCTCTCTCTGTCTCCTACTGCTCACTTCGGCCCTGCCCTCTGTCACTTTCTCTCCTACTAACTAGTAGAGGATCCCCTTGATTGTATACGGCAAAGGATCCACCTTCACTGATGGAGCGACAATTGAATCATCAATATCACACAAATCTTGTTCAAAGTACAATATTCGAAATTTGGTCCAATTCGATCAATTCACACAAACTAACGAAAAATAATATAAATTTAATATAAAAAAGAAAGATTGTAGCAACAGATCTATATACTACAAGTTTCGATCAAAGAGTGACGCTATCGAATTTTTCGATTTTCAGCAAAACGGTCATCGATCGAAACTTTGGCGCTAGGGTCAACCCTCTGGGCACGGAAACGTGTTTGTTCTAGAAACGTTCCTAAAACGTTTTTAAAGCGTTTCATGTCCTCTACATAATGTCTTTAAAACGTTTTATGTTCTAAAAACGTTTTTAGAACATTGGACGTTCTTAAGCCGTTATGTAGTAGACATGAAACGTTCTAAAAACGTTTTAGGAACGTTCCTAGAATAAAGACGTTTCCGTGCCCAGAGGGAAGGTCTGAGGGATGTATTATTTTTTTATTTTACCCTTACCGTAATTTATAGATATTTGATCAATATTTTTGGAAGTAATGTAACGAAAACTTTATCCCGTCACAATATTAACAATAATTTAATTTTAGGTTAATCCTAATAAATTAATTACAAAATAATCCAATAATTATAAATAATATTTCGATAATAAAAAACCGTTACGATAAAAAACAAAATCATACATAAATATACATATAACAAACATAAAAATATTTTCTTTAGAAAATGAAAAAAAATATTATGGCCGGGAGTTACTTATGCAGCGCTTTACACTTAATGTTTAATGATTTATTTATTTTAACTGCCAATCGTTGCAAATAACTAAAAAACATTTTTTAACATAGAATTGTATAAACATTCGTTTAAAAAAAACTAACACTCTATATTTACTTTTATAAATGATATTTATATGTTAATTAATTTTTTATGAATATTCATTTATAAAGAGTCGAATTATTCAAAATACTCCACATTGCCCGTTGAATGCTCGACACAAAAAATGATTCAAAGATCAGACAATTATTTTCTTAAAGGATTTTAATCGCTGAATACGAATATAACCTTCAAAAGTGCCCATCACGTCGAGATTTTGAGAAAAATGGACGTGCTAGAAGTCTCTAATTAGGATTCATTTAAAGCTTGAACTGTCAAGTATAAGAATCAAATCCAAAAAGTTCTGAATCAGTCAAAAATTTTCATTTAGCGCAACTTTTTCATGTGCGCGCACGCTCTACTTGTACCTATACAGCGGTACACTATGGTACTCTTATACATACATATAATTTTATTTGAGCTATTTATTGTTATTTATCATTTATGGGCTCGTTGAATGTTGCTGATTGAATGTAAGGTCGTTATTAAACAATTCAAAATGGTGAACATATAAATTTTGAAAATTGATGGATTTGACTAAAACTTGGTATTTGGGGTGGTTTCAAAATTCGTATTAATAGTGCAAATATGATTTTTGATTGATTTAGAACTTTTCGATTAGATTCTTATAGTGCTAGAGACTTCTAGCACGTCCGCATCATTCTCTACACATTACGAAAAACCAAAAACAGGGTTTTCTGAAACTTTGAGTCATCACGAAATTCTGCTTTGCATTGTGTTTTCTGCTCAACATTGGACTGTACCCTTACGCAGCCAAACGGGTCACCAACTTCTAAAAAATTTTCTAGACAGAAATTCTTAACAGTATTATAGTAAAGGCTTAGGCACAATAGAATCTTTAAGCGGAACTGTAATTGTGAGCGAAAGGGTGGAGTCCCATGGTAGCGTTTTCTGTTGCCTTTTGTAACTAGGCAATAAGTGCAAATAGAACAAACATTTATCTGTATCTCTCTCATACTCATGGCCTAGTTACAAAAGGCAACAGAAAATGCTACCATGGGACTCTAGCCTAAGAATGTGTTGGGGAAGAATAATTAAGCTGCGGTTAAACCTTTGCAGGCTACCTGTCATAGCAGGCAGAAGATTGTTCACACCTCACTTTTCGCATTGAAAAATTAATATACAAAAAACGTGAAAATGGCCATACGTTTAAAAGAGATGGCAGTATATTTTCGCTATATTTCCTCTTATGGGACAGTTACAAAACGCAAAACGCTACCATGAGACTCCAGCCGCAGAATACACGCACATCCTACATATAAATTTACCATAATTTTTTTGTATTCGATGATTGCAAATAAATTTCAAAACAGAATGTGTAGTTACTTTAAATTAGAAATAACAAATGCTTATTAAAACTATTGCAGAAGCACCTTTACAACTTATTGTCAAGGCAATTTGGACTTTTTTCGATAAATTTTTTTTGACAGTCATAAATGTCATTTAGAAATTTTTTGGTAAATTTTTTTCTATCAACAGTTATATAAACACACCCTTAAGTTGCGATTACACCTCTGCAGGCGCCTGTCTGCAGGTTGTCATGGTAACGTACAGGAGTAAGAGAGTCATTGAATTCATACTTCTCCCTTACTCTCGTTACTCCTGCCTGTGCAGGCAGGCAGCCTGAAAAGATGTAACCGCGACTTTTTTACTATCACTTTAAAAGCAAAATTGATTTTTTCTATGTCAGTTGCCAACTTAGCTTAGTTAGTTAGGAAGTTAGGTTAACCCCTTCAGTGTGTAGCTAAAATATAACAAAATGGTCCCAAAATGTGTAAGACCTTCTTGTAAATAAATTTTCATGACATTGGGTACTAAGGGGTTTTTGGGGTCGCTCATTACGATTCCGGTGTTAGTTTTCAAAAATTCAAAATGGCGGATCCAATATGGCCGACACGATTTAAAAAAATTCATTGGATTTGCTTAAAATTCGTTACTTGGGGGTTTTCGTGGTCGCTGATTACGAATCAGACATTGTTTTTTTAAAAATCAAAATGGCGGATCCAAAATGGCGGACACGATTTTAAGAAATTCATTGGATTCGCTTAAAATTCGTTACTCGGGGGTTTTTGTGATCGCTGATTACGAATCTGACATTATTTTTTTAAAAATCAAAATGGCGGATGCAAAATGGCGGACACGATTTTAAGAAATTCATTGGATTCGCTTAAAATTCGTTACTCGGGGGTTTTCGTGGTCGCTGATTACGAATCTGACATTATTTTTTTAAAAATCAAAATGGCGGATCCAAAATGGCGGACACGATTTTAAGAAATTCATTGGATTTGCTTAAAATTCGTTACTCGGGGGTTTTTGTGATCGCTGATTACGAATCTGACATTATTTTTTTAAAAATCAAAATGGCGGATGCAAAATGGCGGACACGATTTTAAGAAATTTATTGGATTCGCTTAAAATTCGTTACTCGGGGGTTTCGTGGTCGCTGATTACGAATGCGTTATTAGTTTTTTAAAGTTTAAAATGGCAGATTGCTAACCTGATGTTAGGTTTTCAAAATTCAACATAAAGGATCCTAAGTGGCAGACGATTATTAAAAAATATTTGAATAATTACGTATTAAATTTAAAGTAAAGATTTGATACTTCCATATTTAGCTGATGAATATGAACATTCATGACCCAGAGTGGACCTCGTGGAGGTATATGGTAAGATTTGCGCTCCTTGTTTTTTATTTTTATTTTTTTTAATTTAAAAAAATTTTTTTTGTTTTTTATTTTTTTTGTTTTTTTATTTTTGTTTTTTTTTTAATTTTCCCTGTTTCATTTTAAAAATTATTTAAAAATGAATCTCATAGATTACATTATTTCGTGCTTTTTTATGGAAGTTTTTGAAACATGGGACTGCACATAACGATACTTTACATGATTTACAAATGATTGACGTTTCTTTCCGCACATTTTTGGCATAACATTCCACACAGCGACTAAATTTTTGCTTTCCGTTCGTAAATTTTTCATTTTGATCTGGAAAATGAGTTTCTGTCGATACACTTGAATGCTTTTTTACAAGGTCAGATTTCTCATGATGTACTCGTATAAGATCTTTTACAAGTGAGTTTTTGAAATCAAATAAAGATATTTTTCTTTCCAGATGAATCAATTGATACAGAGCATATTCATTTGAAATTGCAATATCAATTTAATGAAAGTAGACCTTGATATACCATTTAACTGTTTTCCTCGAAATTGGATAGTTGGCTATTCTTTGATCCATTTTATCAATGCCACCCATGTGCTTATTATATGAAATAACTGCATTTGGTTTCATAATAGCGTTTCCAGGTCTGTGTTCTTTTTTTCCAGTATCGATCATCTCAGGTCTGTGAAGAGTTGTCAAAATTGATACAAGGTTTTCGTCTTGCCATGCAATAAAACATAACTTTGGTGTATGGAACACCTTCATTTCCCCTTTCTTCAATTTTTTGTTAACTTTTGGCACATACTTTCGATTCGATCGAACAGTACCACATGCATTTGTTTTTTCTTTGTACAGCTGTAGAAACAACATCGGAGAACTGTACCAATTGTCAATAAATAAAGTTCTCCCTTGTTCACTTAAATCTCCAATCAGTTGTTTCACTACTTTACCTGAGATACCTATTCTTTTATCCACATAGGAATCATCTCCATCCTTTCCTGCATAAATTTGTATGTTATATGAGTATCCACTATATGATTCGCACGTTTCGTATAATTTCACACCAAATCGAGATCTTTTGTTCCTGTTAAATTGCTTGAATTTCAGACACCCTTTCCATTTTAACAGAGATTCATCAATTGAAATGTGTTCTCCAGGTCTATACGTCATCTGAAATTTTTCAATCAAGTAACTCACAATTGAACGAATTTTACGAAGCACATCTGGTTCATTATCTTCCGAGTTTTCAAAGTGCAGACAAGAAAGTATCATTCTAAATCTATCATAAGTCATGCATTTTCTATAAAATGGAGTTTCTAACGTAGGGTCAGTAGTCCAATACATCTCCAACGAAGGTTTTTTGATTATATCCATCAGAATTATTAGTGCATGAAAGACATAAAGTTCATTACTGTCCACTGGAATGAATTGTAATATGCGAGACTTTTTTTTAACTTGTTAGATTTCTTCAAAAAATCTGTTTTATTTTCAGCATAAATATTTGTCTCTGCACATATCATATCTATAAAATTTTCATCGCAAAATATTTTAAAAATTTCGATTGGAGAACTTTTATTATTCAAATCAAGAGTAGACTGAATTCCCTGATGGTCATCTGCAAAAGGATGTACTGTAGGATTAAAAATCCCTTGATCGGTCCATTTAAGGTCTTTTCGAAAATCTTCTAAACGTAAATTTAAAGGTATTTCGGATTCTTGACAAGAAGCATAGTCAGAGTCGTCAGGTGTGACAGATTCATCATCTTCTGTTTCACTAAAACTTGTATCGTCAACTCTGTCATCAATAAAATAATCTTCATCGGATGAATCTGAATCGCATTCATTATTCGACTGCCTCTTTTTTCTTTTATTTTTTGACATTGTGCCTTTATACTTATAACGCAAAAATATATTATAACAATGATATACTTACATTCAACGACAGTTTACAAGATATGGTAATAATTGAAAATAAAATAAAAATTGAAAGTCGTGTGAATCTAACAATAATAAATAAGTAATAACTGATCGCACTATGCGAAAATCGCCGTGTTTAAAGAAGTAGTTAAAACAAATAATTATCAGTCTAGTGAATCGGTGTATATTAAAGGTATCGGAAACCTACATTATAGTTCCAGGGTCAAGTAAAAGGTGGCGCAGCTTTCAGTCATACTGTTGTGACCGATTCTTAGATACGCGTGTGTGTACAACGAAGGTGGGGAGAAATGCGAGGGAACATATAGTTAGATGCAAACGAGCCTCCAATCTAGTCTTGTCTGCGCATAGGGGAGACAGGGGCGTAATTTTTGGTCGTGCTGTAAATCTATAATAAAAAGTTTTGAAAATGGATAATATTCAAATGACAAAACATTGAATTAAATTTCTTTCTGCATCAAGCAACAATTGGCGAAATTCCCAGTTACATAATGTTAAATTAATAAGCAAAAATTTTTAGTCCAATCTATCGACTTCTGAAACTTTTTAAAATTTTCGGCGGCCCTATTGAATTAAAAATGATGTATTTTTAAAATCTGACTTCAGAATCGTGATCAGCGAGCTGAAGAACCCCCGAGTTAAAATTTTTAGAAAAATTTATTTACTTTTAAAATTATGAAAAAAATTTTGGCAGCCATTTTGAATGAAAAATTATTTATTTTGAAAATCTGACTTCAGAATCGTGATCAGCGATCCCAAAAACCCCCGAGTAAGAATTTTTAAAAGAATTTTTCCACTTTTGAAATTTTTCAAAAATTTTGGCGGCCATTTTGGATAAAAAATTATTTATTTTGAAAATCTGACTTCAGAATCGTTATCAGCGACCCCAAAAACCCCCGAGTAAGAATTTTTAAAAGAATTTTTCCAATTTTGAAATTTTTCAAAATTTTTGGCGGCCATTTTGGATGAAAAATTATTTATTTTGAAAATCTGACTTCAGAATCGTTATCAGCGACCCCAAAAACCCCCGAGTAAGAATTTTTAAAAGAATTTTTCCAATTTTGAAATTTTTCAAAATTTTTGGCGGCCATTTTGGATGAAAAATTATTTATTTTGAAAATCTGACTTCAGAATCGTTATCAGCGACCCCAAAAACCCCCGAGTAAGAATTTTTAAAAGAATTTTTCCAATTTTGAAATTTTTCAAAATTTTTGGCGGCCATTTTGGATGAAAAATTATTTATTTTGAAAATCTGACTTCAGAATCGTTATCAGCGACCCCAAAAACCCCCGAGTAAGAATTTTTGTGAATATACGTTAAGATGTTTTCTTGTTTGGGTCATGACGTGTATACACGTCATCCACTGTTTGGGCCAGTTTTTTTATGACGTGTATACACGTCATCCACAGTCAAGGGGTTAATGCGCGTCGTTCTCGGGTTCGAATCCTAGTCTCCCCAAATTTGTTTTCAAAATTTTCTACAGTATGTTTGGTTTTCAATAAAGAGAAGAGCAACAAACTTAATTTTTTAATTTAATAATTATTAATTAATTCGTTACAGATTATTTGGTTAATATTGACCATAATAGGTAAACTCACTACAACCTTACAAGAACCTTACACTATGATAATAACCTTCCAACAGCCTTACTTCAACCTATACATGTAAGCCTACTATGAGTTTTTCGAATAAGCTTACGATAGGATTAGGTGTAATTCCACATCAGCTTTTATTAATAAGCTTACGGAAATGTGGAAATTTTTAGACTCATTTAGGACTACAACAGCCTTACGCGGTAAGCCTTACAACCCCTACAGATATCCTTACAGTGTCCTTACAGCAAGAAGTCGTGCTATCTGGGGAGTAATATTTAGGTTGAATGTTTAACAATAATTTTTTATTCAGAAATGAGTATAGCCTAAAATTTTTAACCGATTTAATTGTTTTTTTTAAATTAAATTAGACGCCACTGGAGGCCGATTTTTAAGATATATTAATTGTTTATAATTTTTTAATTTGAGTAAATTAATACAATTTTTTGAAAGAACGTTTTATGCTTATGTTGATTAAACGGTTCATACTAGAAATGCAAGAATCTGTATGTATTATTATTTATTTTTCTCTTCGTATAGGATATGGTGATTTATTAGATATACATAATTTTTTTCTTTCGATGGAAGTAGAATTAATGTCATGAATATCTGAAAATTAACACATATTTGATGCCAATGTAAACCTTAAATTCGTAGTAACTTTAAGACAAGAAAATTATTTAGGGGCTCAAAAAAGATATGGCGTGTCTGATACGTAGTCTCAGCTGATTCAGTCAGATCCGCAGCGAAATATTTATGGGCGAGGAGTCAGTAGATTTTAGCTGAACTTTATTAAAACATATAGACAATGGAGTTTTTCTCATACAAGAAGGAATAAGAACAGGAACGCAAATAAATAATGTACAATAATATCACATGGAATTGCTCAATTCAAAAACAAAAAAGAAATAATTTTTTTGTGATATTCAAAGTACACATCTTAAAAGGTATAGCGAATTCTAGTTTTTTAAATAATAATATTTAGAATAGTTTTAAATTAATAAACAAATTATTTTTAGTTATTAATGTACCACCAAACAAAAATAAAATTTGTCTTTAATTTACTTTGCCAAAAACTCCTAAATAGCGGTAGACGGGACGATTAATGTTTGAATTGCCATTTTAAATTCCTCAATTTTGATGTCATATTCGTAATCGGCGACCTCGAAAACCCCTAGATAGCGGTTGACGGGACGATTAGTAGATATTTTTAAAACTGTGGTCCGCGATATTGGATCCGCCATTTTGAATTTCTTAATTTTTACTTCATATTTGCAATGAGCGACCTCAAAAACCCCTAGATAGCGGTAGATGGGACGATTAGTAAATATTTTTTTAATTTTTGTCGGCCATATTTGACCGTCATTTTTAATTTTAACATCATATTCTCAATCAATGACCTCAAAAACCCTCAAGTATGAGTTTTTGTTATAAATATTTTTAAAAAATTTGAAAATTTCTGACATTCTTCGCACTAAAGAATTTAATATTGAAATTGAATATTTTCTTTTAATTTGAATTCAAATTAAAAATTATTTTATTAACTGTAAATCATAAATTCTTTTTCTGGACATGTTATCATATTTCATGTTTATAACGTTATTTGATGTTTAATAGTTTTAATTACTCATTATTATTATTATTCATTTAATAAATTTTATAAATAATATTTTAAAATATTAAACTTAAGAAATTTTGAAATTAATTTTTTCATTATGAGAATAATTTTACATACTCCTCATTTCGTTGACAATATTATTTGTCCAACGCCTTCGAGGAAATGGAGTCATTGTGCACTAGGCACCAGTAGAGAAATGTACCTCATATCTCCACTGACCGTTTGTCCAGTGGAGAAATGAGCGGTGAAAAGAGTAAAGGCACATTATGTGTGGTTATTTCGGTTCCATATCACTATAAATAAATAATAAAAATCTATTCTAATTTGCTTTAACTTTGTTAAATTTTGTCCTAAATAAGTAATTTATAACTAAAAATTAAAATTTTGAAAAATTAATTGTATTATTAATATGTTCTCTCTAAATCTGAATTAGTAGAATTCTACTAAGAATTAGTAAAATTTTACTAATTTTTAGTAGTTTTCATGAACGACTTTTCACCTTTTTAATTAGTAGAATATTACTAATTTTTATTAAAATTCTACTAATGTTTTAGTAGAATTTTACTAATTGAAAGTCACTTTTTCACTAAATGAATTAGTGAAACTGTTTTATCGACTATTAATAAAACAGTTCTACTAATTGTTAGTAGAATTCTACTAATCAATTAGTAACGCTCTGCTAACAATTAGTAAAATTTTACTAATTGTTAGTAGAATTATTACTAAATCATTTAGTAGACGACTTTTCACCATTTCATTAGTAACTTTCTACTAATTCAGATTTAGAGAGTTAGGTTCTGACAATAAATGAATAAAATTATTATAATTAGTATGAAAAATTAATAGAAAGTGTTTTTCAGTTGTTGGACAAAGTAATATGTACAATTCGTGGCGAACAGCGATTTTCGCTCGCTTGATTGCTGCTCTCGCTGCGCTCGAGCAGCAAACTTCAAGCTCGCGAGAAATCGCCCTTGTTCTCCACTCGTTGCACAATATACTATTGTGCTATAATCATTATTTTCTTAGTGCGTTTAATTTTATCGTTTTCTTTTTTGATTGACGTAATGTTGGAAAGTATATTTTCATAACATTTTTTTTATTTCTTGAGGAACGAGGATGAACTTTTTATTTTATTTTTTCGCAAAAACGTTCTTGAGGATGGACTTTCAAGCCATTTGTTAAATCTTTTTTAATTTTTATTAAAAATCTCAAATTGTTGAAACTTTTTTTTGACGAAGAATATTGAGATTAAGAATACATTTATCAAAAATTTTTCACTTCTCCTGAAGCTGAGTTAAGGACCATTCTGCGGGGCGAAGTTATTGCTGATGGTAGACCGTCTTTCATACATCCAGGGATTTGACAAAATAAAAAAACATAAGAATAGATACCCTACTCGACATTAATTAAAAACAAAAACTCTCCCCCCTGGGAGCCGGCGCACGAGGGAATATTTGCGATTTTTTGTGACAAAATCGTAGAACTATTGATAGAAGTGTCCTATTTTAACAAATCAAAAACGATAAGAAAGTTCATTATCTGTAGAATAAAGGAAAACTATAGAGAAAGCCATTAAGACTTTCCTAACCTATTATTAACGTACGCAAAGTCGAGTGTTTAAAGTTGAAATAATTATTCTCGCATATCCTGCTGGGATAAACGATAAATATAAGTGCCCTGAGGAATAAAATCCAAGATTTTATAATGACAAGTGAGAATTGAGTGCTAAAATTAGAAAAACTAAAAAGGAAGAATCAAAATGGCCACCAAAAACGTCATTTTTTAAATAATCGATCAGATTGGCTTGAAACTTCATTTTCAAAATTCAAAACGGCGAAACTAATATGGCGGCTGATTCTTTAATAATTGATCCAATTCGGTTGAAACTTGTTGCTTCGAACGTCAGATAAGATTGAATTGTTACTTTTTATTTCAAGTGTATAATTTTTTATTCATTTATTAAAATTTGAAGAACAATTGAGTAAAACCGTTTTTATATATGTATATTGTATAATAATAGAACTTAAATCTGAATATATTAATTTATACGTAATATTAAGAATTGCATGAATTCTATAAAAATTAACTTTTACAACTTTTCAGGTTGATACAATTAACATTTTGTAGAACACGTTGTTTATTTTTAAAACATGTTGTGTACGAAGTAATCTAATTTTAATTATACGAAATTTATACATTTTGAAAGAAATAACGTAAGAAAAATCTGATTAGAGGAATTGTCTTCTATTGCAATTAAAATTAAAGTTTGGAACACTTTTTTCACTTGAATAGGTTTTAGTTATAATCATTGTCATCATTGCTCGAAAAATTTTCATCTTCCACGATTTCGCTACAAAAGTTTATAATTAATGTAATGTTTTATTATATTCATGTATTTTTATATTTTATTAGTTTTAATAACCTTTCTTTAATGAAGCATCTAAGAGAACTTGGAACACCATTCTTCTTCAGTTTTTGACGACCGTTAATTAAAATCAACGATATTTTCGGATCACTAAGATAAATAGCTCGATTAAAAACATCTAAGAGTCTGTGTGTTCTATTATTCTGACGAGCATGTACAGTCATGTTTCTTCTATAATGCTTATGCCAGGATTGTAGTGCATCTTCGCTAAAATAAATCATAGGAAGAGGGAATTGTTCCGCTATATCACATCCATGTTGCAACAACTTATGGACTGTTGGACTCATTCTTGACCACGGATATAATGCGTAATTCATTTTATAAGTTTCCTTTGAAAAGTGACGGAGCTTTTTCAAATGTAATTGCAGGTTGCTCTTAAATAGTTTTAAAATACATGCAATATTAGAGTATGATCTTTTGGAGAAACTGTTTTCTAAATAAAATGCCAAAGCCGATTCGTTCGAATGTCTCAATTGCTTATTTATATGAATATCTTCTTCACTATCTAAAGTTTCCGTTTTTGCAGCAGCTTTTCTCCTAGCTATTTTTACAGACATTTCTAAAACTTCAGCGTTATTATCAACTGATGCTACAAGTTCCTCAGCTTTCCTATACTTTGTTCTCTTGCAAGAATTATTTAGGTTAACTTTCTTTCTTCCTGAGTTAATGCTAATTTTTGATCTTTTACGTGGACGACCACCTTTTGATAAGTTTTCAAGATTATTATTATTCATCGTAAAGAATTAAAATGATATGTTCCATTATACGTTCTTGTTTAGAATGTAATGTATCTAATGGTTCAAATGTGCAAAATTGAAACTTTTATAATATAAATATATATTTATACTTTCATAACTATAAAATAAAAGTGACAGATCAACATTAAATAACATGAATACTGACGATTGACATATGTTTTCTTTGGAATCCAACTAATGTTAGTTGCGAAGATAAAGAAAGTAGAATCGATTTTTAAACAGATGAAACGCCTCGTTTTGATTTAAAATGAATTAAATTTCATTCTAGAGAATTTCGACCGTTAAAAAATTTAATATAAAAAAATCTATGAAATTATTAAAAGATCTATGAAATTTACTATAACTACGATTGCATTATAAAACAAAAAATAACAATCATATTATGTTTTATGTCATACCGAATTGGATCAATTATTAAATTATCAGCCGCCATATTAGTTTTGCCATTTTGAATTTTTAGCACATGATAACAGATTTGTCATCAGTGATCTCAAAAATCGCAAGGTAATAAGTTTCAACAGAATTCCAGAAATTTTAAAAAAGTCAACTGTCATATTAAGTTCGCCATTTTGAATTTTGAAAATTAAATATTGTATTCGTATTCAGAGACCCCAAAAACCCTCAAGTATGAAGTTTCAAGCCAATCTGATCGATTATTTAAAAAATGACGTTTTTGGTGGCCATTTTGATTCTTCCTTTTTAGTTTTTCTAATTTTAGCACTCAATTCTCACTTGTCATTATAAAATCTTGGATTTTATTCCTCAGGGCACTTACATTTATCGTTTATCCCAGCAGGATATGCGAGAATAATTATTTCAACCTTAAACACTCAACTTTGCGTACGTTAATAATAGGTTAGGAATGTCTTAATGGCTTTCTCTATAGTTTTTCTTTATTCTGCAGATAATGAACTTTCTTATCGTTTTTGATTTGTTAAAATAGGACAGTTCTATCAATAGTTCTACGATTTTGTCACAAAAAAACGCAAATATTCCCACTGTGCGGCGAAGGAGAGTGGTAACCGGAAAATAGGCTATGAAATAAATTTTTCATGGTCACATTCGGTTTCAGCGACCCCAAATCATGGGGATAGGGGGGGAGTTACTTCTGGGTTTTGACTTTTTTCTGTTTTGTGTGCTTCTGTAATCATATCTTCGAAACGGAAAGAGGTAAATTAATTTTTCTGTGATTGTTTTTTAGGTAACTTTGTACACTATATTTGACTTTCAAATTATAAAAATGTGAAATTCCTCATAGAGCAGTAAATTTTGGAAAAACCAATAAAAAACACTTTTTACACAAATTTTCGACCATTTTATGATTTTTGTGTGTTGAAGTGCGCAGCCTACATAAAAAATATTATTTAAGGACAAAATACGTATTGTATGACAAAGACGCTTATGCAAAGCTATTCATTTTGCGAATTATGTTCAATAACCTATAATTTTTTCTTAAAATTAAGATAATTTGAATTTCCCTCCACCGATTATTTTTGTTTAGGTCTTAAAATCATTGTGAGATATCACTGAAACGATATCAATAAAAAACTGCGAGGTGCAAGAACGTTTGGGTTAAAATTGGTTCATGTTCACCGTGCTGACTTTACTGACATTCTTGCTTTGAAATATGTTCAAAAATAATCTTTTTGATTTTTTAACATACAGGAGTACAAAAAAAGACTTATTTTTAAATATGCAATATCCACGTGGACATTTGCATGGGAGGGAGGGAGTTTCACTAATATTCACAACGGGAGGTATGGGCCAATAATTCGTGAAAAATTGTCCACGTGGTTTATGGACGGACCCTAAGAAGCGTGATTCGTTCTAAGATTTTCATACTGGTTCCGGATGCAGACAAGTTTACTTTGTGGAAACTCGGGGCGAGATCACCTAGGTGATGACAGTTAGAAATGTCAATACGCGCGGTAATTTCCAATGATGTTGGAGAGTCAAATAAAGCGAAGTTAGTGTTTGGAATTGTTATTGTTGGCAGTGGTCGGGGCATTCACTGCCCGACGGGACAGTATCTGCAAGGCAGAGGGAGACTTTTTAGTAGCACCTTAATTATCGACAATTTTCTTCGTGTTCTTTTTCAAAGAACTCTAGTACGCGTTTCTTCTCGAAAGCTGATTGAATACTGGATCTTAATTCGGTAAATTGAAATTTTGAGTTCCACAACCTGCATTCCGGAAAAATATCGGTTGTTTTATTTCAGGCCATGCCAATCTTGATCTGATATTTTCGGATAAATTTGCTAATACCTAGGAATCGTACCGAAATTCGCATAAAGTGCTCAAGACAGATCAATTTCCGTAAAATGAACTGGTCTCTGTAGAGGACCCTTTTTTAATAATTTTTGGAGAATGTGGTGTTGTCAGAAGTGTGCGCAAATACTCCACCTATAAGCGAGGTAGTGATAATTGGTAATGAATCCAGGGTAGTAGTCGCAATTCCACCAACATTGCCCATTGAGGACGCGTCCGCTGTTACATTTGTCGAATTATTATTTTCAGTTACGCTGACTGAGTAACGATTTCATAGAATCTCGCTCCCTGGTGATGAAGTATGATTCAGATTTTCAGTTGAAAAGATCCCGAGTCAAAACAGTCATTGTTTTAAAAACCGCGAGATATTGTTTTGATAAATCCTTGGCTTGCGAATTTCCAACGAGGTGCCTAATCTGTGCAGCTTTTGATCACGTACTGAGAGTCGGTGTTGATTCCCAGTTTTGTAACTCCGGCTGTTTGTGCTTGCAAAACGGCACTTTCGTTGCTAGGATAGGGGCTGAGATATTCAGAGGATTATTCGATAACTATCTTTCACTTTCCAAGCACGCGCCATCAGGTCTAAACGTTAGTATAACCGGTTTCGTCAGATGATAAATTGTCCTTTTTCAGATCCATGCACCGAAATATACGAGAAAATGAAACTATTCGTTCTTGTGAATCAAGTTAATTTTTTGAAAATCTGTGCAAAAACTAAGACTTGTGTGATCTCTTTTGATTTTTACCACTCGAGCAGAATGTAATGATTCAGTTGACTCAGCGATGTTTTTACAATTTAAATCTTGAATTTCGCGGCTCACAGCCCGAGTTTCGTTGCGACCGAAAGGAAAAATTTCAGTTTTATCAACTGTATTGTCTATACTGCATATAATAAGGTTTATTTTAAAAAGAATAAAAAAATTCATCACTATCTTCATAAAAAAATTAACATTAAAATAGTATATTTCGTAGCGTGTGTGAGAAGTGGACAATTTTTTAAAACTTCATCAGTATTAAAGATAATATTCTTAAAGTTCAATGTATTCTGTGCAATTTGGAATAACGAAATTCTTTTCTATGTTGAATAGTTTACGAGAAAAAATTCCTAAACAAAGTTTGAAATTATATGTTTAGAAATATCTTGAAAAAGATTAAATAATTTACAATTTTTTTGCTTACTTATTGTTATAACAATATTGTCTAGACATGGGGTTTTTGCAATTTTTAATTATAAAAGATATAAATATATCTTTCAAAACCAGAGTTACAAAATTAAAAACGTATAATGTTCAGAAAGTATAAAAAATCCTTATGTTACATTTTTTAACGAGGTCGTCTTTTGAACAAAATATACTTCATTAGATGTTCATTTAATTTACTTAAACAACATGTTTTCGAATGATGCAAAAAAAATTTTTAATTAACAATTTAAAGTAATTTTTTCAAAATGAAAAATATTTTTGACTTTTTTTGGAAATCTCCATTTTTTTCTCTTTTTTCCCTTAAAATAAAGCTTAATATGTGTACTTTCCATATCCCATTAGTAAAAAAATTGGATAAGTGCGAGTTCAACTCGCACTGCAATGGCGGGTTCCGTACACAAATATTAAAACAATACTTGCAACATTCATCGGTAAATCGTAGAATTAAAATAAAAAATTAAAAAATATATTAAAGTCATTCGATAAAAAAAATAATTTAAAAAAATTAAAGTATTGTATATCTAATATTGTAAACAATAATAAGTAGATGAACTAATTGTGGGAATTTTGTTAATAGATCAAATAATGTGTTACGTCCGTAAACGCGATATTCGTATAAATTGTAAATTTAAATAATTTTTCTAGTCTAGACTTGCGTTCACTAACTCAGGAACGATTCAAATTGATTATTGTTTTGAGGATTTTTGTTTAAAAGGAACAAAAAGTCATTAACTAGATGAACTAATTAATGTCAATTATAGAAATGTCAAGAAATAGATTGTAGAAAAAGTTAGATAGCAATTTTAAATTCAAAACTTACTTTTATTATAATATTTAGTTTGTTGAAAATTTGAAATTACAGGATCGTTGTAGACTGATCTTTCGAAAAAGTTGAATCTTGGCTTTCTTCCTTCTTTAGGAGATTTGAATAAAAACACTATTCGAAATTTATATTTTGGAAAGTAAAAACTCTTAGACTCTTTTTTTAGATTTAAGAAATTTATTCCGAACTGATTTGATAAATGATAATTGAAACTAAAACTGTGACTGAGATTGAAACTTGTACTGTAACTAAAAACACACTGAGCATTTTCAATGTGGATCATATTTTTATATTCTTGTCCCTTCCTAATTTTGGAGTTGGGATTAGTTTGAAGATTCATTCTTTTAAGGTGGAGGAAAAAGAGGTTGGAAAATTCTAGCGATTGGATACGTGAGAAGGGAAATGAAGATAAACTCATTAAGTCAAGGACGGTATTGGGCCCTCCAGGCCCAGCCTTGTGAAGATAGGAGTTGCGTGGGCGTAGTTAAAAATAAGGGTGTTTTCATGTGAAAGGAACTTAATAGTGTTTACCGTTTTTAATAGATGGAGCCAAAGTTCACTTTTTCGACAAGATCTTGTAAATTTACTTAATTTATTTTAAAAATAAAAGAACCATATTAAGATTATGTCGAAAAATTAATAACAATAATTTTTAAACAATTAAATCTTATTAATACATTTTAAACAATTAAAAGCTGCATTGCAATAAAAATTAAAATATTCTATTAATAAGAAACGATTCAAGGGACATTGCCCGCAGCTGCTTGGGCACTCCGCAGATTGCCCGCCACGAACTGTGTCAAAGCCCGAAATAAATCAGTATTTCGGACTTTGCCCAAAACAGCCTGGGCAAACTGCGAAGTGCCCGGGCATTCTGCAGAATGCCCGCACTCCGGACTTTGATCACAACATATATATATATATATATATATATATATATATATATATATATATATATATATATATATATATATATATAAATTAAAAAAAATTAAAAAAAATTTTTTTTTATTTTTGTTTTTAAATTTTTATTTTTTTTTTTATTTTTTTTTTCTCCGAAGGAACCGATGTACAAAGAATTGATTAATATTCATTTGCAAGTTCAAACAAAGGACCCCGCACTTTTACTATTGAATTTGGCTCTTAGCCAATTTTCTTGTCGCATTGCAGATTTGTAGTTTTTGACCTTTAAAACAAAAAATTTGTAGGACAAAATTCAAAGTAATGACCAGTTTTTGAGCTACAGAAGTTCAAAGTTAGAAAAATTAAATAATGTGTATTAGTTGTTCAAGAATGTTTTGTTGACAAAAATCAATTGAATTCGCTGGAAACTGGTTACTCGGGAGTTTTTAGGGTCGATGATAACGAATACGATGTTGAATTTTCAAAATTCAAAATGGCGACTCCAATATGTCGGACACATTGTAAGAAAGTCAATTGAATTCGCTTGAAACTGGTTACTCGGCGGTTTTTAGGGTTCATTCAGCAGTTTAAAGAAATAGTATGCGAGTCAGCTCGTTAAGTCAAAATCAGTAGACGGATTGATAGTTTTAGGTGAAGCTATTAAATGATTCATCCGTTTAAGGCAAGATCATAAACTGATGCAATGTGTTCGCCATATTGAATTTTGAAAATCCAACATCATATTCGTTATCAGCGACCCTAAAAACCCCCGAGTAACCAGTTTCAAGCGAATTCAATTGACTTTCTTACAATGTGTCCGCCATATTGGAGTCGCCATTTTAAATTTTGAAAATCCAACATTATATTCGTTATTAGTGACCTTAAAAGCCTCCCGAGTAACCATTATAAAGCGAATTCAATTGATGTTTGCCAACAAAACATTCTTGAACAACTAATACACATTATTTGATTTTTCTAACTTTGAACTTCTGTAGCTCAAAAACTGGTCATTATTTTGAGTTTTGTCCTACAAATTTTTTGTTTAGAAGGTCAAAAACTACAAATCAGCAAAGTTACAAGAAAATTGGCTGAGAGCCAAATTCAATAGTAAAAGTGCGGGGTCCTTTGGATAATGATATCTCATAGATATATTTGATTCGGTGACGTCCAATTTTTTGGAACTTTTTTATCGGCAAATCCAATCAGCAACATATACGTCTATGTTCGATTCTCTAGAAAGGATCGAATCCGTAATCGACTTTTTAATTTAAGAATCAATTCTAAAAAATCGACTTAGGCCGTCCAAAATCGATTCTTCATAAGAATCGGTGTCCATTTACCCATCCCTACTCTCATCGTAGACTCAACTTTATAATGCGCGACGTGAACGTACTGTTCTTACGTCACCCATTTGGTTAACATTGTGGGTGTTTCCGACATTCGCTCTCTGAGCGCTCTGAAACTACGAAGCATGATTGGTTGGATTAGGGGAATTGTGAATGATGTTAGGGGAATTGTGGATTTTTATTGGCTACAACTCTAACTCGACAGTTTCGTGCTCTGCGTTTTCGCTCCATGGAGATATACGGAGCGTTAGAGCAGAGTACGAAACTGTCAAGTTAGAGTTGTAGCCAATCAAAATCCACAATTCCCCTAACATCATTCACAGTTCCCCTAATCCAACCAATCATGTTTCGTAGTTTCAGAGCGCACAGAGAGCGAATGTCGGAAACACCCAAGAAGACTAGAGACAGGAGAGCCAACTCGAGTATTTCCGATGGTCCCGATTTTAATGGATGACTGGGCGTACTACCCCGAGGCGCACTAGTCTTCTGCACATCCCAACACATGCATAACTGTGTGTATTTTATATATATGTATTCCTTCTGACAGCTGTAACAGCTGCAAGTTTGTTATTATCTCCTTCATATTGAAATATAAGTGTAAATATTAAGTGAACTTAATATTTTTAAAACCAAAGTTTCTAAAAAAAGTGAGAAGTGTATTTAACACTAGTGTTTTTAATTATGATTCGTCTTGATGAAGAGTGTTAATTTGAATAATAAAAGTTGTAATGGGATTTTCATAATCATTTTTTATCTTATAATAAAAGAAAAAGGTATGTTATATTATAAATTGCTATCGCTCCTATTATAATATATAATTTATTATATATTTATTATTGCTGCAATTATATTTATTTCTGTTCTAGCATTGTATTTGAGGTTAACCATAACCTCTAAATAAGGAATTTTTCCCAATAAACTAACTTTTCAAATTTAACGCTCTACGATATTTCAAAGATTTTAAAAGGGATTTATAAATTATAAAAACTAATAAAGATGACGATATTTCTTTTTACAATTTTTATCGCCACTTATACAGTTATTTATGCAACACTGTCTCTTTTGGGGCATTTCATTTAGCATTTTCAAAATCAACTGGCACAGAACTTGCACATAACCAAGAAAATTGTAATCAAAACAAACACACATTATCTAAAGACACACAAATAGAACGCCCAGTCGTCCGTTAAAATCGGGACCACTGCTCTCTATGAACAAGCAGGCGAGTTGGCTCTCCTGTCTCTAGTCTTCTTGGAAACACCCCATGACATCAAAATGTCATGTTCATGCCAATGTTGAGTCAGCATTAAGGCCTTTCTCCAATAGGTTCCCAAAACTCTACGTTTGTCTGTGAATAAATGGGTTCCATTGATTTTATCATATGTTGCTATAGTAACCAACTCAATGCAGAGTTTTGAGAACCAATTGGAGAAAGTCCTTTAAAGTATGTCTACATTGGATGCACAGACGTCGATGTTGACGTGCTGGCATCACAATGCTATTCAAATGGCTGACGTCATACGTTACGGTGTGTTCTCGCCTTAAGTCGGCTCTACATTGGATGCGCAGACGCAAACGTGAACGTTGACGTGCTGATGTCACCCATCTGCGCGTCCAATGTAGGACCGACTTAAGGCGACAACACAATACATGGCACCTGAACGTATATGTATGATGTCACCCATTTTAATAACATTGACTTCACATGTACACGTTCCCGTTCCCCTGGATTGAGTTCTCTTCTTTAAAGATTCTAAAGGTGTTTCTGCAATAGCTTAAAAATACATTTTTGTCTGATTCAGAGTTATTGAACATCATGCATATAGATTTACCATATTTTGCTTCGTATTTGATGATTTCAAGTGAAGTTATAAGCAGAATGTGCAGGTAGTTTAAATTAGAAAAAACAAATATATTTTATATGTATTGCAGAAACACCTTTACAACTTGGCGTGAAGGCGATTTTGACTTTTATCGGTAAATTTTATTTCTACCGACAGTCGAATAAACGAAACGTAATCGTAACGTAAAGTAAACAGAGTCGATTGTTTTCTCGTTAATGTCGATGAAAAAAAGTTGTTGTAGAAGCAACTTGATACGAATACATCGTCTTATGTATTCCATATGCAAGTCACGTCACCAACGTGTTTCTACTCAATAAAAAGTTTTAATAACACCGGCACACATAAAAAATTTGGATTACCAGGACTGCCATGTGATAGATTTTCTTCCTTAAGGTGTATCTAAAGAGAAAAACATTGTCCGACCTAAAAGTAAGTTCGTATTCTCTTTTTACAAGCTTGGTGGGGAAGGGGGTGAATTTTGAGAAACTGATTTTTATGGGAATTTACTTAATTTCTATAAATAAAGCTGATTTTTCGCATCTTCTAAATGTTTTTTTTTAATTCAGTGACTTCAATAACTTTAAAATTGAATACATAAAAGAAATAAAAAATGGCGGATCTGAAATGGTGGATTTAAAAAAAATTGTTCAGATTTCCTTGAAACTTCTTACTCAGGAGTTTTTGGGGTCGCTGATTACGAATCTCACATCCGATTTTTAAAATTCAAAGTACAAATCCATTATGTCGGATAAAATTTTTTACAAATTCCTCGCAGTTACTTGAAACTCGTTACTCGGGATTTAATTCGATACGAATCTGATAATGAATATTAAAAATTCAAAATGGCGGATTCAATACGACATACGATGAAATTGTTCTTATATACCACATGCTAAAATTTTTCACGACTTGAGAGACATGCTATTTAATTTAAAACTGAGAATTACATAACATTTTGTTTTGTGAGAAACACAACATAAAAAATATTTTTTTGATAGTCAATTCTTGAAGACAAATATATATTAACACTATTTGTTTTTCATAAAATAATAGTATATTCATATCTGAAATAACCACAAATGGAAATAGACGATCAGCTGTCATTTATCTTGGATAGAAACGCGCAACACACACTGCGCATTTGCTCTACCGAATTTTCAAGCGCAGTCAACTAATGTTTCACGTACACTATAAAACTAAACAAATGACTTTTGTTTAAAATTTAAAAAACACTGTGGCCCATACTAGAACTAGAATAATTCTAAAACTTTATTATAACTTTCTTTTTTTCTATCTTTTTTTTATTTTATTTTTTTTATTTTGTGTCCTATCTAAAAGTCAATCACTTCCAAGGAATGATTCACGTACTTTTTTCCCGTGTATCAAAAAAATCTGAGAACAATTTCATCATAGGTCGTATTGGATTAGCCATTTTGAATTTTTTATATCCAACATCAGATTCGTATTCAGCGACCTCGAAAATCCCCACGGAGTAGCAACTTTCAATCGATTTCAGTCATTTAAATATATTTTGCCCGCCATATTGAATTTCTATAAACTAACATCATATTCGTAATCAGCGACCCCGAAAACCCCCGAGTAATGAGTTTCAAGTAAATGCGAGGAACTTAAAAAAAAATTTTATCTGACATAATAGATTTGTATTTTGAATTTTAAAAATCGGATGTCAGACTCGTAATCAGCGACCCCTAAAACCCCTGAGTAAGAAGTTTCAAAGAAATCTGAACAATTTTTTTTAAATCCACCATTTTAGATCTGCCATTTTGAATTTCTTTTACATATTCAATTTTTAGGTTATTGAAGTCACTAAATTCAAAAAAAACATTCAGAAAAAGCGAAAATTCAGCTTTATTTATAGAAATTAAGTAAATTTCCATAATAATCAGTTTCTCAAAATTCACCCCCCCCCCACCAAGCCTGTAAAAAGAGAACACGAACTAACTTTTAGGTCGGACAATGTTTTTCTCTTTAGATACACCTTAAGGAAGAAAATCTACCACATGGCAGTCCTGGTAATCCAAATTTTTTATGTGTGCCGGTGTAACAAATTGAAATGAACCAATCTAATTGAAAATGGACAATTTTAATGTAATAAAATGTTTTTATAAACGAGTGAACGAAATAGTTATATAAGGTCTTTCACTCTCATGGATTTACGTTTTGACGCCGACGCTTTGACGTTTGTACGTCAACATGAGACTCCACCTTAAAGTTATAAAATGTAAAGACGCATTATTTTTTCCTAATCGCCAAGTGGTCGAATCGTCAAATGGTCGAATGCTCAAACCGTCGTATTGTCATTTGATCGAATGCTAAAAACGTCAAATGGTCGAATGCTTAAAACGTTGTATCGTCATATGGTCGAATGTTCAAAACGTCGAATCGGCAAAAAGTCGAAAAATTTGTTTGATGTAAGTTTACATTACCTTAATTTTGGGGTCGCTCTTTTGAATGGCGCGATCAAAATTTTCAAAAAATTATATTAAACCCTTCTTTTTTAAAATACTTAAAAATGTCAAGTTTTTTTAATGCAATTTTTTTAAAGAATTTTTTTCTCTGCCATAATATTTTTTAAATAGAACAAAAAGTATCAAAAACGTGTTCCCGATAGTTGTACTTAAAAAATATCCATTTCTAATTTTTATGATTTTAAATTTAAAATAGAGCTTGAATGACAAAAAAATTTCCCAATTTTACGTAGGATTACAAACTTTTTCAAAATTGCTCAAATCTAATTGAAACTTGTTACTCGGGGGTTTTGGGGGTCGCTGATTACGAATCTGACGTCAGATTCAGAAAATAAAAAATGGCGAATCCAATATGGCTGTCGAATGTTGTGAAACTTATTGAATTCAGTTGAAACTCATTAGTAGGAGGTTTTTGGGGACGCTGATCACGAATCTGAAGTCAGATCCAAAAAATTCAAAATTTCGGATGCATAATGGCGGCTTAATTTTTTTAAATTACTCAGATTTGCCTGAAATTTGTTACTCAGGGCTTTTTAGGTAAGCGATATAGAGAATCATTTTTTTTTTACTTTTTCAGTAATTTTTAATTGTGTTTTGTTTTTTAAAATTTTTTTTGTATTTTCAATTTTATAATTTACTTCTTTCAAATTTTTATTAATAACTATTAATTTGTATTATGCGCTTTTTGGAAGCAATTGTCACAGTAATATATCTTGCATGTTTGAAATACTACAGTATTTCCTTGTTCGGATTTTGCATTTTGAGGTGCAACAGTATCGAGGTAAATGCTGTTTTTCTGTCTTATGTACTGACGACTTTCCCGTTCTTACTTTGTTCAAATAATCTTTGCTAATGCACATAGCCAAAAATTTTGTACTTTCTTTTTCCGAACAAAGAAATACTGCAAAACATGTAAGTTATATTACTACGACAATTGCTTCAAAAAAGCGCATAATACAAATTAATAGTTTTTAATAAAAAGTTGAAGGAAGTAAATTATAAAATTAAAAAAACAAAAACAAATTTTAAAAATAAAAAAAATTAAAAATCACTGGAAAAGTAAAAAAACAATGATTCTCTATATCGCCTACCTCCTCGTGGTGAGGAGAATCGGGCAACTTTAATTATTTAAAGGATAAAGGCGACTTCGTATTCAAAATCAGCGACCTGAAACCCCAGAGAAATAAATTTAATGCAAATCTCAGAAATTTTGAAAAATTTAGTTGCCATTTTGGATACGTCATTTTGAATTTTTTGAATCTGACTTCATATTTGTACACAGCGACCTAAAAAACCCCTGAGTAACAAATTTCAAGCAAATTTGAGTAATTTTGAAAAATTAAGCCGCCAATTTGCATCCGCCATTTTTTATTTTTTGAATCTGACTTTAGATTCGTGATCAGCGTCCCCAAAAACCTCCTACTAATGAGTTTCAACTGAATTCAATAAGTTTCACAAAATTCGACAGCCATATTGGATCCACCATTTTGAATTTTTTGTATCTGACTTCAGATTCATAATCAGCGACCCCCAAAAACCCCAAGTAACACATTTCAATTAGATTTGAGCAATTTTGAAAAAGTTTGTAATCCTACGTAAAATTGGGAAATTTTTTTGTCATTCAAGCTCCATTTTAAATTCAAAATCATAAAAATTAGAAATGGATATTTTTCAAGTACAACTATCGGGAACACGTTTTTGATACTTTTTGTTCTGTTTAAAAAATATTATAGCAGAGAAAAAAATTCTTTAAAAAAATTGCATTAAAAAAACTTGACATTTTTAAGTATTTAAAAAAAAGGTTTAATATCATTTTTTGAAAATTTTGACCACGCCATTCGAAAAAGCGACCAAAAATTAGTAGGATATGGATTTTGAAAATTTTATGGCTTCTTTTTACTAATTGTAGGCGTTTGAAATTCATGTTAAAAAGCAGCACATTTCGTCGTTAAAGGGTTAAATATAATTTTATAGTGCATCATAATTAACTATTACTTAATTAAAAAACAACTATAAGGAATTGGTTTTTATTAATATTAAAAATTGTTGGAATTGATTAAATATTGATTATGGTATTTTAATTTCCTTCGACCGTCACATATAAGAGTTAAGGTCGTAGAACCTGCCACCTTAATTCAGTTTAATTTTTTATTTAAATCAAATTTTGTAGTGTAGAATAATTAATTGTAGATTAACTAAAAAGCAACGATAACGAATTGGATTTAATTAATATTCATAATTGTTGGCATTGTATAAATATAAATAATGGTAATCTATTTTCCTTCGCCTGTCATATATGAGAGTTCTGGTCGTGGAAAATGACACCTTTATTGACTTGAACTTTTTATTTAAATCTTATTTTATAATGCTTCATAATTAACTATTACTTACCTAAAAAACAACTATAACGAATTGGTTTTTAATTATATTAAAAAATATTGAAATTGATTAAATATTGATTATGGTATTTTAATTTGCTTCGCCCGTCACATATGAGAGTTCCGGTCGTGGAACCTGCCACCTTACTTCAGTTTAATTTTCTATTTAAAACAAATGTTGTAGTGTATAATAATTAATTGTACATTAACTAAAAAGCAACGATAACGAATTGGATTTAATTAATATTCATAATTGTTGGCATTGTATAAATATAAATAATGGTAATCTATTTTCCGTCGCCTGTCATATATGAGAGTTCCGTTCGTGGAAAATGCCACCTTTATTGAGCTAACCTTTGTATTTAAATCTAATTTTATAGTGCATTATAATTAACTATTACTTAATTAAAAAACAACTATAAGGAATTGGTCTTTATTAATATTGAAAATTGTTGGAATTGATTAAAGATTGATTGTGGTATTTTAATTTGCTTCGCCCGTCACATATGAGAGTTCCGGTCGTGGAACCTGACACTTTTATTGAGATGAACTTTTTATTTAAATCTAATTTTATAGTGCATCATAATTAACTATTACTTAACTAAAAACAACTATTAGGAATTGGTTTTTATTAATATTAAAAATTGGTGAAATTGATTAAATATTGATTATGGTATTTTAATTTGCTTCGCACGTCACATATGAGAGATTCGGTTGTGGAACCTGCCACTTTCATTGAGTTGAACTTTTTATTTAAATCTAATTTTATAGTGCATCATAAATAACTATTACTTAACTTAAAAACAATAATAACGAATTGGATTTTATAAGCATTTCAATTTTTTTGAAATGTAGAAAAATAGATAATGGTATTCTAATTTCCATCGACTGTTACATATGAAACTTCCAGTCGTGGAACCCGCCACCTTTTTTGAGTTTAAGTTTTTATTTATATTTAATTTTATTGTGTATAATATTTAATTATTACTTATCATAAATAAAACGATAAAGAATTGATGTTTATTCATATTGTTTTTTCGGACTGAGGAGAAGGGAAACTGTTGAAGAAGACTTGGCAAACATATAACTATTTATTCCAAGTTTAAACCAAAGAAAAGCATTTTAATAATTTTTCCTACAAAAATATACAATAATTTACTTCAACCTAAAAAGGAATCTATCATTATACAAAAATTTACAATCATATTCTAGTAGGTCGACTCTTGTTTTTTAATAAATTTTATTAGAATAAAAACATTTAAAAATTAATTTCTAAAACGTTTTAATTTTTTTCTAATGTGTCCCGATTTGGCCTGTGCGGTATTAAAAATCTATAAGCGGCTTTCGTTTATTGAAAAAACAGGTTTTTCAGTCGGTTTTCGGTAAAAAAATACCTATATTTTTTTCAAATGAATACAAGTGTCACAAATTGGCACAAACTTATTAAACTGTCACAATATGCGATAGCGGAATTAAAAAAATGGCGGCTTCGAAATTACGCTAATTTAAAAAAAAATTAATTCTTCTTATGCTGTACCTGATTCTGACAAGAGCTATAAAATGTAATAGAACTTAGTGTTTATAAGTTTTTAGGGTCGTTGATTGTGAATGTAAAATTGGATTTTCAAAATTCAAAATGGCGTATCAAGTATGGTAGTCGAAAATTGAAAAAATTTTCTCAATTCGTTTGAGCTCGTTACTCGTGGTTTTTATAGTCTCTAATTATGAATATGATGTTAGATTTGAGCAATTCCATGGTAATTGATCATAGAAATTTCCTTCTAGTTTGGGGTTTGGATGAAATTGTGCTTTATTGTTCTCTTGGATACCACTAAAAAGATGGTCAAACTTTTTTGAAAAAATATTCATAAACATAGGAGATATACAACATTAAAATTGTTTAGATTTTTTTTTAACCGCCTAACTTTTTTTGGTTAAAGATATTGAGTTCATTTATTTTTTAAATTGTCAATAAAAAGACACACTTTCTACTAAAAAAATTTCTGATGAAAAAGTATTTGATGCTTTGTTAATATTAAAAAAATAATGTTTTATTTTCTATTTTTGAAAAAACTCAACTTTTATTTTGGTTAATTTTGTTTGTTGTCCTAGTACATACTTACCTCTAAGTGCTGCGTGAGTTTCAAAATAGGACTTGCATAACTTTTCGAGAAATAAATAAAAATGTAAGTCAAAATTCTTGCTTTACATGAAACAAACGAACATCACTAGCAAGATTTTGAAGTTGAGCCATATTCGTGTTGTATAAAATTAGTGTTTTTACCTACAGAATTAGACATTTTTATTTATTTCTTGAAAAGTTATGCAGATCCCATTTTGGAACTCACGCAGCACTTAGAGGTAAGTATGTACTAGGACCAAATAACAGACCATCAAATAATTTTTCTTCCAAAATTTTTTTAGTTGAAAGTGTATCTTTTTATTGTCAATTTAAAAAATAATTGACCTCAATATCTTTAACCAAAAACAAGTTAGACGGTTTCAAAGAAAAAAGCAAAAAAATTTTGATGTTGTATATCTCCTATGCTTATGAATATTTTTCGAAATAAGTTTCACCATCTTTTTAGTGGTATCCAAGAAAACAATAAAGCACAATTTCATCCAAACCCTATACTAGAAGGAAATTTCTCATTTTTAAAATACAAAATGGTGGACCCAATTTGTCCGACAACAATTGTTTAAACTTTATTACTAAAATAACCCAAGTAGTACGCTGTATCACCTAAGTGTATCACATTGCTGTGATATTGAGAAATATTCCCTCAATATCGACGAAATGTCACAGGGGTATTCAAAAAGTGGACATTATGATACTTCTTCAGTATCACAGAAATATCCCCGATAGATATCGCCATGACACCTAGGTGATACAGCGTGCTACTTGGGAAGTTACGTGAATGTGTCTTAGAACTATACAGATAAACAAAGTATGTTTAAAAATGATAATCAATGCACCTGAGCCATGAGTGGAAAGTTCTATTTTAATTATATTAAAGTTAAAATTTCATAATATTAGTCAACTGCTCATTATCTATCATCACAAATTTTTTTATCAACAATGTCAGGTTATAAGTTTTGCAATATTGAGTCTTATGCTAGGATAGTGTTGAAACAATTTATCAGAGCTAAGCCAATTAGATTTAGACCAAAAATTGTTTCGTTCCCTATTTCTGATGGATTTTGTTTTACTCCAACGGCAAATAGATAGTTATCATTTTACAAATTTTGAGGCGACTAAAATTGATTTAAATAATCTTTGTTGGACATATTGGATTCACCATTTTGAAAATACAATTATAGTTTCGACGTCCCCAAAAACATATAAACACTGAGTTCTATTACATTTTAAAGTTATTGTCTGAATCGGTGCAGCATAAAAGAATTGATTAAGTTTTTCTCAAATTAGCGCCATTTTGTTTTTTTACTTTCTGCTTTCTCATATTTTGAAAACCGGTTAAAAACAGAATTTTAAACCGGGAATTCATAACCGGAAACCGGTTTCCAGTAATACTGAAAAAAATCGGTATACCGGTTTACCTCACAAGTATAGTCTTGATCTCGTAGTTACAATATTTTCTTCACACTTATTCTGTGAGTTGTTAGTTATTATAAATTCTCGTCTTTACAACATCGTTTGTTTTATTTTGTTCGAAAATCATTCACAATTTCTATCTCATTACTTGACACTTCTGAAGGATATAATTTTTGTTTTATTATTTTTAAATCACTTTTTTGATTAAAATACAAAAACTTTATTTATATCACCGCAACCTGTAATTGAATCCATTACGCGTGTAAGAGACCAGTCATTCTGTTTTGCACTATCGTTCCCGATTAAAACAACATCCCTAATTTTTATTTCTCGTGTTTCTTTTTTTTGAATTTTTTAGCAGCAGTTGACCGAAATCCCGCTCTAAGATCCGTAAAGATTTTTTGTCTATATTTTAGCTTTATATTTATTTTCGTGTTACATAACATGTCCAGATCTGGTACACCACTTACTTTAATTTGTTAGATAAACGTTGAGCATGTCAGGGGTTTGAGATCATCTGAAACTTCTGAAATGTTAGTAAGCCGTCGAAAATTGACTATCGCTTACGCGTCGCATAACGTTGTCATCATACTTTTATATATCAAGCTAGATCTATCTAATACTTTTCGCAAAATTAATTTTAAAACACCAATCACTCTGATGGTGGGTTAAATACCTATTCAATTTTTAGTGTCGAACTATGTTTAGTTATTTTTTCCTAGTCTAATTCACTCAATGCATTGACCATTCCTTTGAAGTTTGTAACATTGTAAACCCTTTAATAATCGTATTTCTGCTCTTTTTAATCCACTTTTAGATAATCGTCTATCTAGTTGTTGAATACTCGTCCCTTGACTTTAATTATTCGATTTTCTTGCTTTGACTTTTGCCCTACAATTTTCTAAGAATAATAAACTCTACGCAATAAAACGCACCAGTTACGTATAAGATTCGAAACGAGTAGTGAAATCAAATACTTCCAGATATAAATTTGCTACATGTATTAAATATGTATTAATTTACCATATGTATCACATATTTATTAATTTACCATATATACCAGTTTTTTCATTTCCCATCTTATCTCTTCTTCGTCAATTTTTTCTCGAAATACCGGCCATTCACCGCTTCGTTTGTATAACCATTTTGGACCATGCTACCACCTGGCTTTTAATAACACAGGCACACAAAAAAAAGTTGTCTGTTTTTTGAACCAGACATACATATCTTATAGTAATTTTGTCCGCTGAAAATGAATCTCAAGTCAGAATTGCTCCATCACCCTCAGTTTTTTTATAAATCGACAAAACAACCCTTAAATTCAAATTTTAAAGTAAAATAAATTGAATAACAGATTTCTCTCCAAAACAAAACAATAAATTTATCTACTTTTGCTACAACAACTCAGAAACAATGTCAACATTGCTTAAACACCCTTTGTTTTTTATTAAATCCAAAAAAAACACCCTTAAAATGTAAAAATTCAAAATTATAGGGGAGAGTGGGGCAAACCGGACCCGCTAACGGTTTTTCGACACTTGTGACTAAACGAATCAACCGATTTCATTTTTTGAGGGCTTATTTGAAAGATCATTTAATTGCGCAACTTTTTCCCAGAGACACCTATACTTTATCTTTTATTGTTTAGTTTCTGTGTTAACTTTTAAAAATTTTGCAAACGGTCCAGTTTGCCCCACCCCCTGAGGTAAACCGGACCCCCCATGGGACAAACCGGACGGTTTGTTTTTTTATTTATAATATTGCATTTACATAATCTACAATAATAAAAAATCGGACAAGTGCGAGTTGCACTCGCACTAAGATCGAGGGTTCCGTACACAAATATTCAAACAAAATTTTTTTAAAATTATTTTAACAATTCTTTTAAAATTAAAAACAAATTAAACAAAATGGTAATATACTATAATAAGATTAGAATAAATATTTTTATTATTTTATTTTATTAATAAATTTTTGTATTTCTCTGTAATTATACTTATGTTCACCAATCAGGTTCGCTATAATTTTCCTGCAATCTGTACTTAAAACTAAAGATCCCTACCGAATTTCAGCCCACCCGGTTCAGATTTGTAGAAGTTAAGGGGGGGGGGTACAGGGTCATTTTTTGCAATTTTTTCGAAAAAATTTAATTTCTTTCCCTTCTATTTCGCAAATATGTAGGCCAATCGTGTTCGCTATATTTTTCCTGTAATCTGCACGTAAAACTGAAGATCCCTACCGAATTTCAGCTTACCAGGTTGAGATTTGTAGAAGTTAAGGGGGGGGACAGGGTCATTTTTAGTAATTATTTTGACAAAATTTAATTTCTTTCCCTTCCCTTTCGCAAATATGTAGGCCAATTGGTTTCGCTATATTTTTCATGTAATCTGCACTTAAAACTGAAGATCCCTACCGAATTTCAGCTCACAAGGTTGAGATTCGTAGAAGTTAAGGGGGGGGCAGCCCATTTTGCGTGGCTGGGACGGACACACGAGTGATTTCATAAGGGTTCCGTCAGTACACCTACGGTGTACGGAACCCTAAAAACATAAAGAATCATGCAAACAATGGTTGTAGTAATGAAAAAAATAATTCGGGATTGAATTTTAATTAAATATATATTTTTTTTAATAAAAGAATAAAAATTTTTGTCATTATCAGAGAAACAATATTAAAGGGTCCAATTCTCATTGGAAGACAATTATTTTTCATTGTAAGTAAATATTTTAATGAAAGAAACATTTGATTTAAAAATAATTTTTATGAAACTTTAATTCAATGGAAATATCCTATGGACGGTTTGCCCCAACGAAAACGGTCCGGTTTGTCCCACAGGCTCATTTTGAGAACAAATGTTTGTCAAAAAGAAACGCATTGCAAATTCATCAAAGTTTTTGGTGGTAAGTATTTCTGAGGTGTGTACCTTCAAAACCCAAGACCTCATTTTTGGAAATATTACACGATTTCCTCAGAATTCCCGTAAGAAAAAAATTGAAAAAGTGTAGAAAAAAACTAAAAAAAAACTTTTGCTCCCAGCGTTGCACAAACAAAAGTAAAAAATGTCAAATTAAAAAAAATAAGCTATATGGCACAAGGTTGTTTCAAATTTCTAAATAGCACTTTTGCCAATTTCGCCATTTCGGAAATATTTAGGGGGGTCCGGTTTACCCACCGGTCCGGTTTGCCCCACTCTCCCCTAATATAAAAACCCACATTGGTTTTCAAAACAATAAAATAAATTTATGTACTTCTCTTTCAAAATTTCAAAAGCAATATCAAAATTACTTTATCACCCCCTGTGTTTTTAAATTAAAAAAACCACCCCTAATATGTAAAAATTCAAAATGTATAATAAAAAAATTGAAAACCACATTGTTTTTCAAAATAGAACAATAAATTTATGTACATCTCTTTCAACAACTTAAATGCAATGACAAAATGACTCCATCCCTCTCTGTTTTTTTTATTTAAAAAACCTACCCTTAAATTCACAAAATAATACTTTAAAGTAAAAAATTAAAAACCACATTGTTTTTTAAAATAGAACAATAAATTTATGTACTTCTTTTTTAAAAACTCAAAAGCATTATCAAAATTGCTTCATCACCCTCTGTTTTTTTAAATTAAAATAACTACCCCTAATATGTACACTGAAAGAAAATATATATTAAATTTTGTAAAATTATTTTACAATTTGGGGAAAAAGTGCAACAAACCGATATTTTGAAATAAAAATATTAATCTTTAAAAAAGATTATATCGAATCTAGTATAATTATATCAAATATGAAGAATTTAAATTCAATTTTAAATATTTTAATATAACTTTCCTAAATTCTACATATATTTTTTTAAAGTTTAGTATTTTTTATATCAAAATTTCGGTTTCTTGCACTTTTTCCCCAAATTGTAAAATAATTTTACAAAATTTAATATATATTTTCTTTCAGTGTACATATTAGGGGTAGTTATTTTAATTTAAAAAACAGAGGGTGATGAAGCAATTTTGACATTGTTTTTGAGTTGTCGAAAGAGAAGTACATAAATTTATTGTTCTATTTTGAAAAACAATGTGGTTTTTAATTTTTTACTTTAAACTTTATTTTGTGAATTTAAGGGTTGGTTTTTCAATTTAAAAAAAACAGAAGGTGATGAAGCAATTTTGACATTGTTTTTGAGTTGTCGAAAGAAAAGTACATAAATTTATTGTTCTATTTTAAAAAACAATGTGGTTTTTTCATTTTTTCAGTTTGTAAATTTAAGGGTAGGTTTTTTAAATTAAAAAAAAACAAAGGCTGATAGAGCAATTTTGATAATGCTTTTGAGATGTTAAGAGAGAAATACATAAATTTATTGTCCTATTTTAAAAAATAATGTAGTTTTTAATTTTTTTACTTTAAAGTTTTATTTTGTGAATTTAAGGATAGGTTTTTCAAATAAAAAAACAGAGAGGGATGGAGTCATTTTGACATTGCTTTTAAGTTGTTGAAAGAGATGTACATAAATTTATTGTTCTATTTTGAAAAACAATGTGGTTTTTAATTTTTTTTATAATACATTTTGAATTTTTACATATTAGGGGTGTTTTTTTCAATTTAAAAACACAGGGGATGATAAAGTAATTTTGATATTGCTTTTGAAATTTTGAAAGAGAAGTACATACATTTATTTTATTGTTTTGAAAACCAATGTGGGTTTTTATATTATAATTTTAAATTTTTACATTTTAAGGGTATTTTTTTCGATTTAATAAAAAACAAAGGGTGTTTAATCAATGTTGACATTGTTTCTGAGTTGTTATAGCAAAAGTAGATAAATTTATTGTTTTGTTTTGGAGAAAAATCTGTTATTCAATTTTTTTTACTTTAAAATTTGAATTTAAGGGTAGTTTTGTCGATTTAAAAAAATACTGAGGGTGATGGAGCAATTCTGACTTCAGATTCGTTTTCAGCGAACAAAATTACTATAAGATATGTATGTCTGGTTCAAAAAACAGACAACTTTTTTTTGTGTGCCTGTGTAATTGTACGTTTACTGTACCGATATACTGCGCCTTCGTGAAAAGCGTCGCAGCATATGCCAAACAGCTAGTATCTGCTAAACATGTGAAGACTTAAAATTCCCTTGTTCGTTTTTGAAGTATTTCTATATTTTTTAATAACGAAAGTTCTTTCAACCAAGAACTAAATATATCGCTGCGTTTATCTTTGATAACGGTATCCCAATCAATTTTTCTAACCATAGTTCTTGTAATAACAATTTGGGTAACATGGTCACTAGGTAGGAGAAGCCAATAGGGCCAAAAATTCTAAGCGATGCTGACAACATCGCTTTTTTGTGGTATCTTCTGAACTTTTCACAGGCACAAGTTTGATTGATTGAAATAACATCTCTTCTTTTATTCGATAAGAGACCTAACACTAAAAGAGTTTTATTTCCAGAAAAATCGCTCGTATTTTTCCAACCTTGCAATCAACTTTTCCGATTTCCATAATGGCCCTTGTATCTCTCTCTGAGATGACACGACATTTGTGACGCAATTGTCAACGTATAAGGCAGTTTGTAAGTTTTGCTTTTTCTAATACCCTTTTCAAGACTAAATTTGATAACAGCTGCCAGCAAGAAGGGACTACATATCAAGCCCATAACACTATATGCAGTCAAAAAAATTTAATGACTTGCCACGACACATATTTAGAATTATTGGGAATAAAGAAATATCAATAATGGTCTTTTATTTTCCTTTACCTGTTCAGAATTGATAAGTTTAATAAATGTCGATAATGATATATAATATTTCTTTGCCTGTCACATATGAGAGATCTGGTCGTGAAAACTACTACCTTTCTTTAGTTTAAATTTCTATTTAAATCAAATTTTGTAGTGTGTAATATTTAATTATTACTTGTCTTAAAAACAACGATAGCGAAATGGATTTTATGATTATTGAGATTTTTTGAGATTAAAGAAATATCGATAGTGGTATTCTATTTTTCTTTGCCTGTCACACATGAAAGTTTTGGTCGTAAAACCTGCCACCTTACTTTAGTCCAATTTCCTCTTTAAAGCAATTTTTGCAGTGTATAATAATTAACTATTACTTAACTAAAAAAAAGTTAAAGAATGAGTTTTTAATAATATTTTGAATAGTTGGAATCAAAAAAATATCAATAGTGGTAATATATTTTCTTTTGCCTGTCACAAATGAGAGTTCCAGTCGTGGAATCTACCACCTTACTTTAGTCCAATTTCCTCTTTAAATCAATTTTTGCAGTGTATAATAATAAATTATTACTTAACTAAAAAAAGGTTTAAAAATTGGTTTTTAATAATATTTTGATTTGTTGGAATCAATGAAATATTGATAGTGGTATTCTATTTTCCTTTGCGGGTCACATATGAGAGTTCCGGTCGTAGAATATACCACTTTACTTGAGTTTTAATTTCTATTTAAATTAATTTTGTACTGTGTAATATTTAATTATTACTTGCCTGAAAACAACGATAGCAAAATTGATTTTTTTAATATTGAGAATTTTTGAGATTAATGAAATATTGATAGTGGTATTCTATTTTTCTTTGCCTGTCACATATGAAAGTTTTGGTCGTGGAAGCTGCCACCTTAATTTAGTTCAAGTTTCAATTTAAATAAAATTTTAAAGTGTATAAAAATTAATTCGTACTTAACTAAAAAGCAACGATAACGAAATTGGTTTTATTAATATTCAGAATTGTTAGGATTATCAAAAAATAGATAATCTTATTCTATTCTCTTTTTTCTGGCACATGTGAGAGTTCTGGTCGTGGAACCTACCACCTGACGTCAGTTTAAGTGTCAATTAAAATCTGATTTGATGGTATACAGTAATTAATTATTACTTGACTTAAAACTTACTAGAATAAATTGCTTTATTTTTATTTAGAATTGTTGGGTTTAAAAGAATTCCTTTTAATATAAATCACTCATGTTTCCACATTATCAGATGGAAAGTATTAAATAAAAGTTATCTGCATTTTTTGTGGATTTAAAATACTATTTTACCAGATGTAACACATGTTATTTGCACGTTAGATAAATATTTTTTGTTCTTTAATAGTTCTTCTTTATATACATATTTATTGTGCAATCATTTGTCATAATTATTTTTAATATTGTTTTTTCTAAGATCAGGGCGTTTCTCTGACGTAGGATATCAACAAAATGTTTCGCGACCGGGGCGTTTCATTTATATAATTTTTGTAATATTTCTGCGACCGGGGCGTTTTTTTGGTTTTTATGTTTTTGGGAAGGGGAAAGCGCGTAGGGGAATAGTGCGGGCACTGTCGGACTTGGAGACTGCCCTTGTATGAAAGAACTTTGTTTTTGTTAAAATTAATTAACAAATTACATTTTCCCCCCACGAAAATTGGTCCCGCGAAATCAACTCCAGTAACCTCGAAAACTGCCGCATCTCTTACGCGATTTTCTGGGAGTAAGGGATAATCACATTCCATTCGTTTCACATTTTGCTTTTTACATTCAACGCACCTGGAAATTATGCTTCTGATTATTTGTCGCAAAAAGATTATCCAAAAGTTTTCGCGCAATATATTAATTATTATTTGAGTCCCTGCATGACCACTTTTTTCATGAGTTTCCCTTACCATCAATGTTATGATTTCGTGTTTATCCAATAAAATCGGGCCTAGAAATGAAGCGTTATTTTTTCGATTAAAAATTTTTGTTTTCAATGCATATAAACTGTCTTTGTTCAAATAACTTCTAAAAGAAGATAATTTATATTTATTTATTTTTAGAAACATTTATCTCTGTAAGTACCTAAGCAAACTATTCTCAGCATCTAATAATTCGCTAGTTGATAAATACAAATCTTTACGTTTATTTTTTGTCAAGTCTTTTCTTTTAAATTTTGATTATTTATCACAATTTTTATTTCGGTTTTTCGATTTTCTAATAATTTTTTACGATTAAACAAAAATCTTCGCGTCCATGCAAGAAAACGTATGAGTTTACTATACTATACAGTTTACCATTTGAACTGTCACGCTTTTCTTGATTTCGCTTTTCACTTCATTTTCATTGACCGATTCCTGGATTGAAGACCATTCAGTTTCTGGTTTTCGTAACCAGTCTGGTCACAACCACCATTTACTCGAAACCAACTGTAAGGGACTGTATTCTCGGGATGAAAAATCGGCTGGATTGTTATCGCTGTTTATATACCTCCAATTTTTTATGTTACTCAATGACCTAATTTCTTTTATCCTATTATAGACAAAAATACCCCAATTTAAATTTCTTTTTAACCAGGCTCACACTGTTGTGGAATCGGACCAATATGTAACACTCTCTACCTTTCTCGTAAATGATTTTACAACTGAATCCGCGAATCTTGTCGTTATCGATGCCGCTAATAATTCTAATCTTGGCATTGTCTTTTTCCTTGTGGTAATTTTCGTGGGAATTCAATTTCTTTTAACGCACTTAACTCTTTAACCCATTCACAAAACTCAAGCTCTCGTTTTTTACCAATTCTAGAATCCCAATCTACTTTTTCCTCTCATAATTCCGCTAATAATCTTTTCGGTGGTAAAGTTACTGGACACGTGAATCCAATGGGGTTATAAACTCCGTGGGTTGCGGATAAAATTGCTCTTTTCGTAACAACTGTCGGTATTTCTATTTGTATTAATGCGGGGTTAATTAAAATTGAGTCTCTTCGTTTATTCTATAAAATTCCAAGAACAAGCGCTGTTTCTTTTTCGCTATTGTCATTTGAATATTCCCACAATATTAAATCAAACCCCCCGCAAGCCATAATTTGTGTACCTTCTTCAACAAAGATTTTCAGTTCCTTGGTTGAATTGACACTTGTCACGCAATTATCGACATAAAAGGACCTTTCCAATTTCTTGACAGAATTTTTTGACCACAACAATTCATGACTTTTATTGGCTTCGATTAGCGCTTTTCTAAAAGTAATTCAATTGCCTCTGCTAAGAGAAAAGAACTGCAAGACAATCCGAAAACTACTCGGCAATGTCTATATACAATAACTTTATTCTCCTCTTTCCACAAAAGTCGCAAAAAATCTCTGTCTTCTTTACAAATGTCTATTTGCAAAAAAGCCCCCCCTTATATCCGATATAACGCCAATTTCTCCTTCCCGAAATCTATTTATCGAATCTGGTACCAATTCAATCATATTTGATCTCGTCTCTAAACACTAGTTAAGGGACGGGCACCCATTTTTATATAAAGGTGCATCGTAAACTGGTCTAATTGTAGTTGTGCTATTTTCTTTAAAAACGGGTCGATAAGGTAAATAATGGCAATCGCGATCTATATTGTCTTGTTCGACTACTTCGAAAATATCTTTTGATAACCACATTTTAAACACATTTTCGCAATCTTTTAAAAACCGAGTTTTTCTAATTTTTCTACAGTTGAATTTAATCTTCATTTCGCAATCTCAGAATTATTTGATGAAAGCAAATGATCATCTCTCCACGGTGACTTTAATACAAAACGACCTTTCTCTGTTATCTCTGCTGATTTTCTAACAAACTGTTTTGTTTTGATATCTCACTCCGACTTTGCCACCTTCTCTCTCGGATCAGTTAAACCTAGAACATCGAGTTTCCACAATTCCGTCAGATTGGCCTCCTGCGCAAGCATCGTCGTAAGTATGACAGGTTTGTCATCGTCATTTTGGGCCCGGCGAACTTTACCCATTACTGTCCAGCCGAGTAATGTCTCGAAATCAACCAAACCGTTTTACAAATCAAACTTTTTTCTGTCAATAATTTCCCGGCTATATTCTCTCCAATAAGGATATCTATTGATTTATTATTATTTTCAAAATCAGACAAAAATATATTTTGTTACTTTAATTTTTCCAACCACGAATCTTTCTTTACACACGGAATTGTATCGCAAATAGTATCTTGCCCCAATACTGAGAAATTACACACGTAAGATTCATCCAAACTCTTTAATCATTAAAAAATTTATCATGCTTTTTTATTTTGGATTTCACTCCACCAAACAATGAGTGTGCTATCTCTATATTTCCACAAGACCCATAACCCATTTCTTTTGCGATATCAACTTTTAAATATGAACGCTGAGAGGCTGTATGTATAATACAGAACAATTCGAACAATTTTTTCCTGACAATCTGAAAAAATTTTAACCTTCAGCGTTTGCATACATACTTCCGGTGTATAACTAATGGTAGCTAAACTATTTTCAAACTCTTTTTCCCTTTTCACCCGATTTATCAAGCGTTACAAAAAAGACATTCGACAATTTTCGCTTCCCTACTATTAAGGAGAGCGCTTGCGCTAGCGATTTCTTTAGATGTCTCTGTCTTACCTGTATGTTTCTTGTACTTATCTCCATCGTTTAAAAGTTCAAATCCTCCAGACGATCCTTTGTCTCCCGTTGTCCATTTGCTCACGTTGAGCGCTTTTTTGCCACGCTCAAAGAATCTTCTCCGGCAGCGATCACTCTACCAATGAATATAGCATGGCTGCGCATTTGTCCGTTGTGACACCTAACATGTCCAAAGCTCGAATATAAGCCTCGAGCTTGTCGAAAATGTTAGCCAACGTCACCTTCTGATTTCCTTTGACAGCATTATGTAGTAAGAGTGCTAATAATTCGCGTACATAAAACTCTACTACTACGTCATCCCTACCAAAACGGTTTTTTATGATCTTGATGACCTTTTCATAATTCTCAGCCGTTGGTGGAAAACTGTTGTCCAAGTCATACGCTCTGGTATTTGGTGCAGTAGCTTGCACCAAATACTGAAATGTATCTTCATTTCTAATAGCTGGGTCCTCGTGGATCTTCTTAAAAACGCTCCAAAATGAAGCCATTCCTTTATATTTCCGCTAAATTTAGGCAATTCAATTGCTGGTAATTTAAGCGTTTTTTACAGTTGATACTCCGGGATCCGACGTTGTACTTGCGGGTCACTCTGTCGTGCGATCTTAATACTTTCATACTGTTAATACTTTCATAGCCATTTTTGCCCTCAGATGTAGCGTCCTATATGCATCGTCAGCTTCTAGTTCCCTTAATATGGCTTCTTCAGTCACTTCCGATTCAAACAGCAGCTTATTATGTTCACTATGAATCGCTTTCAGTTCTGTTATACGTCCATCCAACAACTTGAATCCTACCAATTTATCTTCCTTCGAACTATTACTTGCAAATTCAGCGTCAATCGCCGTATGCGTTCTTGTAAAAGCTGCTCTTAAATTTCGGCGTTGTCTCTTGATAACCTCCATGTTGAATCACTCTCGTGGAACAGACACGATTTCACCAATGCACTAACTTTTTCCACTAAGTCCTGTCACGGTCGTCACAATGTTAGGAATTGGGAGAATTGGCAAAAAAGAGGGCCAGAAAGTAAAAATGTTTATTAGTTAAAATCAGTCATTATTTATTTGAAACTTTAATCATCTTCACTAAATATTTACACGACTATTTACTTGTTACATCTACAAATACCGAGCGACGGACCCAGAGTGAAACTTGGAAAAAACTTCTAGTTTTTTAACCAAAGATGCTTGAACAGGACAATCGGGCTCAGCCACAGTATATGGTGGATTGCAGAATTTTGTCGAAGAAGCTGCTCAAGGCGTTGATCACAAAGAGATCGAAAATCACCCTGAAAAAGATGAAAGCTAAGAATATTGATCAAGGTACCCAAACATTCGTTTCCGTAACTGGAAAACAGAGATCAGCTGCTTGCGTCAATTGTAGATCGCGTGAACATCGTTTTACGGAGTGTGGATTGTCTATGAGACCTGGCTTTGCTTGATCTGTGGTGCAGATGGGTTCGAGACCAAAGATTGTATTTACCCACATGGAATCGAGCATGAGTTGACCTGGAACAAGTGCGTCGGTTGTTTCAATGATCTCAGCATTTATTGCCCCGAATGTACCGATTGTAACGTTCTCTACGCGAAGTTGGTGGACTGGCTTTGATTAAATTATGTTACACTGATAACCTGGGCCATCTCGCACAATCATCGTTACTTGATGAATGAGCACGAGAAGGAGGAGTTGCGTCGCAAAAAAAGAAAAAATCGACGAACTCTTAAAATAATTGATCTTATGATGTTTTCATTATTTTGTAATGTGATCTTATTTCATTTTCGTATTTAGCTTGTATGTTACAGTTATCAAGGTTTTGTTTGACTTCGATTTGTGAGACTGATCGTGAATAAAAGAAGTAACCAATATTATTTTACTATTAGGAAACTTTCAGGAAACGTACTTAACCAATTCTAGAGACAATCATGTTATTAATCACAATCATTGACACTTATTACTCTTGAGCGATTCCATCTCAAGTGATCATGGTGGAAAATTTTTTTTCTCCAATCGTGCCTAAATTGGGGCTTTTGTATTACTAATAGATGTAATTTTTCGTGAAAATATATTTTTTTACCTAGTCTAATGTTTTCCGAGGGGAAGGGGGTTAAATTTTTGCGTTTTTCGGTACAATGCTTATTTCAATAATTTTTTACTCTAAAACAATTAAACATACAAATTTGACAAAGTACATTTTGGAAAGGTTTTTTCATGCTCTTTCGATTAAAAATAAGCATTTTGAAAAAAAAAATTTGACCCAAAAAAATCAAAATTAAAAATAAATTTCAATTTCAGGGGGAGAGAGACACGATTTTTTTAACGAAAACTGAAGTTTTTTCCTAAAAGGACATATAAATGAAAAAGTGGGACTAGAATGTTTAAACAATGAAAAAAGAATTTTCTCCTGAACAAAGCTAAAAACCGGGTTTAGAGCGCTCCGGTGAGTAGAAAACCCTTTTTTCAATGTTTAAACATTCTAGTCCCACTTTTTTATTTATATGTCCTTTTAGAAAAAAAACCTCAGCTTTTTGTTTTAAAAAAATCGTGTCTCTCTCAAAAAATTGAAATTTAATTTTGTTTTTTTTTGGTCAAAATGTTTTTTAATGCTTATTTTCAAACGAAAGAGCATGAAAAAACCTTTCCAAAATGTACTTTGTCAAATTTGTATGTTTAATTGTTTTAGAGTAAAAAATTATTAAAATAAACATTACACCAAAAGACCCCTTAATCACTTGACGTGGAATCACTCACTTATTTATTTTGTTTTATTCATAGTTTGTTTTAATAATGATTTGATAAAGATTGTTTCAGCTTGATGGAAATCTTGGTAGAACTTTTTAAAGTAACTTCACGTTAGAAAGGTTTTTGTTTAAATAAATTGCTTTCCTGGAAGTCGCTTAATTTTATTTTTGTTTTATTTTTATAAAAGGTTCCACAACGCACCTACCCTGTGATCTCTTGCTTATTTAAAATTTTGTGTTTTGTTAATTTCTTTAAAATTAACTGGCGTCCGCATTTTTCGTAATTTATTTTTTTCAAATAGAGCTCCAACATCTCAGAACCCGGTCTCGCTGGATGAGAATAGAATTTATTTCAATTAGATTGGTCTTGTAATTTTGTTCAATTTAAATTAACATGTTTTCTCTTTTAAATTTTAACCACAAGAAATTCTATTTGTCACAATATTTAAATAATAAAAAATTGTTATTTAGAAAATGTTAAAAAATTTCAGGACCGGTAATTAGTTACACAGAGATACACAAACATAAAAATGTTTAATATTTTCCAAAACAAAAATATTTAAATAAACATAAAATATTTTTTAAAAATGTTTAATTTTATGTAAATCCATATTTGTTAACAATCTATCAAACAATATTAGATTTACATATCTACCCATTTCGACTTCAGTTAATGATCTTTTAATATATACTAAATATACTGCAGTAGAATTCACAGGGTGTCACTAATAATGAAAGTGATATCACGAACATTTCTAATAATCTCCATATAATTTTAGTCTCTTAAACCCAAAAAATCTTTCTTTCTGGAGAATTTTAATATTATTAGGTCAGATAGGCTATCCAACAGAGGAGGATAGCTACAGCTATATGAATCGGCATAAGATTCAGTCCCTTCCAATGAAAGAGACCTATGAATTGTTTCAGTTTACAAAGTACCGTCCCACAGTGGGACGTTATAAATTTAAAAAACTAAGCTATTTTAATTGAGTAAATTGGAAAGTTTTTTAAAAGGGTATAAAATACAGTGACCAATATTAGTTTATATAAAAAATAATATTTTTCATATCATTGTTATGAACATAAACGCGAATTAATTTACATAATCAGCCTGCAGTTGTTCAGAAAAAAATGCATACCAAATTTTTACCACCTTCATTCTTGTTTACTTAGTTGATGGAAATCATTTTCTACAACATATTAAAAAATTAGCTGCAGCCACTTGCTGCTTTCAGATTTGTATTACATTAATTAACAGTAATTAATAGTTCTTCTGCGTAAAAGATTCGCAACGACCGAAAAAAAATTCGACTCTTTTTTAAATTTGTTTTTAGTAGTATGAAATAAGTAACCCCACTGTCAAAAATGGAACAATTTTCTAAAGGAAAGTAAAATAATTTAAAATATGAGCCTCGGTCTACGATAAACGATTCATAATAGTGAAATAATATTTGAGAAAACAGTTGTGACGTGCTTACAAGTTATGACTTGAAACTCCTTATTCAAGGGTTTCGAATATTCAAATATTTTTTTGGACTTATAAGATTTCACTTGAAAAAGTTTCCGGGAAAAAACTCATACGAAATATATATATATATATATATATAATATTTTAATTTAATATTATATTATTTTATAATTTTAACCTCTGATAAGAAAAATTTCTTAAGAAGTAAAGCTTACAAAAAAGACCCTAAATCTTCATGCTAAAAAAGTTATTATTTTTACATGATACTTAAATTAAATAAAAAAATTATCATTCAATATTACTGAAGAGAAAATTAATTGTTAAAACGTACTTTTAAAAAAATTATTTCAAAATTAAAGAAGTTTTTCTAACTGTTAAGTATGCAAAAATTGTTTTATTCAGTGACACTTTAGAAAATCAACATAAACTTGAAGATATTTTTCCAAATCGTTTTAGAAAATACGTATTTAATACACCTAAAAGCTTAAAGAACTATTAAGCTTACTAGAAAAATGTAATATAATTTTATGAACTCTGACATCTATTGTAAACAATCTGATTTTTACGACGTATTATTGAAAGCTAATTTGTCTGAATTTATACAGAAATTTCTAATTGGAATTTTCTGTTGAAATTTCTTAGATGTGCTTCTCGGGATCTTTTTCACGTGGTTGAAATTCGTAATCAAAACAGTTTTCGTTATTGTAGATCTAGGCACAAAATTCAAATAAGTTATTTTTTCTGCAAAATAATTATTTCTTTACTTCATTGATCATATCATTACTATTGTTTTATTATTAGTTTAGAAAATTCTCCAGAATTGAAGATTACTCGTGGGGAAATATTCCATGTCATCAAAGAACATATGTTAACAAAAAGTTTAAACGAAATTCTCCTTACTATTGAAAGTTATTTTTCAAGTTTGTTAGGAAAAACTTGCGAATTGAAGAAAATCAATAAACCCAAAATTTACTCAACACTTTTGTAAATGAAAAAATCAGGCAGAGAAGCAGGCGCAACGCGCCTACATCATAGGGTTTTGTGGCCTAAAATGACAAAAATGATGATAATGATAATGAATGAATAAAAAAAATAAATAATAATTTATTTAGAAATTTTTTTTTATTTAATTGTTTAAAAATATTTATGAAGTAATTGGTTCTTTTAGTACTTTCAAGTATTTTCATGTCGCATATGTTTTCAATGAAAATATGGAATAGGAGTGATTTAAAATATATTATCAAAAAGTATAACTTTAACAAATTAAGAATTTAATAATTTATTTTTAGCAATATACAAAAATTGTAGAACTATGTAAATTACCCATTACCATTACCCTAACAACAGTTGTTATGACAACCATTACTATAGTAACGGTTGACATGGCAAAGGTTGTTATGTCAAACATTAACATAGCAATGGTTGCCATGGCAACGGCTGTTATGACAACCATTACCATGGCAACGGCTGTTATGACAACCATTACCATAGCAACGGTTGCCATGGCAACGGTTGTTAAGACGTAAGACTTAGGACTTAAGACCTTCTTATACCGAAGTTTCCATGGCAACGGTTGTTAAGACGTAAGACTTAAGACTTAGAACTTAAGACCTTCTTATACCGAAGTTAAGTCTTAAGTGTTAGGACATAAGAACTTAAGAAAAACTTAAGACTGAATACTTAAGATTTAAGACGTAAAAACTACGGACGGACACCGAAGTCTCGCTATAAGGGTTTTGGCCCTTAGCCACGAAACCCTAAAAAACATGTCAGAACTCTAAGAGGGTTGAGAGTACATTTTTGAATAAATACGCAACTTGGCTTGAAGTGACAATGATCGATAATGCATCCATTGATTACAAAATTCGTCAGATGGAAACCATCAACTTATCGAAAACTGGACGACCACCTACAAATTTCTTAGATACAAGCAGTAGAACAAAGCGACGAAAAACTGAGAAAATTCGCAATGATCACAGCGTAGAAGAATTAGTATTTGCTACATAAATGAAATTGCCTGTTAAGGGAAAATTACATGCAGCTAAAATCGTCGAAGGCGTGTTAGAAACTCCGTCATGTGCTTCAGAATACAGACGTTCTCTTGATGAATCACACGAAGTACCATTTTCACGTGAAGAAGCTCTTTCATTATTGATTAATAATAATTTGTCAAAGAGTCAATACTCGTCAATACGCTTTGCTAGTCTTGATCACCAGTCAAAATTATTCCCATCATATCACAATGTCCTTAATGCCAAAACAGTTTGTTATCCACCGAAATCAGAATTGAAAGTAACAAAAACTTTTGCTGAAGTTGAAAAATCATAAAGTTAACCAAGTTACTCTAATTTGTAAATTGGGCTGTGATGGAACTTCAGGGCAAAGCAAATTTAAACAAAAGTTTCAAAACGATGACAGATACAAAAGTGATGAAGACATTTTCTTTACTTCTCTGCTGCCCCTGCAACTCGAATCTACTGATTCCGAAACTAAAAACAAACATACACTGAGGAAAAAAACACGCCGTTTCAGCGGTAAAGTCCTGCAGTTTCTGCATGAGTAACACTGCAAACAGAAAACTGTTGTTTCTACGTTGGAACACTGCAGTTTTTGCATTGTGACACACAGCAGTTTTGGCAGTTTTGTAGAAACTTGAAAGTTACTTTAAATTGTTTTAAAATACTTTATTAAGTAAACATATAGTTAATTACTAGTGATAACAAATGTTTTTATAATAATTATAATTTATTTTATAATAATACTGCTAATCAATATTAAATAAGCTATAATTATCAAAAGCAAAGACAATTTATTTTAGGTTAGGATTGCGTCCATTCTGCATACTTACTTTCAAATCTGTCAATGAATTGGTCCAGTTTCCAATTCTGTAAAATATTCTTTACGAATTCATCCATTTCCACATTAAACTAAAAATAAGGAAAAACGACAAAGAAAAAAAATACGAGTGTGTTAGAGAAACATAACGCGCACGAAAATTCACATAACTTATAGACACGGTAGTAATAGCAGAAAACTCATCCAGAAACTGCAGTGTTCTCCACAGTCGTTATAGCGGTGTTAAGCAAAGCTGAATCTACATAAGTGGATAGCGCTATTTCGGCATTGTTTTTTTCTCAGTGTAACAATAAAGTAGAAATTATCGATCACTCCAAGCCAGGTTGAAAAAAACAACAATTTTTTTAACGTTTCAACGGCACGGCCGTCCTCATCAGGAACTAAAATTTTATTATAAATAATTATTAACCACTTCGGCAGCATGGCGTTCCAATTGGCGTTCCATGAGTAAGTGGCAGAAGCGGCAAAAAAATGCGAAAATGGCGTTCCTGTTCAAACTTGATTCCTAAACTCTGTAAACAAATTAAGTTTACCAAACCAAATGTTATTTATTATTTGAGATTATGAATCTTAAATGGATTTTCAAAAATTTAAATAGGCAGATTCAAAATTGAGAACTATTTTGGGTGAATATTGGAACGCCATTCGTAGAAAGTATTAAAAATTGGCTACATTAAAACCTTTTTAAAACCATTTAACATTTTTAAAAAATAATTTTTTTTGTCCTATTCATCTTCATTTATCTCAAATAATAAATAACATTTGGTTTGGTAAACTTAATTTGATTACAGAGTTTAGGAATCAAGTTTAAACAGGAACGCCATTTTCGCATTTTTTTGCCGCTTCTGCCACTTACTCATGGAACGCCAATTGGAACGCCATGCCGCCGAAGTGGTAAATAATTATTAATAATAAAATTTTAGTTCCTGATGAGGACGGCCGTGCCGTTGAAACGTTAAAAAAATTGTTGTTTTTTTCAACCTGGCTTGGAGTGATCGATTTTTTACGAAAAACATCAGTTTTTTTGTTAAAAGGTAAAATGGACGGATTTTTTTTGCATGAATTTGTTACTAGAGCTCCCTAGAAAAATTTTATGAGGTTCAAAAAAATATTGATGCACCTGAATCGTCTACAACTGACTGTTTACAATTATCCCGAGATTTTGAAATTTGCCTAAAATTCGGGGTAAATGTAAACACCTCTATAGTTAAGCGAGGTTTAAGAAATAAGTTATTTCAAGCATACTACTGTCTTAAGGGATGGAAAAACTGAAAAAAAGTTCTTCGTAGGTGTATAGAAAAATCAACGAGTTCACTGATAATGTATCATATAAAATAAACAATCAACCATTACAAAATTAGTAATGTAAAACTTGAATAACTTGAACAAAGGGCTTAGGGGGTTAAGTATGCAAAAAGTGCCCCCGCTTCTTTTTTTCTCAAATTTGGCCCCTATGTTACTATCCATATGACTATAACTTTCTGCAATTTTGAACTCAAAATTCGCTTTTTTGGGGGAGTTATGGAGGGGGAAAGCAAAATCAAAAAACTTATTTTTCTCGAAAACTATTGAACCGATTTTAATGAAATTTTAAGAGGTTGTAAATATAGATAAGGCGATTTTATAAAAAAAATCAAAATTTTTTTTTCAAAAAAAAATTTTGAAATTTTCAAAATTTTTTTTAGGGTTATTTTTTAAAGTGACCACTTTCTCTTTTGTTGTAAAAAGTACCTTATAATGTCCCCTTTAACATATATTTTTTCAAATTTTTTAAAAATATGGTTTTTGAGTAAAATGTCAAAAACCATGGTCATGCTATTTGTCACGTACGGTAATGCACATATATACATATGGGCCATATTAATGTGATAGGGTATAGCTAAATAAGTATGAAAAAAATGACCCCAATATATTTTTCCCATTCATTCCTACCCACTTAAAAATAACTTTTTCAAATTTTTAACTCAAAAATTTGAGTTTTTTGGAACTTATGGAGGGGAAAAAATCGAAAAACGCATTTTCCTCAAAAACTACTGTATGTATTTTAATCAGCTTTGGATATGTTGAAAAGACAATTAAAGTGATTCCAAAAAAAATTTTCAAATTTTTTTTTTCAAAAAATTCCAAAAATCTTTTTTCTTGAAAAATTCAAAATGAAAATTTTTCGAAATTTTCAAAAAAAATTTTTTTAGTTCTATTAATGTGACATTTTTATGTATTTTCTCATTTCATTCTCTTATGTGATCTACTAATAAAAAAATTTTGCCCGACATGATTTCAAGGTGTGTCACGGTAAATAACTCAAAAACCCTACCCAGAACATTTTTATGTTGTATCCGAATGGTCAACTAATTAATTATTCATTTAATTACAAAATAATACTTAGGAGTTTTCTGAATACAAGCCTGAAATCGATGTAAAAAAATTATTTCCAAAGAAAAATCCCAAAATTTTTATTTTTACATTTAAAATTTTTTCCTTTTTGGATCGTTGAAGCGGTACATCACACTTTTTTATTTAACTTCTTTAACAGTCTTACTTTTTAAACAATAATGGCCTGGATGATTTTAGAGTGCGACACGGTAAAAAAAACTCCAAAAATCCTAAAATTTGATTTTAAAATTTTCGAAATTTTTTTGTTTGTCTAAAAATATTTTTTTATGTCAACTTCAGATTTGTATTTATCAACCTTAATAGGCCACTAGTAATAAGTTGCAAAAATATTTGACAGTTTTTTTAAAATTAACCATTCGCATACAACATAAAAATGTTCTGGGTAGGGTTTTTGAGTTATTTACCGTGACACACCTTGAAATCATGTCGGGCAAAATTTTTTTATTAGTAGATCACATAAGAGAATGAAATGAGAAAATACATAAAAATGTCACATTAATAGAACTAAAAAAATTTTTTTTGAAAATTTCGAAAAATTTTCATTTTGAATTTTTCAAGAAAAAAGATTTTTGGAATTTTTTGAAAAAAAAAATTTGAAAATTTTTTTTGGAATCACTTTAATTGTCTTTTCAACATATCCAAAGCTGATTAAAATACATACAGTAGTTTTTGAGGAAAATGCGTTTTTCGATTTTTTCCCCTCCATAAGTTCCAAAAAACTCAAATTTTTGAGTTAAAAATTTGAAAAAGTTATTTTTAAGTGGGTAGGAATGAATGGGAAAAATATATTGGGGTCATTTTTTTCATACTTATTTAGCTATACCCTATCACATTAATATGGCCCATATGTATATATGTGCATTACCGTACGTGACAAATAGCATGACCATGGTTTTTGACATTTTACTCAAAAACCATATTTTTAAAAAATTTGAAAAAATATATGTTAAAGGGGACATTATAAGGTACTTTTTACAACAAAAGAGAAAGTGGTCACTTTAAAAAATAACCCTAAAAAAAAATTTTGAAAATTTCAAAATTTTTTTTTGAAAAAAAAATTTTGATTTTTTTTCTAAAATCGCCTTATCTATATTTACAACCTCTTAAAATTTCATTAAAATCGGTCCAGTAGTTTTCGAGAAAAATAAGTTTTTTGATTTTGCTTTCACCCTCCATAACTCCCCCAAAAAAGCGAATTTTGAGTTCAAAATTGCAGAAAGTTATAGTCATATGGATAGTAACATAGGGGCCAAATTTGAGAAAAAAAGAAGCGGGGGCACTTTTTGCATACTTAACCCCCTAAGCCCTTTTAATAGATTGTCATTCAACTTGGTAAAAAAAAGTTTTTAAGCTTGTTGAATAAGAATCGAAAATATCGAATTTTTAAATTTCAAAATGGCAGATCCAATAATTTATTAAATTGTTTTTTTAATGTACTTAAAGTTCTGTTTACATTTACCCCGAGTTTTCGAATTGTCGGGGTAAATGTAAACACTTAATTATTTATTAACTAAATTGACGAAAATCAAAGTCAATTTTTGTTGGGGAATGAATAAGGAAGAATTACATATTTTTGTTTGATTTTTAAATTTATTTTTATGCAAATGCGAGACAAAATACTGAAACAGAAAAATTTTCAATTTCAAACTTTTTTGCATTAAAAGATAACTTACACTAGGGCATTGCCCATTGTCAAAATAAAATATTGGCAATAGTCAGAACATCTTGTAGGTGAGCTGAGGTAAAAATATTGCCGTCGTACTTATTTTTTAATTTGTAAATTTAGCTGAAACATCTACTGTTTACATTTACCCCGCGTTTACATTTACCCCAAATGACCCTAAATATAGTAAAAAATATTTTGAAATAAAACAATTCAAATAAAATTCATAAATTACCAGTACAAATTTTTTTAAGTAAAAAGAATAAAATTATTTTACATTTGAAAATGCATAAATTATCAAATGTTCCGATCAACGCAAATTGCTACTTAACACTAATTAAATATAAAACTATTACACAGTCTGTCTATGAGTTACAGTGACACCGACTTTTGAATTTTTGTGTTCATTGATTCGTACCCCTACCATTCTTATTGTTTCACCAACATACGATGCGGTACAATTTTTGCATTGAATTTTATAAGCAACATTGGTTGTTTCAGATCTTATATTTTTATCCTTGCGTTTTTTTTATTAAATTGTGACTAAAATCATGGTTATTAGTGGGTCAGATAAAATATTGTATTTTCTAAGCGTTTCAGACATTCTCTCATATAAGTCTTGAACATATAGTAAAAAAGCTTTAGGTTGTCTACTATATAAAAAGGAATTAACATTATTTTTTTTGGTTATTAGATTCTATAGAATGAATACGTTTCAAATTGTACTTATTAATAAAACAAATAGGGTAGTTGTTTTTTAAGAGAATTTTTTTTACATACTGAATGTTTTCGGAGTGGAATTTTTTATTAGATAATTTTAATGCTCTGTCAACTAGATTATAAACAATAGCAATTTTCTGAGAGAAAGGATGTTGAGATTCAAAATTAATTGTTTTTCAGAAAATGTAGGTTTACGATACCAATTAGTTATAAGTTTTATATTTTGTTTGATTATAAGAACGTCCAAAAAATTAATTGAGTTGTTATTTTCAATCTCATGAGTAAATCGCAATCTTTCGTCATATTTGTTGAAAGAATCCAATGTCTCAGAAATTTTATCTTTTGGGATGCAAGTGATTATATCGTCTACATACCTATAGAAAAATAAAGGTTTAAATGACAATTTGTTGATGCAATCAACATCAAGATCATCCCCAGCGGGCACAAAGACAAAAAACGTTCTTTGAACGTCTGTAGAACGTTTAATGTCTGCCAATTTAAGTTTTTAGAACGTCCTAACGTTCGAAAAATGTTTCAGAACGTTCGGACATTCTTAGAACGTAAATTGGCAGACATTAAACGTTCTACAGACGTTCAAAGAACGTTTTTTGTCTTTGTGCCCGCTGGGTCCATAACCATATCAGCAAAAAGAACGGATATATATGAACCCATTGGTGTGCCATACGTTTGTTGATAAAATTTATTATTAAATTTAAAAACTATATTATTAAAAAGAAAAAGACAAGCATCAATCAAGTCATCAAGAGGTATGTTTAAACTTTGTGCAATAACAGATATCTTCTGACGATAGAATCACATACATGTTCCGATCCAACATTCGTAAATAAAGATTTGACATCTAAGCTAATTAATATGTGGTCTTCAGGAATAGTAAAATTCCTCATCTTGTCAATTTAAACAAAACTGTTGCGGACGTATGATTTAGGTTTCGGAATTGAATCATTAAGTATATTATATAGGTGTTATAGATAAAAAATATGTTGGTGAACATATTGTAGAAACAACTGGCGTGAATGAGCAGTCTTTTTTATAAATTTTCGTTAAGCCATAAAATTTTGAATGATTAGTATTAGTTGAAGTAAGAAAATAATCATTCTATATTTTATTAAGATAACCATTGATATTCTAATACTTTAAAAAACTATAGGTTTTTGTGCGTAATTTCGGAAGGGGATCTTTATTTATAATTTTATATGTTCTAGTATCCGATAACAATATTTACGCTTTCTTGATATATTCATCCCTGTCCAATGCGACGGTGACGTTTCCTTTATCAGCATTAGTATACAATATATTTTTGTTTTTTAATATGAAATTTTTAGCGTCGTTTAATTTTTTATCGAAAATGCGACCTTTAATGTTAATATGTGCTGGAATATTTTTTTCACAAGAATTTATATATATATTTAATGTTCTACTTTATTGTTATAAATTTGCCGAGTGACAGCTTTAATCATTATTTATTATTGGCCATGGATCTACGATGGCCGCAAGTAAGTAACTTTTCAAATATATTTGAATTGGCTTCCACTGCTAAACAAAGGAATTTTCTTAAGAACTGGATCAACGCTAAGCAGCATGTTGCTTGATTTTCATCTCAACTTCAATTCTTGCTACGATGCCGTACATATGACATCATACCTAAACACATTAACACAATCAGCAATAGTTTGAATCATTATTTTTTTCACAGTAAGACTTCTAATTTAAAATTTGGTTTTCTTGTTAATAATGTCAAAAAGAAATTACTGAAGCTCATGATTGAGGATAAATGTATACACATTTTTTTCTCAACAAAAGAGTTGACTATTTTAAATATGTTATTGAAAGTAATTTCTCAACTGATATCTGTGATGCAACATTTGAGTTACATTACATCAAAAATAAAAATTTTATTTCCTGTCTAAAATTTAATTTTTTAAAAAAGTTTAATTTTATAAAAAACAAAAAGGCTAAAATTGAATTTAATAATATTGAATCTCAACGGAAATGGTTTTTAAATTTGTCGAACCATGATATTTCAAACAATGTTATCGATGTCATTTCCCTAGGCAATGGTTTTAAATTTAATGATAGTACTAATAATAATAATAGTAATTCTTCTGCGATTGAATATGTAAAGTCTATTGAACATTTTATAAAATCTTTCGATTTAAATGGCGAAATAGCCAACAACATTAGGAACAAAGTAATTAAAAATATAAATAATTGTGAAAAAAATATTCCAGCACATATTAACTTTAAAGATCGCATTTTCGCTAAAAAAATTAAACAACGCTAAAAATTTCATATTAAAAAACAAAAATATATTGTATACTAATGCTGATAAAGGAAACGTCACCGTCGCATTGGACAGGGATGAATATATCAAGAAAGCGGAAATATTGATATCGTATACTGGAACATATAAAATTATAAATAAAGATCCCCTTCCGAAATTAGGCACAAAAACCTATAGTATTTTAAAGTATTAGAATATCAATGGCTATCTTAATCAAATATACAATGATTATTTTCTTACTCCAACTAATACTAATCTTTCAAAATTTGATGGCTTAACGAAAATTCATGAAAAAGACTGCTCATTCAGGCCAGTTGTTTCTACAATATGTTCACCAACATATTTTTATCTATAACACCTATATAATATACTTAATGATTCAATTCCGAAACCTAAATCATACGTCCGCAACAGTTTTGTTTAAATTGACAAGATGAGGAATTTTACTATTCCTGAAGACCACATATTAATTAGCTTAGATGTCATATCTTTATTTACGAATGTTGGATCGGAACATGTATGTGATTCTATCGTCAGAAGATATTCTGTTATTGCACAAAGTTTAAACATACCTCTTGATGACTTGATTGATGCTTGTCTTTTTCTTTTTAATAATATAGTTTTTAAATTTAATAATAAACTTTATCAACAAACGTATGGCACACCAATGGGTTCATATATATCCGTTCTTTTTGCTGATATGGTTATGGACCCAGCGGGCACGAAGAGGGCCTCCTATTGGGGTTTCTGCCAAATGCTTGGCCCTGGAATTTAAACAGTGGCAAGCGACAGAGCACGAAGAGGAATACAGGGCGGCTAAGTGCCGTAGACAAGCCAAAACCTTCATAGGGACTAATATAGATCGCAAGAGGAAAGCGAAATTTCTTAAACTTAACAGGAAAGAGGCGAAAATCATAACAGGGTTTACCGGTTATTGTGATTTGCGCTATCACAGGCATAAAATGGGGATGGTAAAGAATTTAAAATGCCGTAGGTGTGGCGTGGAAAGTGAAATCTCGTCACACATTTTGTGTAACTGTTCTGCTCGGCTCTTGTGAAGGAGCGTGAATACATTACGGGCTACTTTTTTCTTAAAAATTACATTACTGCTACCAGGAGCCTAGCCGAGATCCTATTGCTGTAGAAAGGTCTTCGCGTGTATGAATAGTTATGTGGGGGACGTAAAGGGATTACCCAAGCGTTAGTGGCTGTAAAAGGTCGCAACCCTTAACACAAATATATAATATATATCATTAGAAGCGCATATGAATATGGTGAGTCTAATTCTTAACAAATCCTTCTGCTAAAGTGATTTTCCAATATTTACATTTCTTAAACTCTGTAACCTTTTTATCTAATTGTTCCTCCTTTTTTCTCGCTCCAAATTGAGTTATGAGTCCCTGTAACGTTTTTGTCAAGATGACATTCCTTCTTTGCAAAGACGATGCGCCGTGTCATTTTTGTCAAGAATTCAAAATAGTGAATCCAATATGGCGGAAAATAACATTTTTTAATTTAATTTTTTTTCGTTTAGCATATTGTATCTGCAATTTTTAATTTTGAAAAAATTATGTCATATTCGTAATTAGCGATCTCAAAAATCCCGAGTAACGATTTTCAAGCAAATCCGATGATTTAAAAAAATGTTGATAGTTATGAACAAAAACTAAAAATGCTTTTTTCTTAAAATGTCTTTTTTTGATCTGGTAAAACTGATATCTCGAGGTTTTTGAAGCGATTTAAAATTTTGATTTTGATTCAGCGTTATCATGTCTATAAGAGGAACCTCAAAAACTGGAAAATTTCCAACTCCCCTTTTTTATAAGAGAAATTCTGAATAAAAACACCTTTTTGTATATTTTGGGGGAAAAAGTATTCTAAAAAAAGGAGGGGAAGGAAATTTTACTTTTTTGAGGTTCCACGCCTAAAGAAATATCTAACGAAGAGAATGTCACTTCGTTTCTGGTTTTATCTGTTTTAGAAAGTTTGGAATCGATCTTACCACCGAAAATGGTCTTTTTCGAAAATGGCTTATATCGCCGCCATTTGACATAAAAATGAAATTTTTTTTACAAATTCTTAAATAAATTATTAATTACATTTAAAAGAAATTTGTTAAATTAATGTCATAGTTATTTTAATAATATATACTAAAAAGGGCTTCTTTTTCCTGTTTTGAACTTGAATGTCCTCTTAAGGTGCCATTCACAAACTACGTGACACTCCTAGGGGTGGGGAGGTGTTAAGCTGTGTGTGACGAAGAGTGAAAAAATTTTTTTTTGGATGTAAAAAATGTGACAAAGAGGGGGGGGGGGGGGGTCAAAATTAGTCTGAGAAGGCGTGACGTAGTTTCTGAAAGGTCCCTAAAGTAATTTCCAAAGTTTATTAATATTTGATGAAATTTGCAATCTAATGCAAGATTTTCACAAATATTAGAACTTGGAAAATAACCACCGATAACAAAGTTTGTGTAATATGTTCACGCTGTTGACGGTGACGCGCGTATGAATAGTGCAGTAAAAACTTCAAAATAAAAAAAGTAGTAAAAAAATAAAAAAATACTATTTTTATATATACACAATCGGTTCCGTACATATTAAGTTTATTTAAAACAAAAATAATCCATCACCATCTTAATAAAAAATTAACATTAAATAATTATTGTTTCGACGCCTTCCGTTCATATACAGTACGGTCGCGCTAATCCGACATCTGGTTAATCCGACATCGATGAAGTTTTCCCCCGTTTTCCCCTCACCTAAGATAAGTGTAATGCTTATTGAAAAACGAATGCAAGATGATTCTTATTCACTTTTTGGTGCAAGACAATGCTTATTCGATTTTCCGTGCAATAAAATGCTTATTCAAAATTGTGTGCAAAACAATTGCCACTGACAGAACAATAAATGTAACCCTAAATCTTCCTATTAATATTAAATTGCAATTAAATATCTGAGAATTTCAGTACGTGTTTTTTGTTATAAGAAACTTTAAACACGGATCCTATCACACGTATTAAGAAATAGTTTTTAAGCAATTGCAATTATAAATTATACTGAATTGAAAATTTTATAAAAATCATAGAATAAGCTAATTTTCAGAATGTACATTTTCGCAAAGAATTTCGAATAAGCATTTTATTGCACGGAAAATCGAATAAGCATTGTCTTGCACCAAAAAGTGAATAAGAATCATCTTGCATTCGTTTTTCAATAAGCATTATATGAACGGGAGGCGTCGATTTAAACAAATTTTTAAAAAATTAAGTTTTGTCATGTTAATAAATAATATTGTTAAAATTCATTGTTTTCTTTATAATTTTGAATCACAAAGTTTTATTTTAGGATCATTAGTTTACCCAAAAAATGGGTTAAGTTTTGACTATAATGGGGTGGAAGTGCCACCCCAGCAGAGTAAAATCCCCAAAGGATTTTGAAAAATTAGTGGCCGTTCGATTTGTAAATTAATTTTAAAATGTAATTTTAAGTTTTTATAATACAGTAATTTATCAAATTATTGCTCTAATCAGCTTTTCGCCAGTAAATGGTGCATTCTTGACAGTAACTTCTTTCTTCCTTGAGTAAAGTTTTAGTTATTATTACATTTAGTTAATGTTTTGGGGAAAATTATTCTCTATTTCTAAATTGTTTCACACTTTTCCACAAAATGTTACATTTTTTTATTTAAATTTTAACTGAAACGTTACTGAAATATTAAAATTAAATAACTCTTTCGAATACTTAAATAAAAAAAGTTACTAAAGTCACATTAGTGTTTATAAATTCCGTTATGGAAGCTAACATTTTAAGGTTTTTGATTTTAGTTTTTGAAAACTAAAATACCAATTGTTTTCAAGTTTTTGGCCTATTATACGAAAAATTGCATTGCATATGTACTTATATTTAACTTTATTGCACAAACAGAAAAAATAAAACATTCAAATGTACCTACCCCAGTAGCACATAATATTACGAACATTACAACAGTATTCTAGAACTATTGGTCACAATGAGGCAATATCTTAAAATAATTTTAATCTACAATAAAATAATTAAAAAAGTGACACTTCTTACTAAATTACTGAATGATCAAAATTTAAAATTACAATAAAAATCAAACGGCTACTAATTGTTCAAAACCCTTTAGGGGTTTTACTCTGCTGGAGTAGTACTATTTCATTTCATTATAGTTAAGTCTTAACGCAAAAAAAATTTTCTAAAATTGTTCCGGAACAATTTTAGATTTTAATTTTTTTTAATTTTGTTTAGATTTTTAATTTTTTTTATAAAAAAAAATATTTTTACACAGCGTCCACTGTGTAATTATTATTATTATCATAAAAGCGATAAAATAAATATAGAAAAAAATTAATTAAAACAATTTAGTATTTAATTGAATTATTGAATTTAAAATTAATAATATTATTTCGATTCATAATTGAATGATAATTACGTGAAGAAATTTAAAGTTTTATGTTTTGTATAATAATAGTAATAATAATAATAATTAATGTTATTATTTATTTTAAACTTTTTGTTAGGTATAAATGAAAAATGAAGAAATAAGATTGACCTTAATAGATTTGTTTTCTGAGACATAAATTATGCATGATCAAAGGAAAAGAAAATGTTCGGCTCAAACAAAAACATAAAGGCATTCTAGTGATATTATTGTAATTAGTCAATTATGTATGTTTATTTATCACTTCTTTCGAATTCGAATAATATAAAAAGTAGCAGAATTTCGTTCCTGCTCGAGAATTTCATGAAAAACACAGACGACCTTATAAGTTGTTACAAAGTGAACTTGAAATCGAGAAAAAGTATACCTTTAAACGTCTATCTCTGTAAAATGAAATTTCACGTTTATTAGTATATTAATGAATTGACCGCAATTAAAATTGTTAAAAAATAAGTCATAGTGTTATGTAATATCATTCATAAATAATAAAAATAATTATAATGATAATAATAAATGCATTTATTATTTAATTATAAACATTGAAGGTAGTTGAAAAGTAGAAAACAAATAATAATAATTAGTAAATTGTTAAATAATATTAACGACAGTAAAATTATGATTATAATAATAAGAATATAATTCTGATGTTCTGAACGTTCAAATGTAAGTAATTTTTTTCATTTTCCCTTCAAATTAAATTTTTATTTACATAAGTTTGCGTCATATCCAAAAAATGTTAATTATAAAAATTGTAAATGCAAAATTTTATATTTTAATTTTTATTATAATCAGTAATTTTTGAAAATATTTTCAATAAAAATATTGTTTATTTTAAGGTTCAAAACTTTAGGAGCATTAAAAATATGAATTATTATTAATATTAATAAAAATTAAGACATAGCATTTATTTACTTTCTAATTTCTTTAAATAAATAAATTGATTAATTAATTATTATGCAAATTTGGATTTAATTAAGCAAATTGTAAAATAGTGTTAAAAACGAGAAGTTCATCAAAGAACTGAAAAGTGTGGACTATTAATAATAAATAATAATAATGATAAATAAATAATATCAAATTTACAAACAATAAATAAAAACCGCACCCCAAGTTGTATATTTTTGTTATAATTTTGGTGCTCATTTCATAAACACTTACCGTACATTAATTTTTGCAAGTATTTATTTAATTTTTCAACTAATTTTTTAATGGTTGCTACCTTTGGGCCACTTTTTTTAAAGCAAAATTTCAACTGTTTTTCGAAAGTCGCCTAAGTTTTATTTTCCTTAGTAAAATAAATAAATTTTTTTGGTAAACAGTTAGCTATGGAGATACAGTTTCAGGACACATATTATTAATTATGTAATATAATACCGTTTAAAAATTATATTCGTTCAAATGATGGGTGGCCACCTTGCGCCATTTTAGAAATGTTCAATAAGGACTCAAAAGATGCATCTAAAAAAACTCAAAAGTTAGAGAAAATAAAAAAATGTGATTGTAAATTGTTGTTTTAAAGCTTTATTTCATCGTTTCTCATCAAACAGTCACAGGAATCTGTAAAGTAATCATTTTACGCACTAAAAATTACTTTACATACTGGAATTCACTTTACGCACTGCTAGCGGTGTGTAAGTAAAATTCAATTTTACAGGTTAGTGTTGCAAAACAATAATTGTTTGAAAACAAATAATTATAAATTAGAGCTTAAATTAACAATAATTAGTGTCATTCATGCGAACTCTAAATAACACCTCTATACTGTCAAAAGTTTATTTATAAACTAATCTTTTTTCTTTAGTATTGAAAAAGTCTACATAATTTTCTAAATACCTTTGGTGTGAGAAGTGAATTATTTTTTCTCAATTGCATTTTTTTCTATAATTAACTAGGATATTTTTAAAACATAATAATTAACAATTGTCTAAGAATGTTTAACATATGTACATATTTACATAAGAATAATTTTTTTAGTAAAGAAGGAGATATTTCTTTTTCCTAGAATTTTGAGATAAGAAATTTATTTAACTACTCCATTTTTTCTGTTATATAAAGAGTAAACTTCTTTGTTTTAGAATGAAAATCAAGTTTGAAATAATTACATTTTCTTGGAATAAATAATCACCAGTCTCCAATTTGTGAATTGAGAATTTCCTTTTTCGTTTATTTTTCATCTCGTTCTGTTCAGCGCCTAAATAATGTCAACCTTAAGTGTTTACATGAATGGAAAATTGTACTGTTTAAAGTAAAAGTGTGATTTAATTCTATTTCTCGGAAAATAAATTATTCACAATTGATTTTTATTTATGATAATATTGAGAGAAAATATATGACTAAATTTTTATTTTTTTTATATTATTATTATTATTATTTATATTTATATTTTTCATTTATATTATTAAAAATATTTTATTTTCTAAGCTAGGTCGATGCTAAATAAATAAATAATTTATTTGTATACTTATTTTTTTATATTTTTTTATTATTGTCTATTTATTTATTTACTAAAAAACGTAGTTTGTGCCTCTTGACTATGAACAAGCAATTTATTTAATAATATAATCATTAAAATTAATACTATTAAATTTATTTATTGTTAGCTGTTTTAGTTAATAATATATAATATTACTAACTAAATTACTAATTTCATTAGTAATTATTTTAATTTTTAATTAATTTCTATTCTAATTTTAATTTCAATTTCACTTTTAAATAGATTTTATATCAATTAAAAAATATTTAATGTTAACTATTATTTGAGGAAATATAAATAAAGAGAAAATTCTTTTCGAATGACAGTATGTATTTCATGTCGTTATTAAAATTAATACAATTATCGAAATAATATTTACAGTGGTAGGTTTTAGTGCGTATGCAAATTTTCAACTAATTAACATTAACATCAATAATCTGATGACGATAATAATAAAATGTAAGTTTATAATAAATTGAACACCCTCATTTTTTTAAAGAGGAGCGCGTCGATAATTATTGAGGAAAATCAGCAACGTACATTCATCAAAAATATAAGATACGAAAATACTGAACCATTATTAAATAATCCACTTATAAAGTCAATCTAAATAATTAATAAAATAAATATCAAATTCTCCTTTAACTTTATTGTACATAAAAAAAAGAAACGCAATCTACATATCCAGTCATATAGCAATGAAAAAAACTATCATTCCTACAATTTAATATTTTTGCTATTTAATTACAATGCTCTAAATTTTTTGTTTTTTATTTCGTATTTTATTTAGATAAATAATTTACAAATATTTTTTTTTTGAGCTTTGTCCTCGAATTTTTTATTTATTGATTGTGCGCAATAGTATCACACGGTTTTACAACTTGCAAACGTTTTTAATTTACTGAAAAAATGGCGTTTCGATTCACGAAATTTCCTTTTGTCAAAAAGAAATAAAAAATAATAATAAATAAATAGAATAAATTTTATATTAAAAAAAAGTTTCTAGATAATTTCTCGAAATAATTAATTTATTTTCATTTCATTTTAATTCGCTTACGATTTTGTATTTTATTATTAATTTATTAAATTTAAACTTTTTTACTCGAATTCTGATTCTTTAATTTAAATTCTTCAATTACATTTTTATTCTTTACTTTGAATTACATTTATTAATTTAATTTCAATTCTTTAATTAAATTGTCATTCTTCAATTAATTCAATTTCTTTACTTTTATTTACATTCTCGTATTCAATTTTCATTCTCTAATTTAATTTATATTCTTTAATTTAAATAATTTAATTTATATTTTTAAATTAACGTCTTTAAACAAATTAATTTACTTCGCCAATTAAAATATATTTACATATAGATTTAATTTATCTGTTTGACTCAATTATAACGAAATCAATCTATTTTTTTCCTTTATCTTTTTAAACAGAAAAAAAATTTAATTAGTAATATTTCATCAATATTTTTTTCTATAAATTTCTTTTTTTTTATTTATTTAACAATAAATAATTTTTTTCCTCTATAAGAAAATTCCGAATGTCCGCGAACATTAAGAATTTAATAATAAATTAATAATTCTGTTTACAACGGAAATTATAATAATATTAATTCAATTAGAAAATATTTTTTATTATTCTGTAAAGAAAAAAGTAGTAATAAATAAGAAGAAGAAACGAAGAAAATAAGCACACGTCATTTATTGGCTCAAGGTCCAATGAAAGGGTGTGCTGTAATATAGGAAATTCGTGAAAAAATGAAGTCTTTTTTTGTTTTTGAAATCAAGAACGAGATATCTTCGCAAAAGTATGACTAGCATTTACAAAGTAGAGCGCGATCTTCTCGATCTTGATTCGTGTAATTGAAACATTTTGCAGTCGACATTTTCTTATCATCAAGCCGCAATTAATTTTTGTCGATAAATGAATACAAAAAATATTATTATACAATATTTATTATTTCGTCGCACCTGTGTTTGTTGATTCTCGATAAAAATTATTATTTTTTCATATATTTTTTTGAGAATAAAAAAATTTTTTTTTGTTGACAAATATTATTTTTTCAAGCCTGAAAATATTTGTTTCCATGAATATTAATATTTTTTCAATATTGAAAAATATTTTCTTTTACAAATATTACTTAAGAATATTTTTTTATACTGAAAAATATTTGTTTTTATGAATATTAACAGTTATCAATATTTTTTTTATTTAATATTTTTTCAAGACTGAACAAATTTTTTAAAAATATTTAATACTTTTATGACATTAAAAAATATTTTTTTTAGACTAATTTAGGGTCATTTGGGGTAAATGTAAACGCGGGGTAAATGTAAACAGTAAATGTTTCAGCTAAATTTACAAATTAAAAAATAAGTACGACGGCAATATTTTTACCTCAGCTCACCTACAAAATGTTTTGACTATTGCCAATATTTTATTTTGACAATTGGCAATGCCCTAGTGTAAGTTATCTTTTAATGCAAAAAAGTTTGAAATTGAAAATTTTTCTGTTTCAGTATTTTGTCTCGCATTTGCATAAAAATAAATTTAAAAATCAAACAAAAATATGTAATTCTTCCTTATTCATGCCCCAACAAAAATTGACTTTGATTTTTGATTTTCGTCAATTTAGTTAATAAATAATTAAGTGTTTACATTTACCCCGACAATTCGAAAACTCGGGGTAAATGTAAACAGTACTCCAACTACATTTTAAAAGAAAATAATTGAATACATTATCAGATCTGCCATTTTGAAATATAAAAATTCGATTTTAGAGTCTTATTCAGCAACCTTAGAAACTTTTTTTTACCAAATTGAATGAAAATCTATTAAAATTTGTTCAAGTAATTCAAGTTTTACAACACTAATTTTGTAATGGTTGATTGTTTATTTATATGATATATTATCAGTTGACTGCTTGATTTACTATACGTCTACGAATATTTTTTTTCAGTTTTTCCATCCCTTAAGACAGTAGTATGCTTGAAATAACTTGTTTCTTAAACCTCGCTTAACTACAGAGGTGTTTACATTTACCCCGAATTTTAGGCAAATTTCAAAATCTCGGGGTAAATGTAAACAGTCAGTTGTAGACGATTCAGGTGCATCAATATTTTTTTGAACCTCATAAAATTTTTCTAGGGAGCTCTAGTAACAAGTTCATGCAAAAAAAATCAGTCCATTTTACCTTTTAACAAAAAAAACTGATGTTTTTCGTAAAAAATAGATAAACCGTTTACATTTACCCCAATTGACCCTAAAACAAAAATTTTTGTATATAAAATAAATTAATATTTTTCAATATTAATAATAATTTTTCGAAATTGAAAAATATTATTTTTAAGATATAAATAATAACATTTTTTCGAGATTAAAATATAGCACAAGATTGACCGAAACGCATATTACAGGATTTATATTGGTCGAAAGTGTGACCTTTTTTAAATTAACAAATATTACATTATGGCTGACATAATCATGATTTTTTTATGTAATCGTGCTCATTTGATTCGTAATAAATTCCAATTAATTTTCAAACTTTGACGAGTAGAAAAGTTTTTTTAAATATTCAACAAATTTCCATTTTATAAAATGTCAATTAATATTTGCGAATACTTTGTAAAATATTAATATCGATTTTTAATTATAATTTATAATAATTATAATAATGAATTTGCTAAGAAAATTTACTACGTATTTCTAATAAATTCTACTTGAAAATTTTGATTTTATTGAATCTCGATCGAAGATTAATTAGGCATATCCATTTAAGGCACGGCACGATATTTTTCCTTCTTTCGCATTTTCTTGTTCTACTGGGGTAAAATAGGCACTGAATAATTTTACTCTGAGAAATTTTTTTTTCTAAACATTTATCTTTTTTTTATTAGGGATATTTTTGCAGGAAAATATCTTTTGGCATATATTTTTTACTTAATTTTTAAATTTTTTATTCCTATTTTTCTCAGAGTAATTGAGGGATCGGATCAAAGAACCGACGCTTGTAAATGCACAGAACATTGCGAAGCGTCGGTTCTTCGATCCGAGCCCTCAATTATACTTTTTTTAGTAGCAAGGCACCGATTTTTTGTCTGATGAACACATTTGATTTTCTTGCGGGAAAAATGATATCATTAGACTAGAAGTATTTGAAATGAGAGAAAATCAGTTTCTGAAGAAAAACATTTTTAATTTTGAAAATAAATTTAATGATTGATGTCGCCAATTTTATTTTCTGATGATGATAGGAAAAAAATGGCAGGAAAGAATTATAATATTGTTAATCGCGTTTTGAAGGGACGGTAAATCAGTCTATCGATTGATCATCGGCAGACTTTTAACTGCCCCGCTGATCCGATTTAATATAATTATATATTTATATAATATAAATTTTTCTCTCTCTCTCTCTCTCTCTCTCTCTCTCTCTCTTTCAAAAATTCGCACTATAACTTTTTGTCCTCCCTATTTACAATGACAAACTCTCGCATACTTTCCATCGGAATGGAAAAAATGATAATTTTATCATCACAATCAACTCACACTCATTACATTATTTACAACGCAGCTCGCATTCCTATTTACAAATAAAATTGACTGAACGTTGGTCTATCATCCTCGGGAGATAACAAGGCCCTAGACAGGTTTCCAAGCTGCCTATAATTTGAGCACGCACAGCGCCAGTTATTATTTCATCATCATCCGATGAAATGCAAAGAACAGAATTCCTTTGTTTAGCAAGAGAATTTTTTTCTTTCGCGAGAAATAATTTTTGTTTTGTAAATGAATTCTACTTTTGCAATTGAATTCTGGTTTCGCAAAAGAAAAGAATTGTCGCCTCTCTATGAGAAGAAGAATTCTGATTCTTTCAATTCTTCCGAAATGTTTGAAAACTTTAGAAAATTAGGATCCGCCGTGAATTTGAAACCTTCGAATTCTTGCCTGCACTGACTCGCATTGAACTTCACTGTATCTTGTGTACCTTCCGGCTCTAACGGGCTCTCTAATCACGACGAGGTTACCTCCTCGTTCACGTAGTGCTTCTAAACCTGTTTTTCCCCGGGAACATGGCGGTGTTGTACTCTTGGTGAGTTTTCCACAGCCAGGCTCTGTAAAACGACTCAGGGCCTTGCTCACGACACCGTTGCACTCCCTAGGCCATACTCGTTGATGATGCCTCTGTTCCCACCTGCCAAACGAATTATCATTTTATTCATTAGAAAAATTCTTGTAAATTATATACACACGGAAATAGCAGAGAAATTTCAGTCAAACCACTTTTCTATTTACAAATTTTAAATAATGATGACGGTTTGGAAATTTTAGGTCTGAGTAATTTTTTTCATTGTTTTACCACAATTTTTGCTGGAATTGAAATAAGAGAACTCAATGAGAGTGCAAAAGTTGGGATCGAAAGGAAACAAATAGCAGGATCAGGGAAATCATGGGAAAGTCAAGGATTTTTATTCAAAGTACAGGAAAAAATTAAATTTTCTAGAATTCATAGGAAAATTCTAAATTTTTTATGTCATTTCTGCTTGCCTCATAAACTATAATACTACATCTAATTCTAATACAAAAACTTAATAAAATTGTTTTCTATTTCTGATAAAATGAATTTTTTAACATTATTTAATTATTTCAGAAGTTTTAAATGCAATTATCATGCACTGAAAAAAAAATTTAATTGATTCAAATAAACGATTAATTGACTATTATCAATTGAATATTTAATTAAAACAAATAATATTAATTACACAGTGAGAAGAAAGTCTCATTTTCAGCCATGAAAGGTACCTTAAATTAAAATGCAACATTTTTAAGAGAGCTTTTGTTTAATTTCAAATCTAATTTTTTTGCTGAATTTAAAGAGCAAAAGCTTGCTGAATATCAGCAAGAAATGTGCTGAATTTAAGACAATCATGTTGAAAATAAGCAGTTATATACTTAATTTAAAAAGTAGAACTGTAAATTCAGATTTCTAATCCTTATTTTCACGCAAGTCGAGCTTAAATTATGACTGGAATTACTTTCAGGAATTGTTTAATTTCAGACAACATTTAAAATAAGATTTACTTTTTACTGTGTACCCAAGCAGCACGTAAGGTTATATTTACATCACTGTAATATTACACTCGACATTCGTAATCTCCACTGTAATATTACAGTGATTTTACTGGGATATCAAAATGTCCGCCCGGAGGTTATATTACGCTGTACTATTAAGGTAATATTACACTGTAATATTAACGTAATGTTAATACAATATACAGATAAAATTAGAATAATTTTATATTTTAGAAAAAACATTTCACTAAGTCTGGATTCGAACCCTGAACCTTGTGTTCAGTATGCAAGAAAATCTTACTTGTAGAATTTGAAAATTTATATTAAATATGAAGAACTTTAAAAAAACTTACAAAGATTTTATTTCGTCGAAAATCTTAATATACTATACACAAGTAAGATTAGCTCAGTGGTTAGCCTCTTTCTTACTGAACACAAGATTCAGGGTTCGACTGCAGACTTGGTGAAATGTTTTTTCTAAAATATAAAATTATTCTTGTTTTATCTGTATATTATATTAACATTACCTTAATATTACAGCGTAATAATACCTCCAGGGGGACATTTTGATATCCCAGTACGATCACTGCAATATTACAGTAGAAATTACGAATCTCCAGTGTAATATTACAGTGATGTCACTATAACCTTACGTGCTGTTTGGGTAGAGTCAATTAAATATTATTTGATTCAAGTAAATATTTAATTGATAATAGTCAATTAATCGATTATTTGAATCAATTAAATTTTTTTCAGTGTGACAAATGTTGACGTTTACATAAAATGGAACCATTTTCAAGATAATCGCTATTAAGTAATTTTTGAGAAAAACTTTAATTTCTTAAAATTTTTATTATCAATCTACATAATATGAATTCAATTATGTTTTAACAAGTTAGAGTCTTTGTTTTTGTAGTAGTTGAAATGAAGATTTCGATATTTCGTCAAATTGTTAATAATAGAGACTGATAAAAAATTTTTCATCCCACATGTACAAAAATGGCGCTTTTAGATAGCTGACGACAGACACGAAAAGCCATTCATTTATTCGCTTGAATGAAAATAACAATCTTTTTTTCTCATGAGCAAAAAAACAACTGCTCCCATGCATTTTTTTCCCATGGGAAAAAAGGTGGCTAATTTTATACAAGTCGAATAAGTGAATCACTTTTAATCCTTGTCGTCTACTATCTGAAATCGACACTTTTCTTCAAATGGGCCCTTTTCATGTGGATGTACACAAATAAAAAAAATTTTCATAGAAATTCAATTATATTTAGAAATTTTAATAAAATTCTTTGCAAAATTCCATTATTTTCATATATAACAATTTTTATCACAACAGTTTTTAAGTCATTCTGCAAAAAAATTCAGATATGTTGATAAACAACAAAATTCTTTACATAAAATCAATTATTTGAAAGAATTTTAATAAAATTTTTTTCAAAAATTAAATTATCAAAATTCATAACAAGAATTCAATTTTTTTTAAAGGTACTAAAATACATTGCTAAAATTAAATTATTTTCAAAATTGTTTTAAAAATTCTCGTTAAGAATTAAATTATCTTTATAAATAAGTAGCGAAATTCTTCACAAGTATTCAATTATTTTCAAAAATTTTAATCAAATTTTTGGCTAAATTTTAATTATTGAAACAAAATTTTATAAATTTCTTCGCATGAATTCAATTATTTTCATAAATTATTATCTCAATTCTTCTCAGGAATTATTAAATTTAGTTTAGTTTAATTTTTTGTGTCAACTTTGAATAGCTTTAGCTACTTGTTCTGTATTTTTACTGCTTGTTCTGAATTCAAGATCTTTGTATTTTTAGTTTAAAAAAGTTTTTAATCATGTAGTTTGGGCAGTGAAGCGAAATATTTTTTAGGCTATAGCCGACCTAAATAAGGATTTATTAAATAAAATGAATATTAAAATATTTACCTATCAGAATCGGGGCCCGTGAATGGAAAACTGGCCCTCCCTTGATTTTTGCCATACAAAATAAAGTCGAGTGAATCGTCTGAATAAATGGAACTGCGATCGCTGGAACTGTCTGTCGATATTTCGGAGATAGTGTCACTGCCACTGTCGCTGCATTGTTGTTCTTCGCCTAAAATAAACACTGGCATACACTTGAATACTTCACCAGCTGGCATTGTATGGGTCGCAGTTGCTCTTCTCTGTATGCCACTGGATCCACTACCCTCCAAGATGACAATTTCTGTACTTGTTGAAAATTTTTGCGCCAAAGACTCCATATTTTTTTTGAATGTATCCCTTCGATTTGCGCTGAGACCAATTCTTAATGGCGATAATGTCTTTGGCTTTGAGTAAATATTTTCTGTGTGTGATGAAACAGCTCTCACTGCTGAAGATGATGATGATGAGGACGAGGATGGGAAAGTTGATGATAATGATATTTTTCCATCCACAGCATTTGTCCCTTTGTTAGGCTCTGAATCGACCTTTGGTGAAATTAAACATTTTGCGCGGGGACAAACTTCTGGTTCTGGTGTCGATGATCTCTTTGGCAGAGGTTCTTGTTCCAAAAGAACTACCGTACTCGAGGTCATTGTTTCAATTTCTAAGGATACTGTTGATGAAAGTGACGCTACTGGATCGTCGAATAACGTGAACCAAGAGTGTTGTAAACAGTCTTTCACTGTTAGTCTCTCTCTGAAATAGAAATTGAGAATTTAGATTTTTGAAAATTGTTTTATTGTTTTCAAACATACAGAAATTTTTGGTTTAAAAATGCTTCGAAATATGGGTATAAAAATTCAGGAAGCTCTTCAAAAACTGTAGGAGGATTTGTAGTAAGTGATAAACCGTTTTTTCATGAGACCATTGATAAAAACTTCCTATTAGCTGTTGCATTGTTCCGGACTTCCATAGCGATAACAAAGAATTGTTTTTCTCTTAGTCTTTTCCTTCCGTTTCAAAGAAAGTAGTTTTCTATGAGGAATGAACAAATCTTTTTTTTTTGTTTTCATTTCAGACCACCTGTTTCCGGAAGGTCAACGACTGATTATTTATTTGCAGAAACAACAACTGGCGAAGAACCGGTAAAAGTATCAAACTTTATAAGTCCAATGCAATAAATGTCGAGGTTTTACGATTCTGTTTCTCTTATTCTGGGTGTAATGCCTCAGGTTCAACTTGGCTAAACCTGATCTTACGGTTTCACGTTCTGATAGGGTAACGGTAGCAAAAACAAAAAAAAATATTATGTTTTGGATCATTAAAAATGTCTTTCACGTAAAAAGACTATTTTCAGCATATTATTAAATGGGCAGTTTCGCACTTTTCAAGTCGAAGAATCTAGGTCCATTTAAAATGAACTATACAGTGTGAAATCGGCTAATTCATTCAGTGATAATGTTGTAATTTTTCTTACGTAATTAGTCGAGTTTTACATTCAAAGAAAAAAGAGAAAGGAATATATATACGAATTTTTGGGAAAAGGAAGTGGCGAGTTGCATGTGCGGGGAAAAATTGTTGACTAAAGACAATATAGTTTGCAAGTTGCTTAGTCATTATGATTATAATAATCATCATCATAATCTTCTTAGTACCGCAAGACATAAGTTTTCTCAAGAGTCAATATGCAATTCGACGTGGTCAAAGAGTGAGTGCAATTGCAAGTTGCACGCTATCGAAAATAGTCTTTACTTCCTAGTGCTTCCTTTCGAATTTTTTCTTTTTATTTGCACATCTTCTTAGTTCTATTCACGAAAGAACATTACTTTAACGCAGTAACGGATCCATCGACACGAGATACCTTTGCTTTTATCTTCATAAATATGTGTATACAAATGCACGAGTCATCTTGTAACAAATGCGATGTAACGCTAGACCGGGACTATGCATAATGAACACCATACATAATGAATTTTTTCCAGACTGCCACAATATAACCCATACGCCATTGTTCCGACTTGTCTAGGTTATTATTTAAATCGTTTACTTTATCAGGTGCAGCAGGTGTGGCTACTTGTTGGTCTTTATTTTTTGTTGAAAATTTGTTCTTTTAAATTTTGTCGCCTGGGGGCAGCATTATACTGACTCAGCTAAACGGTGAAAAGGAAGCCGTCTCAAGAAGAAAAGTGAAAAACATGCCGTTTTACGAAATTTGTGTAAACTATGCCTTTCCGCGAAAGCGTTGAGAAACATAGCTTGTTCAAGCAAGCGGTGATGAACATGTCTAGTTACAACCGTTTACATTTTCATCTTAATTTTAGGTTGGTAACCGAACACATTTAACTTTAAAGAGTACAGTTATTTTAATTAAATATTTTTTTATCATAAGTTTTTCCAAAACTTTTTTTTGAGACGGAATCTTTTTTACTACTTAGCTGAGTAGGCATGATGTTGCCCCAGACGACGATTCGTTCTTTTGAATTTGTTCTCTTGTTGAAATTGGTATTAATTTATCTTATTTATCCGTTTATTATCGATATTTATCCAAAAAATGTATTTAAAGTATTTAAAAATTGATTTAAAAAAACAGAAAAACAATGCTTTTATAAAGTATTGATATGTTTTTTTATTATTCTTGCTGATGTTGATTAAGACAACAATGTAACATTTGTAGTATAGCAACATTGTTTGCTACAATGTTATGATAAAAAGTACTTTTGATCCAATTTATCAAACATCTTTCATCAGAACTACTTTTAAATTATCAAAAAATCATTCATCAGAACTACATTCGATTCGAAGTGAACCGCAGTGTTACTGACCTAAATTAGTAGCAAAGCAATTTATTAATTTCAAAATAATTCCTAGTGAAATTACAGTCTCATCTAAATTATTATTTTCCATCATGACTACGATGAAATTCAATTATTTTTCATTTATTCTAATCGAAGGTACGGAGGATCGTAAATATTATCAATCCACAGTAATTAAAAGAATTAATTACAATTTTTTATCTGTTCGGACTGATTATTCTTTAAAATTTTAGATCAACTAGTATCTTTAGTAAAACGAATTTCAATTAAAATTAGAATAGATACTTTTAATCTTTTTATCCTCAATATTTATAATTCGTATTAGTAAAATGTTATTAAATATGATGGCACTATGAAAAAATTTTTTGTCTAAATGTTATACAACTTTAAAGTTTTAAGCAAAAAATATATGAATATTTATCGAAATTAAAGAGCTTACAAAACTTTTTAGGACAATGTATATTTAATTTGGAAAGTATAGGATCTTTTTCGGCACTTATTCTCGAGTAATTTCCAATAGAATAGATTATTAAATTATTTACAATAACTTAGAAACTTTATATTTTGTTTTGATATACAGATGCCACGCAAATTCATTCAACTATTTAAAAACAATATATTATGCATATTTCCCGCGAAAGAATCGATATTTCTATTTCGAGTCATTTATACTATCGATATATCAATATTTTGCATTATTGATGTTTTTTTTAATTTTAATAAATATTACTTGTTTTTTTATAGTAAGAAAGAATACTACTTTTTGTTTGTATTTATAATCTCATACAACAAGAATTTAATAAATTTTGTAAAATATTTCATGTTTTGTATAGTTATTTGATACCACTCCATTTTATGGGCAAAATGGGGTCCTAGCACTCTTTTAGAAAATGCGATATATGTAAGTTTTTTCAAAAATTGTTTTTTCCGCTGTTATCATAATTTTCTCAAACCTAAATGTACAAAGAAGAATTCTGATGCTTAGTTAAAACGATTTATTCGTTTGGTTCTCTGTAAACATCCAATTACAAAAAGGTACCCCATTTTGCCCCACTCTCATTTAATTCAAACATTTCGTTTACATCCGCGAAAGCTAATAAATCCTATTGACTTCAGTCATGAACCCCCTCTTGTTAATTCGCAAACACAGAATTTTGCGAATTGACCAAATGTAATGAAACCCTGAGTATCTACTTCCTTGTTTCAGGATCTTCCTTCTTTTTTTTCTTTTACTACTTATTTTCTTCTTTACTTCTTTTTTTACTTCTTTTAAATTTAAATAAAAACATCTCATTTAAGAGGAATTGAGTGGCAAGTAAATATACAATCACCTATACAGTGTGTTGAGTATTGTTTAGATTGTGTGTACATTTATCCAGTTACCTTCAGCATTACTAATGCGAGGTTACTGTTTTGTCGATTATTTACGTTTCTATGCCACTATAATGTGACCTTTTTGCACTAAAGATCAATGATTCGCTTTAGGATCATCATTATCATTTTATTTCTTTCTTCTTCTTCTTTTTCTTTTTCTTTTTCTTCTTTCTAAACATATATTTATAGCTAGTGAAAAAAATTGTCTTTTATACACGTTCAAGAATCTAACTCTCGACAGACTCTTGAGAACTGGGCTGTGGCCTTGCGTGAGAAATCTTTGGATCAAAGGTGAATGTTTAGGATGACAATGGCATTTGTTTCTCGAGGTAAACGAATCTCGAGTGAAAAGCTGTATTGAGGATATTTCATCTTCCGGGTCACCAAAAGGAGTTTATTTCTGAATATAACATTTTTCTTTCTTGATTATCACTTTTTCTCAAATTCAAATTGAATTTTAATTTTAACAGTATGTGATTGTTAGGTTTTCAATGGTAATTTTCTCGACCACCTATCTCTTTAAATATTTAATAAATTAAGCTGAAATTTTGTATGTTAGTCTAAACTTCAATAAAGAAGGGCAGCGATGTGCAAAAGTTGTAATATTTTAAAAATTAATAATTACAAATTGCTTCAAAATTACCAGTTGTCACGGCCACTTCAAATCAATTTCTCGTCTTTACCAATTTCAAAGGGTTTTATTGTAATTAATTCTAATTGATTTTTAATTCAAATCGCAATTTATTCAAACCGAATTTTAACTAAAGTTGAATTTTAATTCAAGTCGAATTTTAAATTTAATTGATTTTTAATTAAAATAATATTTCAATTCAAATCGGATTCCAATTTAAATCGTGTTTGAAATAAGATAGGATTTTTATTTAAATCGAATTGTATTCAAGGCGAATTTTAATGCAAATCTAATCCCAATTCAAATTAATATTAATATTAAAAATATCCTTGAGTTTTAGTCAAACAGAACGCTCTGAGAAAATATTGATGCTGATCTTGAGATTAATTTTTTTCTCTGCGATTAAATGTTGAACTTGTATATTTAGGATTTTTGGCAAATAATTCAGTTATTCCGCTTTCTTATGTATAAGAAGGGAATTTTGGTGATTTAATAGAATTTTTTTAATAGAATCATTGGAATAAATTTGCTTGGATTTAATAAGCCATTTAGAATAAATAAGTTTTGTACATTTGTGTATTTTGTTTGAAGCGAATATAAGTTTTTTTTTTGAGGTAAAGATGTGTATTTTTAATAGAGGAAAAGAAATAAGGTCTTCTTATTCCTTGAATATTTTTCTATTTACCTTGGATCCTTGACCATTAGTTTCCGCATGAGATCTTGAGCCTCCTTGGAAACATCCTCGAAAAGATCATCGGGAAAGTCCAATCGACATCGACTAATATTACAGAATGTTTCCTGTTTGGTATCTCCTCCGAACGGCGAACAACCTGTTAGTAGAACGTACAACAAAACGCCAACTGACCACATATCGGTGGCCAGACTTATTGGCTCGTAGTTGAGAACTTCCGGGGCTAAAAAGAAAATTAATTATGCAAACATGTAAAGGAAAATATTATCTTACATTCTTGTATATTTATTTACATGATGAATAACTTTTTAATGTTTTTTATTGGAAAAATTAATATTTTTTAATCAATAAAACAATTAATAATTAATATTTATTACACGGAATTTATATTACTAAGTACAAAAGTAATAATAATTAATAGGGGAGAGTGGTCCTAAGTTGGCCACCTAAGCTAATTGGTCGAAAATAGTAACAAAATGGAATTTAATTAAATCAGCAAGTTCAGTGCCGCTCAATAACTTTTGTCCACCCTACAGCGATAGAAGGGTTTACAAAAGTGACATTGAAGAAGCCTTAGAAGCAAGGTTCAAGTGATTGAGCTATTGAAATGTTGTTCAATCAACGTTGCATTTTCAGAACAAGAAAAAAAAGTGAAATCATCTTTTCATTTAAACTGCTTTTCTGATAATTAAAATCGTAGAGAGATTATTTTTCTTTTATTATATATATATATATATATATATATATATATATATATATATATATATATATATATATATATATATATTTACAGTGGGACCTCGATTATCCGAACTAACCTAGGCAAGGCCTGATTCGGATAATCGAAAATTTGGATAATAGAGGTTTTAATGTTTTTCATAATTAAAGTGAAAAAATTGGACAGTTGAACTATATGTATTTAATTTAATAAATTTTTTAAAGATATATAAGTATATACATGTAAATATATATTAATTTATAATAATATATTAATAAAACACAGAATATATGATTTTTTAAAGACTTTTTTGGCATAAACATAAACATAAATAATAAAATAAATAGAGAAAATAAATTTAAAAATTCGAATAGCCAAAAAGAGTTCGGATAATAGAAATTCGGATAAAATGATTTTCGGTTCGGATAATAGAGGTTTCGGATAACAGAGGTTCAGATAATCGAGGTTCCACTGTATTTATATTTATAATCGCACTATAAAATTGTCAGAGTACCGAATTACACTGGAAAAAAATTTATTTGATTCAAATAATTCAAATTATTTGAAAAATATTTAATTGATTCAAATACTTTCTAGTTGGATCAAAAAAATATGTATTTGATTCAAATACAGTCGGGCCGCCGAACTGCACGGTACCCCAGAAATAACCCCTCCGCACTTGATTTCAAACTGCACGCTGACGAATTCACCCCCACTTTCTAATTTTCAGGACTGTACTTACATATTTATTAAGGGGGATTTTAATTGCGATCATAGAAAAAACATATTTCGCGTCGATGACAGATGTTTTATTTAAACAATTTTTACTTTAATTTAAAACTTCACTAATCACTTCATATATTCCAGATTCAATTTAAAACTGACACTGAAAGTTATTTGAATAATAGCACTTTCAATTAAACTTTGAAAGATAATTTTTGTAAACAAAATATTTGCAGATGTTACTATTTTAATTATAAGTATTAATAATAGCACTCTCTAAATTTGAATTAGTAAAACTGTTTACTAATTTGAATTAGTGACTGACTTTTTGCTTTTGAATTAGTAAGATTTACTAATAGTCATTTCTACCAATATATTAATAAAGTTTACTAATTCAAAAGCAAAAAGTCAGTCACTAATTCAAATTAGTAAATATTTTTACTAATTCAAATTTAGAGAGCAGTTTATAAATACAACTAGAAATTTTACACAAAAAACGTTGTATATAATTTGAAATTATTTTATAATTTACTAAAATTTTTAATTCTGAAAAATAATTTCAATTTCTAAATAATTTTACATTCAAAATTAATTGAAATCATAAAAATATATACTATTCTCAAATTGATAAATGGTAGAAAAAATTTACATTTTTTAATCAAAATATGTTGCCTCATAAAATTAAAAAAAATTCACTGATTTATCCAAATCATAGAAAAAAATGGCGTCTAAAAATAAGACGTTTAGACGTTTATAAACGTCTTATGTAAATAAGCGACTGATTTGAGCGTCTTAAATGAAAAACATAACCTCCAAATACATGCATTTTAGAAGGCAAATAAGACGCTTATAAACGTCTTAGAAGTGACCACGTTAACGTCTTATTAAAACAAGACGCTCTTTTTTACAGTGAAATAATTTAAATAAATCAGTAAATTTATTTTTAATTTTAAGAGGCAAAATATTTATAAGAATTACTTTTTAAGTTATAAATAACATTTAATTTATATTATAAATATAAATAAATTCCTATAAAAATAAATATATTATTGTAGTATACATATTATATAAATATGTACATATTTATATGTATCTACAATTATAAAAAAAGTTACATACATTCAACAATTTATATAAGCATACCGTCTTTGTTTTTTATGTTTTAACTTTCAAATATACGGCACTGACTTTAGTAGCGCCACCGTACACTGTGGAGGACTTAGAAACTAAAGCCAGCGTGCAGTTTGGCGACAACGTTCACTTTCAAAGCGTGCAGTTCGGAGGCCCGACTGTAACTTGAATTATTTGAATCACACTTATTTGAACCAAATAAATCGTATTTGATTCAATTAAATAATTATTTGAATTAAATAAATGAATTTATTTAATACTAGTAGTGAGTTACTTGAAACTAATCTTTTATTTATTTAATTCAAATAATTATTTAATTAAATCAAATACGATTTATTTGACACAATAAATTTATTTTATTGATTCTAATAAACTTAATTATTTAATCTGAATAATTCATTATTCAACGCAAATACACTATTTTATCAAGACAAATAAAAAAATATTTCAATCAATTAAATAATTATTTGAAACGAAAATAATGAATTACTTGAAACTGTTCATTTATTTATTTCACTTAAACATTTCATTTATTTAATACAAATAAAGAATATTTCGACAAGTAAATGTGTTATTTGGATACAGAATATACGACACTGGCTTTGATATAGTAGATCAGCCCGGGTTCTCACCAAGACTCAGTGGCGGTGTGGTTTAAATAGGTGCGTTTATAGGCTTGCGGTCAGCGTTATGGGCGCGGGGGGACATGAGTTCGATTCCACATGCGAGCGAATATTTTTCATTCTTCGTTTAAAGCGTTATATAAAATAATAAAATTATGTGTTGTGTTGTGAATAAAAATTGTGTGAATATGTTTATAAATAATGTTAAAAGTCTGTTAAAAAATCAGTTAATGTATAAAATATATACATATAATATAATAATATATTAATGAATTAAAAAAATACTAAATATTTTTTAAAAAATTTTGTATTAAATATAGAATGAAATAATTTTCATATTTGATTCAAATAAATAGTTATTTGAAGCGATAAAATCAAATATTTAGGTCAAATAAATATGTATTTGGTTCAAATACACATTTATTGGATTATAACCAAATAAATGATTTATTTGGATCAAATAATTTTTATTTGATTCAAATAAATTTTTTTTCAGTGTTTTATTCAGTACGCTGAACGAATGGACAATTTTGCAGTAATAAATAAAGAAATAATAATTTTTAATAATAAATTAATGACTAATTAATAAACAATATAGAATAATAAATTTATAATTAATTTTTAACAATTACAATTAAATATAATAAATATAAATCAAAATGAATTTAAACTAATCAGAAAATAATAATTATTTTTTTACTGAAAATTAAGATTAACTTACATGATTAGAAATTAATTTCAATGAAAATGTACTCACCAACATAATCGGGTGTGCCTAAAATTTCACGAATGTCTGCACCGTGGCTGATGTATCGTGAAATTCCAAAATCGCAGAGTTTCACGTCACAGTTCGGAAATTCTCCAGTCAATACCAAATTTTGGGGCTGCAATCAAAACATTACAAATTTTTATTAATTTCAATTATAAAATAATGTCTTAATTATTTTTAAATTCTATTAATTTAATTTTTATTAATTGCCAAAATAATCATTCCTAATTATAGCTAATTAAATAATTAACCTAGTTTTTCTATTAAGGATATCAAATTGAGAAAAAAAATTATAATAATTATTTAATTATAATAATTAATATTATTATGAATTCAATGAATATTATATGATTCCCGTACATTCCCCCTAATCCAATCGCCCGAATGGACATAAGTATTATTATACATCATAATAATATCGATATTACAATCCAATATTACATTTCAATTTAATATTATAATTTAAATACTTTTTTCACAAAAATAATTATTTTTTTGTCAATAGGATATTAATAATTACACAAACTCATTATCATTACAATTTATTCCAATTAAGACGGGATTCTATAATTAAATTTGCATGGCTAGCTATATGCTCTTCCGGAAAAAGAAACTCACATCTTTTTATATCCTTGTAACGAATAAACTTTTAGAAATACAATTTCCTCAATTCGAGTGTAGGTATTTATATACATATATATTCATACGAAATTAGTAAAGTTTACACAAACTGGAAACGATTATTTTCATTAGGTTCTAAACTTAACGGAAAGGGTCAAAAGACTCCGATAAATGTCTACCGCAAGTCTCTAGTATGTATTAAACGATCAATTTTCAAACGCGTTTTGTAGAGTCTTTACTCCTGTTTATATATCCATTTAAAATACTTTATGAAACTGTGACTATCTTTGTTAAACAGCAAACTATTAAAGTCATTTGCCGCAGGATTAAATAACTTTATTAGATAATTAGTCATTATTACCATTTCTTATTCATTTTTGTAGTATTTTTTTAACAATTCTTGTATTATTCTTGATTTCATATTAATTTTCTTTATTTAATTTTATAGGGTCAGTTGGGGTAAATAGAAACAGATTTGCTAAGTTTCACCAATAACATAAGTTTTTTTTTTTTAAATCGGACTCACCTTCGATATATAAATTTCAAGTGTACATTCATTTACAATATGTACTCGCACTTGAGTGAATTCATTATTTTCAAAAGGATTTATGTTTGATAAAGTATTTTACTCTCATGTGTGCGATTTATCGCTCGGTATTTTGTAGGGGTCAGCAAAGTGTTATTTATTCAGACTGTTTAATAATGTCGACCCACCTATTAATATCAAGCTGCTACTTCATAATAATCCGAGACCCTCATGAAAAATGAGTACTCGAGGAAAGCACATTCTCATTGAGAAATTACATATGCGTTCTTCAAATATACTTTCAACCCGCAATGTTTGGGTTATACGCATTTTATTCAAGGATATTATTGTAATTTGTTATATTGGTTTTACAGCTCGACTATATGTATAGGTATTACAAAACGTGTACTCTCTTCGCATACAAAGTCTATCTATCTGTTAACACTATTTATGTATTTCAAACAAAAACATAAATACGTCTCAAAATTAAAAAGAAAACGTATCAAGATTTTTCTCATCTGCTAGTTGCAATTAATTTATTTAGGGGAGAGTCTCCAGTTGTGAGACAGTCAATTTTTAAATACCAACACTGGGTATGATAATCGACTAAAAAGCGTTTTTTCAATAAATGCAGAGTACTTTTTTCCAAGTTAATTAATTGGAAAAGGTAGGGTAGAGTGGGGCATTACTATTCTTGTTTGGATTTTTGAGTCTACAAAATTTATTAAAAAAAAAAAAATAATGAGTAGAACCGTTTGAAAGCTTGACTTCTTAGCTACAATTTTGCCATGTATTATTTTGCGGTAGCTCAATTCTGTTCCGAACTACAGCGATTTTACGAAAAAAAAATTTTTTGATGTCGAAGAAAACGGGGGGCGTAACTATTCTTTCAGCTATTAATGATACAATACTAAAAAAATACAATAAATATTGTTTTTATTATCAAAATTATATCAAATTTTTATCTGTAGTTATACAATATATTAAAAACTACTACCAACAGTAATAAAATTTATTATTGTATAAAATATATCAAGAAATAAGAAAACATTTAAATGTTTAAAAAAAATTTCTTATATGTCCATTTCTTCGTCGCTTAAAACACAATTGACGCAAGCCCAGTTTAACTCAATTCTTGAACATGTAACGTGTGCCTAAAAACCTAAAAACAAACACACAAAAAACATACACTGTTTTGTAGTTTTCGCTGTCATCAGTGAAAGAATAGTTACGCCTCACCCGACCATTTTTTGAAAAAACAGTTGTAAAATTTTTGAACAATAGAATATCGAAAATCCATTATGATATTCGTGTTCCGCACTAAATTTGACTTTAGGAAACACTTACCCGAAATTTTTTCCCACCGTTTCTCACTATTAACAATGGCAGACTAAATGAGTGAAAACAAGTAAGCGAGTGTGTCAAAATCACATTTGGTTACCTTACTCCTATGATAAATGGTGCCAAAAGCTCAGATTTGGCATACAATGTTTATTTCACATGACAAGTATACACTGTAAAAAAAACTTTAATCGGATGAATAGTTTTCTCTCCAGGACTAAAGAATAGTTACGCCCCGCGAATAATAATGCCACACTCTACTCTAAATGTAATGCATTTTTTTAGTGTTTTCCCTATATTTTGTGATGCAATATTGCATTGTTCCAATCTAAGATTGAAAATAATTAAATTTTCCTTTTTCAAAATAGCGTCAATTTCTGGGTGTGAGACACAGCATATCACCAGTTGTGAGACAGTCTCGACAGCTATTTGGGTAGCATAAAAATACGACTTTGCAAGCATACTTTTTAAATATTGTTTTGATTTTTTTCTAGTATTTTTGGGCATGTCAAGTGGAAAAAAGTCAATTGATTCAGAAGAAATCAATTTTAATGCTCTGGGGACATTCCAGTTCAAAATGTTAAAAAAATCAATTTTTTAAAATTTTATTTTCGGATTTCTTATAGTGTCAAGAATACTCTCCTAAAATAATATTGCAAAATTCGAAGTAAAACAAAAGTTATACACCGAAAATGGCTTATATCGCCGCCATTTTGAAATAAAAATGAAAAAATTTTTTTACAAATTCTTAAATAAATTATTTATTACATGCAAAAGAAATTTTTTAAATAAATGTCATAGTTATTTTAATAATATTTATTAAAAAAGCCTTCTTTTTACCTGTTTTGAACTGGAATGTCCTCTTAATAAAAATTGCATATTTCTGTTACCTTTCGAACGGTGTATTTTATTTACAATTTCTTTTACCCGTTTACAAATTACGGGTCAAAAATAAAACCCGTCTCACAACTGGAGACTCTCCCCTAAAATATTGAAGAAATATTTCATGTTTTGTCTATTTATTTGATACCACTCCATTTTATGGTCAAAATGGGGTTTTAGCACTCTCTCAGAAAATACAATATAAGTTTTTTTAAACATTTTTTTTTCTCCGCTGTTATCATAATTTTTCCTAACCTAAAAGACAAAGAACAAAAAAGAATTCTGATGCTTAGTTGAATCGATTTATTTCTTTGGTTTTGCTATTATAACAGACAATTAAAAAGAGGTACCCCATTTTGCTCCACTCTCCTTTAAATGATTATCAAAATTATTTATTTGTAGCATGTGTCTTTTATTTAAATCTATTAAATGGTACAATTATTGGTACAATATATTTTTAACTTTTTAGCTAAATACATACTATTGTTGTTTAAATATATAATTATATTATTAAATAAATCTAATTTTTGGCTAAATATAAAATTATTTGGTCGAATAAATTTAATTACTTGGTTTTGTATAAAGTTACTGGTAAAATATAAAATTTCTAGTTTTCTCCCATGGGCAAAAATAACGCATGGAATCAGTTGTTATGTTTGCACACGGGAAAAAATGGTCGCTATTTTCATATGGTCGAGCAAATGGGTGACTTTACTCCCTGTCGTCAGTTATCTAAAAGCGTCATTTTCTGCACGTGGGATGAAAGAAATTTATTTACTCTTCCAGTAATAATTTTAAGAAAAGGAGAAATTTTTCCCTTGTGACTTTTTTTGTTTTGAATAATTTTGTTTTCTTGTCGTTTAAATTCTATATAATAGTTTCATATTCATTATGGTATAAGAATAATGGCGTTAAGTAGTATTTTATTAGTGAAGTAATTTTACTTTTATTAGTGGCTTATTTTTAATATAAACGCTACATTCCATTGGTTTTTAATGTCACTTAGAGAAATATATTCTCAACCGCGTAAATGTAAGAGTTTCTACCATGACTGAGAAGCTAATAAGCCAACATTATGCTTTGATGTGCAATTTACTTTCGCGATTAAAAGCGCAATCCATGCTGAAGTTTCATGTCCACGATTTAGTCTATAGGCTATATAGCGAATTTCATTTCCTTTCATCCTCGCAATGCGTGGAAACTTTGCGGATGCACAAAGATTTCATATTCACATTTGTACAAAAAAAATTATACCGTCTTGTGTGTGTGTGTACTTTTCCTTTTTTTTACCGAACTATTCGATAAGGAAAAAAGAATTACCGACAGTGAAAAACATTGAACAAACAGAAGGGATTAAAAAATGAAAATAAAAAGTACACTGAGAAAATTAGATATTAAAAATCTTATTATACTAGATATTATGAAAAGATGGTATTTCATAACATCTAAATGTTATGGTTTAATATCTCAGATGTTAGCAGGTATAAACCACAAATTTGAGGTTATGTTTGAACATGTCTTTTCCGATATCTGTGGATATTAAATTTAAACATCTAAGATGTCTATGTATTTGACTGTCACAGATATTGACCGATAATATCTAGATATAAAACCTATATATCCATTTTTCTCAGTCTAAATATAAAGAGAAGAGAAAATAAAGGAAAGGAAAAAGCTGAATAAAAAGTCAAAAGAAAAAAGAAGAAAGAGAAGAAAAAATCAAAAGAGAAAATAAGTGAAATGAAAAGAGAAAATAAAGAAAAAGGAAAAAAGAAAAAGGATAAAAGAAAAAATTAAAAGAAGAAGAAGAAAAGGCAAAAGCTAAGAGTAGTTAAAACTGATTAAGAAGTAAGAAATGGAATAATTAAAGGAACTGTGTGATATGTCTTTGTGTCAGAAGAGATTAAAGAAAATAATAATTTGACGTCTGGCAGTTTAGTTAACAATTGAGTTTGTGTGTTACGTTTCGTTATAGTAAATTATCAAAGAGACGTGACTAGTTTGCCATATGAGTTGCCGGATGGCTTTAATAGGAAGATTTAAAAGATGCTTATACATCCAATTACGTCGTACATTTCTCAGCTATATCAAATATTATGTTGAATAATAATAAGCTGAATAGATATATTAATGTTCATCAGTGCAATCAAATTTCAAGATTTATTCTCATATACAAAGTAATTCGATTTCGTCTACATTCAATGCCTTATTTATTAAGTTAAATTATTACATCATTCAGTATTTCAAGAGTACTTTAAATAATTCCATTATATAATAATGTCACGTGTCAAATAAGGTTTTACTTTTAAGGCTTTTTTGGTTCAATATTTTTAAAATTTGATTTTCTTATTGTTTTTTTATTTATTTGGTTTTATTGTTACTACTATCGAACCTGGATAAGTGAAAAACCTTCATAAGAGACGACAATTGTCAAGTCCCTTTATTTTACCATGTAAAAAGCTATCTATAAGTGAGAATCTATATAAGTGATGAAAATTTTTTCTTTGATAGACTTTCCTATAAGTGAAAGAAGTGCTCCTATAGGATTATTTTTTTTTTTTGAATAGACCTCTATGACCCTTGTATAGACTAACGCTCTAACTACTATGCTAACAACACGTGCACTGCAAAAAGAGGTGTCTTGGGTGAAGACGTTTTTGGTGTCTTAGACACCAAAAACGTCTTCACCCAAGACACCTCTTTTTGCAGTGCACGTGTGCTGAAAAGTTTTAATTTCTCAGTATCATTCAGACTTACATTATTGAATCAAAAAGATGAAAAAATTGGGATACGTTAAAAATAATAAATTGAAATAAAATAAATTAAACTAAATTTGTAATTAGTAAATTAAATAACTTCACTTATTGCATTTAATCAGTGGTAATTTAAAAAAAAATTTTTTTTGAGCTTTGGGGAAACGAAATTATGTACCCAATCAGAAATAGAAATTCGAATTAAATTCTGTTTCTATAAGAAAACCGAATATGATCTGAAGTAGATTTTTATTTCGTTACTGTATCAGAATCAAAATAAAAAGTTATTGTTGTTTCTATATCAACAAACAAAACTAAAGTGGAATGAAAAAACTTTTGATTCGTTACCAAATAATAATCAAAATAAATTAATACACGGAGAAAAATGGTGTTGAGTTTCTAGTAAAAGTTCCTATGGAATAGTAATTATTCTACTTTTACACTTGACTTTTACACGCTCGATCCTTTTACAATTTTTCTCTCGCACCTTTTACCTTTTGCATTAAATAAATAAATGACTATCAGAGTGTCAAAACATTTATTTCACCATAACTTAGGTTATCTAAAGTGAATTATAACAGTTTCTCCATTATTTGATTAAAATTACATTAAGATTTTAATTACACGAAAAAAAAGTTCGCCTATTATTCGGGAACTTCGTTCGTAGCTCTTAGGTTGGGTAGTTCCCAGAGAAGTAAACGTTGCCTTGTTTAAATATGTCATTTACTATTTCACTACTTCTCGGGAAACTGTTCTTGAAAAAGTCGAATTAAACTTGAAATTATAAAAATAATTCCTGAAATATCTGGGAACTTTTTTTTCCGTGTAAATGTAAACATTAAAACTAAACATAAATACTGTCATTAATTTACATATTTGGTTAAACATATTGCATTCTTTTGCGTTGCCATGGCATTTGTTTTGGTAAAAGGTATGAGAGGATTTGGTCTCATAAGTGCAAAAGATCCGACAGTCGAGTGTATATTAAAAATTACTATTCATTGTAAAATGTACTTTGTATGAAGTGAATATTACTATTTCAAGTAGTAAAAATTACTAATAGTAATTATTACAGTAGTTACTTTTAAAAATTGCTTTAAGAATTTTAATTTTTATATCGTCATTGTAAATTTTATTAAATTTTGTATTACTTTTTACATTCGATATGTTGTTCATATTGCTCGTAGAAATTCTAATAATTAATACTACGGAAAATAAAGATTGCTTCTGCAAGAAGCAACTTTTACTATTGCAGAGCGAACTTTTTACTTTACTTTATTCATTACTTAATTACAAATAAAGTTGATGATTTAAACGTAATTGTTAGCACCATTGAATGTTATTTTCATGATGACTTTCAGGCGTATAAAGATGCTCGAAGGGAGTCCAACTTCAGTTTGTTTAAATGGGAAAATGTATCTCAAGCAAAAATCACGTATATGACATGCCTTAGAAATAGTCAAGAGTACATTGCCAATAAATGGTTTTAATTTAATATTTTCTGATTGTAGGACACTTTTCCCAATCCATTATTCCCAGTCCAACCTTCCCGATGGACATATTTCCCGCAAACAATCATTCCCAAAGAACGATTTGTCCATTACCTAAATTTTCCAAAGCTTAAATTTTTCCCAATATAGAATAAAACTCAAAATTTTTGTAAAATTAAAAAAATCTATTCCCCAGTTATTTTTTTATAAAGGGTTGTCATTGGTTATCATTCACTGTAAAAAATAAATCTTACTTTCAGTCTCTTTTTGACTAAAACCGTTTACATTAGAAACATTTTTAACTAAGTCTTAGCCTTGAGAGTATTATTTAAAGCCAAAAAATTGACTTAATCTGGTTTTCAGCTTAAAAATAGGCTATTTTTCAATCATTTTGGTTTTAAGATGTAAACGGTTTCAGACTTTGTTTTTTCTGTGTTTTATTAATATTTTTAATATAATAGGTTTTTTTTAATAAAATATGCGAGCCAATACGCTTCGGCCAAAGTGATCCATTACGCCCCGGAGGTTTTTGTTGAAAATTTTGTTATTTGTTATCAATACCGTAAGTATTAAACAAAAATTTTCAATTGTTCTTTAAGAAAAAATGTTTAAAGCTCAAAACCTGATAGACAAAATTTTTTTACAAGTAATTTTGAAAAAGATATAACAAAAAAACAAAGAATTCAAAAATTTACTTTCATAAGCGTCAAAATCACTTTTTCTACCATATTTTTAACAATAATAAATAAATAACATTGAAACTTGGTACAAACTTACAGTATGCCAAGTACATTATTCTGATTAAAAACCGAAATTACTCTGGTTTACCACTTTTGAATAAATTCAAGTGATCCATTACGCCCCTACTTTTGGAATATTTTTGGGAAAATAATAGGTTGGAAAAAGTTGACTATGGGAAAAAGAAAGATTGGGAATTTTAACTATTGGGAAAAATGGATTGGGAAATGTGTCCACCAACGATATTTTCTATTTTATAGTTTATACATATCTTATATTGATTATGTCGCAAATGTTCGATATAACATTCATTAAGTGTACTTTTTGTTATACAATATTCTCAATAAATTAATAAACAAATAAAAAGTCACTTAATAATTAGTTAAATTATTTTTAATGAACTACTAATTAATTAATAAAAAATACATAAATAAATAAAATTTTTAACATTATAATCTAATAATTTAATAATTAAATTGAGTAATTTTAAATTAATAATACTATTTATTATTATTATTACTATTATTATTATAAGTGTTTATATTTTAATTCAGTAACTTATCTAAATAAATATAATTTATGATTCACTTTATCGGAAAAAGATATATGCGAGTAACCGAAAATTTTTTCTATAGCGATTGCGTAGCGGAGAGGCTTAGTATTAATGCGTGCGATTTTATAGGTTTCGTTAGATATATATTAGTTAGGGTTCAAATCTGTATAGATGTTAAGATTTTCCGATATGTTATATTGTTAATTGTAAGAATGAATGTGATAAAAGAGTGAAACTTATGAACAGTGATAAAGAATACACGTGTAGAGTGTTAATTACTTAAAGAAGAAAACGAGAAAATATATAGCTCTCTACACGAGCATTATTTTGTCAAGACGTGTTTCTCCTGTCGGTGTGAGGCGCGTCATTGTGGGGGTACGGATTACTACTTCTCCGAGTAAAAATCTCCACGAAATAGTAATAATTGCTCTGATTCTTAATAAAAGTTGCTTCGCTCAGAGTGTTAATTGCTCTGGACATTTTAAATATTACTAGGATTTAATAACATTTAGACTCCTTGAAGTAAATTATATTTTTTCAAAAAAATAAAAATTCTTTGAAAAAGAAACAAAAGTTACTATTTCTCGAGCAGTTTCAAAATTACTACTTTCAAGTAGTAATTTTTTATCGAAAATAGTATAATTATTACTATTTATTTTTCTTCGTGTAATTTCGTTTTGTTATAACAGATCATAACGAAAAAATCAAAATTGAATCGAATTAAATCAAACTGAATCAAATCAGTACCAAATTGAATTAAATTGATACCAAAATGGAAAAATTTTAGTAAAATTGATATCAATTAGATATTAACTTAATTTTAAGATAGACCAAATAAACTTTGATTAATTCGTTACCAAATTTAATCTAATTAACACGAAAAGGGACCAAATAAAAAAAAACTATCAATGGAAAAATAGTTTAAGATAAAGTAACAGAATAAAGTTTGTCTCAAGGATATAAATGCAAGTAGAGTGTAATTTTTTACCTCCTTTTTCGTTGTAATTATTCGTGCGCCGTAACAATAAAGATAGGTATATATACACACATACACACACACACACACACATATATATATATATATATATATATAAAAGCGTGCGTAATCGGGTCACCAATGCGTAACCGGATACTAAGAGTGTGCTCAAACCGGTAAGCAATGGGTGTAATTGTGTATACATGTAACCAAAGTGCAACAATATAAGTTACGCACAATGCTAGTTCAGTACACACGCGATACAGTCGGTTGACCTCAACGGACGCTTTTTTACAACCTAATGTCAATGTTTCTTAATTTGCCGGGGCAAACTTTTCTCCCTATTCTTCTATTGCGCTGTGCATGAATAACAGAAAAACCCTTTCAGAGCAGGTGATTTTGTTATAGAGTTTTAAGTTTTCATTAACACACCTGCGCTTTGGTAATGAAATGTATTTACGAAAAAAGTTTATTTGCATCTTTTTTTTGTAGTGGGCATTAATGTAGAAGAGAATATTTTTGTAATTTACAATGTAATTACTTATAGTGTAAACTAAAACATTTATTCGAAAGTACAAAAATATTTTCTTGCAAGTTTGCTTAAAAGTACTATTAAAAAGTATTTAAAAAAATTATAAAAGTATTACAAAGTATTATTAAAGTACTATTCATGCCAAAAGAAAAATGTGCGTGCATGGCCCTTTTTTATTTTCCTTTCCTTTATGAGAAGATGAAAGGGACTCTCTTGATTTACAGGTATATGTTGTCTCTTTTTCTCTCTCCATGTGGAGTTTACTTGTGCCCGGAACGCAAAACAAGCACGTATACCTTATTAGCGTATGCGCGAATTGATAAACGTTAGTGCGGCTGCGACAAGAGAGTCTCTACTCCGAGAGAAGTTGATACCAGACTCCGATGGCAGCACGTAACTTACAATTACGCGAATACATGGATGTAAGACCGTTCGATAACACGTACCTATTGTCCTCGTTTGTAAGCGATGAGAACATGAGCTTACAAACTAGAGAGACTCTAGAGACGTACTTCACCAGACACGTGTGTGTCTAGAAGAGAAGCAAGGAAAATACAGACGTATACTTTCAGATAACAATCTCTGACGGTCAAGGGTGGAAAAAAGAATCGTTGCAAATTTTTCACAACGCACCATTTTATTTTCAAACACTTTTTTGCACTAAAAATGGTACAACTATTTTATTTCTGTTATCGTTTGCTTGCACTAAAAAGAGTACAAATTTTCGTATTCTTTTTGTATTGCTGCACTAAAAATAGAACAATTATTGTATTTTTTTTTGTTCTTTTATCCCGAGTCGAAATTTAAACCCTACTTATCCTCTGAAATTGTAGGGTTTATTTAGGTATAGTAGTCTTGAAGTAGGGTTTGATTTCAATACAATTTGTTAAAATAAGACCCTACTTTTGATTCCAAAAACAGGCTGAAATTTTATACTCCTAGGCCCTACATAATGAAAGAGAATTTTGAATTATTTTTTAATGCACTCCAAATTCACAAAACACATAAAATTCCACTTTTACTTATCCCAAGTACCTCAATTTAATCTGAGCAAATCTTCAAATTTTTCTTCTTCTAGTTGTAGGGTCTATGAAAGTAGGGTCTACGACGTGTATTTTGAGTATTTTTATCATTCTCATTGTATTCTTGACACTAAAGAAAAAATGTCACAATTGTTTTTTATCATACTGAAAAGTAAAGAAGCAGTCGGAGAAAAACTGAAAACGAAGCGATGCTAAGGAGAATGAGTTTTGAAGTTATTATTACTCTAACTCATTATTGTTGATTACCAACGTCTGTAGTCTGGAAGTGTGCATTTTAAACTTCACGAGTCAGTGACACAAGAGAAGTCGTGAGAATCTTTTCAGCTAGTAACGCCTCTGCGAGGTACAATGACTATCTTCTTTAACTCATAGAATGACTTATGCACATCCTTCCTGCGATTAGCTCTTGTCAATGTCTAACTACAACCGCCACCCTCCTTGACAAATCGATCACCACGTTCAATTATTTATTCACAAACTCTTAAACATTAAGCAGAAAAAAATCATAATTAAACAGAAAGAAAATTTTTTCACTTTTAAAATAATATCTTTTACGTTAATATTTATACTAAACAAAAATAAACTTACAAGTAAATATTTGTACTGTTAAAGTAAACTTTTGAGTAAATAGTTGTCATTTTAATAAATATGTATACTTTTAAGTAAACCTTTTAGCAAATATTCGTTTAAAAAATAAACTTAGAAGTAAACATTTTCTATTTTAAGTAAACATTTACAAAAAAATGTTAATTATATTTTTATTTACTCATTAATAAAATTTGTTATTAAATAAAGAATAATAAAAAGAAGAATAAAAATACCAGAAAAAGAATAAAAAAACAAAAATTCAATTCTAATGGCACTCGCATCAATATTTCATATTCTTTTCTCTCCCATGAATACGAGGGTCATGGATCACTGTGCAAAATCCAGTTCAACTGGATTTATACTATTTGATTAAACTGCCCTTCGATGTAGTAGAAAACTCCACCAATTACAGGCACATTGGGTATATATTCAATCAAGATTGTAAAATTTCAAAAGGCGAAAATTATGTGCAATCAGCCAATAAAATGTACGGATTTACGGAATGTGGTCTCGTTAGTGATTTTCCACTTCTTCTCTTTCTCAAATAAAAAAAGGAAGAAAAAAATTGCAAAAAAGAACTATGAATGTTTATGAGATCCTACATATCTGATTTTGCCACATGGAAAATGATTAATTCAAAACTTATTTTCTGCTTTATTGCGTCTGTTATCAATTGATAAATGAATCAAAAAGATATGACAAAATTCTTTTCTATAATATATAGGAAACTTGTGCAAAATTCTTCCAGAAAGTGGAATGATCCTAGATGTTTGGAACGTGAGAATAGGAACGATTAATGGTTTTTTATACTTTTCATTAAATTTCAATTTTATTGGAAAATCAATTTTATAATCTATATTCAGTTTAGTATTAATTAACTGATTAATTAATTTAGTTTTGAATTAAGTAAACAATTAATTAATTAATTAATTAAATTATTAAATATTTAGTTGTATTTGTCAGCTGTATATCCCTTTTCTGTAGTAATTTGTAATAATATTCAACTAACAATTAAATTAAAATATAAAAAAGTAGCAAAAAATGTATTCATTTATTTAATTGATCACACGGAAAAAATTATTAAAATAAAGGTTATGTTCATTTTGACGTTCAAAACTTCGGGAAAACAAATTGGAAAGTTGTTTTAAATTAGAATTTATTTTATTTATTATTATTTATAATATGGGTTTTTCATTATTGTTTATTGTAAGTAAGTTTAACTTATTTTTAATAAAATATTATTATTATTATTATTATTATTATTATTATATTGTTGCTATCGTATTGTTGTTATTATATTTTTGCACTAAAGAATATGTCATAGTTTTAAACTGCACAGTAAACAGGAAAAATTAATTACTTTATTAACTGGCATTAAAATTTAAATAGGTAATAAATTACTCCTGATGTTAAATAGAAAATTTATTTCAAAAATATTATTATTAGTAGAGGAGACTGGGGTAAACCCGCGCACAGGGTAAACTCGCTCACTAGAGATTTGACGCTATAAACTCAACTTAAGATGCAGATATTTGTACTGTGAATAGTACTTAACATGCAACTAATGTTAACGAACTTTCGTTTAGTTTCATGAGTTCGTTATAGAATCTGTGGCGGTCAATTGTTTGTAGAAGTTCAAAAAAAGAAAAATGATCTTCGGATTTTTAAGTTTTTCGATTATTATTTTTGAGACTTAATTTATTCGACAAATTTTTTGATACTATTAGATGTCCTTTTTCGACATATATGTATAGTTTTGTTTGATTTCAAAAAGATTTATTTAAATTTATTCTAAAATTTGAGAAATACATTCGGGGTAAAGTCGCTAACTTATTAAATTTGTGTAGGAAGCCGAATCAGTATTAACAGTAATTCTTTTTTTTGGCGATCTTAAAATTTTTAATATTAAAAATATTTATTAAAAGATAAATAATATTCATTTTCTAACAATATTATTGAATTATTGGGTGATTAGTTGAATATTTAACATTTTCAATGTCCCGCATTTCGCGAAATGTGGCGATTTTTTCCAACAGATGGCGCCGAACTACCAATATTTGTTGGTAACATTGAGCGGAATCATGTCTATATTAGTCATTATTAGTAATTATTAGGTTACAACGGTTACAACAAACAACGCAAACAAGTAATCAACATTTGTCGCTTCAGGTCAAATCAACATGAAAACCAAATTATGATTTTTCAGAAACATATCAATCGAAGCATTCATTCTTCTCAAATAAATTTCTTCTTGATATATCAAGAAATATTTATGAATTAAATATAATTATAGTGCGATTTGCAAATTTTTGAAAAACTATGCATAAAAGGGTTCGTCCAGAAGATTTGTTAAAAATAAAATTATATAAATAATTTATAAGTTGTTATATAAATATTTAGTGAAATTTAAACTTTCATATCCAAACTGCTTCTTTTTTTATGATAGAATAATCATTTCAAAATATTAGAATAAATTCTGAAAAAATACAAAATTTGAATTTTTTGTGAAAAATAGAAATAGCAATTAATTTAATAAATTTTGATGAAATGTGCACTTTGTATATATCAATCGATTCGTTTCTTTGTCAGGAATGTAATTTTAAGAATAATTTATGAAACTATTATGAAATAAAAAAGTTATTTCAAAAAATACAAAAAATTTTTTTTTCAAATTTTGAAAAAATTGTATAAAAAAAATTTTGTGGATAAATTTGAAAATCCTTGTGTCAGATTTTAGGTATTAATGACTGCAATAAACCTGCAAAATTTCAGGGCAATCCATTAAAATTTGTTCCAGATAATTTGTACACAATTTTTTGTGACATACACACATACACCTGGACATTTGCTCTGAATTTAATATACATATATCCTAGATGAAAATGAGTCCATATAACCATGTTTTGAAAAATTGAAAATCGTCACGAATGCAAAGCTTCCTTACGAGGAAGCAAAAGATTTGAAGTTTATTTAATTTAGTATCAAATTTAAATTGAAAATGATGTAGGTATTAAAATTTAGTAAATTTTGATTGAAATTAAAATTTAAACTGAATTGAAATTTAGTTTTAATTTTAAACTGAAAATGAATTTTGAATCTAATAAATTCAGTTTTTAATGTAAATTGAAACTAAAATTAAAATTAAAACAAAAAAAATTGGTATAATCCATCGAACGACCCACACGCAATGTCCTAAGAGTTCCTTAAAAAAGATATAATATGTAGGTCGATCAAGGTTAGAGATAAAGATCATAGTGTTGGATACGTTTAAATGATGTAATTAACGCGCCAATTTCAAGTTCATAGCCTTATATGTTAAAGACCGGTGAGTGTGTGTGTGTGTGTGTGTGTGTGTGTGTGCATCAATAATGATCATGATGATGATTATGATGAGAGGTCTCAAGTTTCGCTACGCTTTCGCAAAATTGACCTCGAAAAATATGTCCGCAAGTGAAAAAGAGACTAAAACGTCTATTTTCATATATTATTCAAGAACGTCTTCATCTTTCATCAAAAACAATTATTTAAACGAGACACGTTTCTTGATAGTTTTTAACCGCAAGGAATTGAGAGACCCATTTCGAATAAGATCTCTGTCTTTTATATGCGCTTATTGAAACTTCCGGTGCAATTGGGTCTCTGGAGAAGAGGGGAATTCAGGTCTTGACTCTCGCGTATCAGTGAGAGACGTATGTATAATAATAATAATAATAATAATAATATATATACACATTACAATGGCGTATGTTCCCTGTTTGAACTGGGTTTACTGATAAACTCTCAAGTGATAACGATCAAAAGGAAAAAAATGTATATCAGTTTTTAGAAAAAACTAAAAAGTGATATTGACAGTTTTATTCTCGAAAATTTAAAAGTAGAAATAAAATTTAAATTTTGCGAAAATTTGGAGAATTGATTGTTAATTGTAATTTTAGATTTCAGATTCAGTGCGATCAAAAAATTTTCAACGCTAGTTACGAAAAATTTGCGTCATCGACTCTGAACTATGATTTTTTAAATTTTTTTTCAAAATTTGCTCAAAATAGGCTACTTGATAAATTTTGAAACCTTTAGAATCATTTTTAAAACGCAAAAGCACTAAAATTTGATTTGAGTTTTGAATTTTTAGTTTTAATTTCCAAAAAGTAGACGCTAAGCATCAACTGAAAACTTTAGAAATGAAATATGTTAAATGTTTATTTTTAGAAAAGCTTTACAGTAAGAGAAGAATAAGGAAATAATTTCAACTTGTCACAAAAGTTTGTTTATGAGAAAAAAATTTCTTTTTCCATCTTTTTTCTTTTTTTTGAAAAGAGATGTCAGCGCCATTAAAAAATACTTACGATGTGCAATTCTTTGTACATATATATGCGTGGTCAAGTTAATAACGTGGGGAGAGAAGATGACGAAGGAAGAGACGGAACGAATACAACAAGAGGGTTTTACTTGAGATCGTGGGACGTGAAGACTTGCGAAGGCTTTAGAAAAACTACTAAACGTCTCTTACTCGTCGGTTAGTTTGTAAACTAATTGCCGCAAATTACTTTTTCCCCAGAAAATTTTTATGAAAAATTATATTTGTTCTTAAATAGTTTTCTTTGTATCAAATTTTTGCAGAATAGAATATGCTTTTTTCTGCATCTTTTTGCTTCTTTCTCTCATTTTCTTATATTCCGTACTCATTTCTGTCATTTGAATTGTATTTAGTTTTAGTTGCACTATAAAATATTTAGTATTTTCTATACTATAGATTGTTTACTATTTGTTTATTTACTATGCTACGTTTTTAAATGCTAAATAAATTTTAGAATATGATTGTAAATACTTTATGGTTTTTAGTATACGATTCTAAACAAGTACTTATAGTGTTATTCAGTAAATGATACTTTATAGTATTAAAAATATGATAACTTATAGTATACAATATTAAATACCTTATAATATTTAGTACACTATAGTATCGAATGCTTGCCATAAACTCTGTTTGAAATACTAAAATATTTTTTTGACTTTTAAATATATTCTCTTTTCTTCTTCAAGAAGAAAAGAATCGAAAATATTTTATTATAGCGCGTAGAAAAAAAATGTTTACTCGGAAATGCTAAACATCGTATTAAATATTAGGAAATACTATAGTATATACAATTAATTTGTTCAGAAAAAAAATTTCCTCAGTTTACTTTTTCCGTTTGTTTGGAATTACTTGCAGATAATGTTATTTGCTTATCGTTAAAGAATTTCAATTTACTGACATGCTTTATTTCTATAGTATATAGTATATACCGCGCAAAAGCATAGAAAAATTTCTTGACAATTTTTGTATTTTGAAAATACAATATTTTATCAGTTTGATAAAAAATTTGAATTTTTTTTTTGAAATTACTATTTAGACATGAAAACTCGCTCGCAATCAAGATAGGAGTGAAAACGGCTCACTTAGTTTGTTTATTATTATTGTTAATATTACTACTACTACTACTACTACTACTACTACTACTACTACTTTTATAGTTATTATTATTATTATTTTTACTCTGTTTTATTCTTGTTTACTCTCGTTTTACTCTTGTTTTGCTCATTTTTAAATTTTATATTATTATTATTTAATGACTCGGGTCTAGCATCGAGAGATTATAAAATGGTTGCCAACCGACTTACACACACACAAGCACATAGTGCAACTGTTCGTTTTTCTATTTTCGAACTCAACTGCATTCCGCAACTAGAAATATCTTGTGACTCTCTGTACGCTGTTGACTGGAAAAGCGGTGTGTGCGGCTGCTTTTAATCCGGTTGTACTGCATTTAAAAGAAGAGGGATTTTACAAAAGGCTTTAGGTTTGTTATCAAAGAGACCCAGAAAGAGCAGGAACCATTCAATTGCATTGTAAATGTCAATAAAATTCTCTTCTCCCTTTTTGCGCGCGGCTAATTTTGTCGAATTATATATTTATTATTCACAATATTTTCGCTTAAATTATATATTTTAGATTAATGAAAAAGAAAATGCTTTTTGGTTTTTACGACAAATTACAAAATGTTTCTTATTTCTATAATATGATGATCATTGGTGATGATGATGATGATGATCTTGCAGTGTCTATATTTAAGAAAAACGTTTCTTCTAATCTATTGAGAAAATCTCTTCTCACTTCAGTTATAAATAGTCTTCTAATCCTGGAAATATTTGTTCGGCTGTGGTAATTTTAGTAATCCTAGACATTACACATCTTCTTTTAGTCGTTAACTCTTCCACGCATGATTTTAAGGAATTTTGAATATTATTCTTATTATTATCATTATTGCTACTATTATTTTTTTCGAATTTACCCGGAATAATTCACAAACTATTATTTTTGAAGTTGTGGTTAAGTATTGTCGTATTTTTAATTATTATTATTATTATTATTATTGTTGTTGTATATTAATAAAAATATTAATAACAATAATATTGAAATATTATTTTAAAAAATTATAAAATTATAATAACTATATTTTACTTTAATTTATAATTAAACTATAAATCAAATTGACCTAATTGTTTTATTACTCGGGAACAGGGTGGTAACATTTATTTATTTTCTACTTCTTAACACAGATTCATAATGGAAACCCTTTCGTACCTAAGTACTGATATACAAAATTGTACATAAACAAAAAAGCATTTAACTATAACTATAGGTTTGACTATATAGACATTATTATTAAATATAATACAACGCAATACGATGATAAATCTTGACAAATTATTATCAAAACAATCAATAACGTTTGACATTGTATTAGCCTCTCTACTTAATCTATTAATTGATGAGTTGTTCGCATAATTTGTTCCATAATATGAAACATAATAAACGGGGCGGGGCAAGTGCAAGTTACACTCACACTGAAATGGCGGATTCCATACACTAATATTTATATCATTTGGTAAAAAAAAAATTTTATTTTTTTTTCAAAAAATTTTATTTTTTTTTCAAAAAATTTCTTCAATAAATTTGTTGTGATCAGGCTGCGAAAATACAGTAGTATACCAATTTAGGACTCATTAGATCAAATAATTTAGAAATTAGGGAGAAAAAACGTGTTTTCCTTGACAACGCTATGGACTTTACGCGAGGCAACACGGAAAAAATTAGTCGTTGAAGTTTTCAGCTACCACTCGAAGACTCTCGGATATGAAAAAATTCTTTATAAACTTATAGAAATACTCTATGATTTTAGCAGAAATTCCCTAAAAAAAGTCGAGGACTTTTTATAAACCTAGTAGCGGAAAAAAAGTCGTGGAATTATTGTAACACTTTGATAGAAAGTTTCGTCGACGAGTCGAGGAAAACGGTGCGCAGAAAAGATGCGCATACTCTCAGGCGATAAACGCGACCTGCAGTCATTTTAACACCGTTCATTTACAAATTCTTCTGTACAGTGTTTGTGAATTATATTGGAGGATTAAAATCTTTTTGTAAATATGAAATATAATTATTAATCGTTAAATAAGTTTTTACAATTATGAACAGAAAATAATTTTATTGACTTAATTATTATTTTAATTAAATATTATCATTTTTCTATTCATCTTATAAATTAAAAATAATAGTAAAATAGTCTTTAACGTATATTGAAATACTCTTTAAAATTCTAAAGTATGTTGAAGCGAAATATTTTAGATTTTTAATTTTCAAAATATTGCATTTTTTCTCGCAAGCGGTAAAGAAAGATTCCATTTAGTATATACCCAAGTAGCACGCTGTATCACCTGAATGTCATGGCGATATCTATTGGGAATATTCCTGTGATATTGAGGAAGTATCATAATGTCCGCTTTTTTTAATATCCCTGTGACATTCCTGCGATATTGAGGGGATATTGCTGTGACATCGAGAAGATACTGCGGCGATATTGAGGCGGAATATTGCTGCGATATTGAGGGGATATTCCACAGAATTTTTTCTATAAGTTCAAATTTGATATTATAGCGAAAATTCTGTGGAATATCCCCTCAATATCGCAGCAATATTCCGCCTCAATATCGCCGCAGTATCTTCTCGATGTCACAGCAATATCCTCTCAATACCGCAGAAATGTCACAGGGATATTAAAAAAAGCGGACATTATGATACTTCCTCAATATCACAGGAATATTCCCAATAGATATCGCCATGACATTCAGGTGATACAGCGTGCTACTTGGGTAAGGACGATGAAAAAGTAGATTCATATAGCGTGCGAAACAACGAAAGTGTAGGATAATATGCATATTGGTGTTAGCTATTTAGTTTTAGGTAGGTGATTAGTGATTAAATAGTGTCAAATTACATGTGATGAGTGTCGTGATTATGTATAAATGTAGGATTGTAATTAAATATAAGGCATAAAAGGAATGAAATATATAAGAACTGAAAGAATTTTTATTACTGGTCCGCAGAATTTTTCATTTTCCGCGATTATTATCGTTGAAAGTTTAATATACTGTAGAAGAAAATCCGGACACGTCTTTTTTCCTCGACTGTCGCTGAATCGTTCGCGCTAGCTGTGTTTTCATTTTCCTCGACTGTCTCTGAAAGTTTCAAATCCTTTTTCTAAATTCTCTTCGAATGTAGTACATTTTTTCTTCGATTTCAATATGATTTTTAAAACAGAGTGATTTTAAAAATTTAAATACTTTCGACTATATCCGAGAGTCTTCTACAAAGTCGAGGAAAATTTCAGCAACTAATTTTTTCCGTGAAACAACTAATGAATTGGGTGTTGTACACCTACTGAAATAATAATTGAGACATTCTCGGTAATTAGGTGGGAATTCAATACAAGTATACACCATAATTCACTAGTTGTTCACCCCTTGGTACTTTATTATATCGCAAGTTCTCTATATTTTCCCTTTAATATTCGCATTAAAGTACACGAGTATGGCAAATTTCAGCTTGCCATGTTGAATAGTTTAGAAGTTAAGGGGTAATAGTTCTTTGAAATAATTTTTTTCTTGTATTTTTCAGTTATAAAAATTTTAAACTTTTGGAAAAATAAGTGAATTGATATTTTTTTTCCTTTCGATTTGAAATAATTGCAAGGCAGCATTGTTACACTGTTGTCATTGTATTTTTATCTTTCATTCTGATAATGACAATCAACTAATGATTTTAAGTGTATATGTATATACACACACATCGTGATATCATTCTTTACGGTGATGGTTTATACCTGATAAGATAAAACTAGTTCCCCTCTTCTGGTAAACTTACATAGGTAGTAGCCTTCCTTTACAAAAGACATTTTATATTGTATATATATATATATATATATATATATATATATATATACAATATTTGTAATTGTGACTTTGTGTACGCGGATAATTTGCATTTAAGTAGTAACATCTCTGTGTTAAATAGTGTATAAAGAATTATTTTTTTCCAACATTATATCCGCATATTCATTGTGCTATTTTCTCTCAACATTGTATATAGATAATAAACGTCCCAGTAATACAGGAGGGGAGTTGCGAGATAAAAATAATAGCTCTCGAGATAGAGAGTAAAATGTTACTTAATTGTGTGTAATTAAGAGAAAAAAAGAATTTTTTACTTAACTAGCGTTCACTTCTTCGTTTATCAATAATTAAATAAATTGTTATCTTTTGCGGAAGTTTTTTTTGCTTTTTGGTAGCTTGAAATTTTTTATTCATATATCCCAAAAATAAAAAAAATCCGAATTCTGTTTTTATTTTTCCCTTAAAAAAATTGAAAAGTAGAAAATAATTTAATTTTTTTGTTAAAAAAATGGAAAATAAGTAATAATTTATGTTTATATATTTTTTAGAGAGGTTTTAATTTTTTTTGTATAATGTCGCTGTACGGGAATTCCTTGTTGATGATGTGGTCTTTTAGTTTGCTTTTAGTTGCAGGGGATACTCTCTTTTCTAAAATAACTGTGCACCATAAATTTACGCGATTCGGCTCTTCTATATTTAGATCTTTCGATTATGAATGGAAAAATGCGCGTGAATTCCTCGGGAATGTGCCAAAAAATCCTCTTGGCTGTGACTATCGACTTTGAGGTAGTCATATGCCCGCGAGTCATTGCAATCTTCCCCAAAGACACACTCTGCAATAACATTATGAAATGATAATCAAATTACGATTTAAATAATAATTAATAATTTATAAATTAATTAATTATAATTGATAAATTTATAATTAATTAATTAATTAATTTATCAATTTATAATTGATATATTATAATTATAAATAATTATAATTTATAAATTAGTTAATTAAAACTAATAAATGTATATATTAATAAAATACTTTTTTTTATTTTTGAATTTAATTCTGGATTCTAAAATTTCAACTATTTTCACTTGGTCCTTTTGTTTATAATTTTTTAATTCTTGTTACAAATTCTATTTTTTAATTAAAAATTATAATTTATTTTTGTTAATAACACAGAAAGTAAATTATTAAAGTAAATAAGAAAAATTCTTAATGGAAATAAAAATAAATACTGATAAATAAAGATAAATAAGAACAAAATAAATATGATGAAATTAATCCTATAAAAATTTAAACAGTTTGGAATTTTATAAATTTTTTATTTAATGCGTAACACATTATTATTTGTCCTCATTTTTATTTAACTTAAAAAATAGAATTATTTATTTTAAAAATTACGTTACTTTGTTAAGTGAATATTATTGAAATTTTATTTTGTTATAATTAATAATAAAAAAATTATAATAAATTATAATAATTACCTATATTTAAATTAGTTAATTGAAATATAAAATTGATAATAAATTTAGTGGTTATAAAACAAATTGGAATTGATTTTCTTTTTAAATAATGATTAAGAGTTTGGCCTATAGGACGCGACGCAGGAATTATTTCTTAGTGAAATAAAAATTTTTTTCGGAAACAATCTGAGATAGTGAGGATTTAAGGAGAAATTATATAAATGTAGAGCGGTATCTATATATATATATATATATATATATATATATATATATATATATATATATATATATATATATATATATATATATATATATATATATATATATATATATTAGCGACACTGGAATTAGTATGACGATTTGCGAAATGTTTGCACGAATAATTGGATTGCATAAGAGTGATCATAATCTATGGTGGCATTAAACAGTGAAATACGCGAGTAGCTCGTTGCAGGGACGAGTGTCGTGGATATTATTAATTTATACAAAACCCGCTTACCTTGGCTTACCCATATTGATTGCTCTGATAAATAGTAAACTCGTATTCCTACGCCAGTCTTTTAAATTTTCCGGTAATAAACCCCCACACGTTTCTGATTTTTTCTATTCTTTATAAACAATTTACGAAAATAGTTTCAGTTTTTCTTTTTATTAATATTTCCAATGAATATTATAATTATTATTTAAGTTTGTGAATTTAATTTTTAAAAATTACATTTTTGTTATAATATATCCAGTTTTTCAAAAATTATAAGAGTTTTTTACTTTAAAATTTGGAAATGGTTCCATTTGTGGTGAATTTTTTTAGGTTTAGGGGTAGAAAATAGTATATTGTGCATGTAGGGAGATTTTGCATCTAAATATTAAAAATTCTATTAGGTATATAGTAACTTTTTTCCAAAATTTAATACACTATTTTTGCATTAAACGGATTATACATAAAGATTTCTGAATATTCATTTTAAATTAAATTTAATTAATTAATTTAATTTAATTCATTTTAAATTCATTTCATTTTAGTCGAACTCTTAAAATCGGCCAAAAATAACAGTGTTGAGTCTGGAGAAGTGGGAAATTTCTGGAAATGTAACAGTATGGGGACCCGACTGTATTTAATTGTCAAAATTTTCGAGTTATGAATTTTCGAAATTTTGTACTTTTAATCGTAGACCTATATTCAGTAGCTTATAAGTCCGAAAATATTGAGTTTAGAAAAAAGTTTTTAAAAAACGAAAGTTTTAGTTTTCTATCGACTTTTAGGAAATGAAAACAAAAAAATTTTTTTTCATTTGTTATTAAGAAAATAAAAAAAATTTTATAAACAAATTAATTTTTTTTAACTTTGGTTATGATAAATTTTTAATTTTCTTTTTTCAAAACATACCTTGCAATGATAAAAAGGTTTCACAAAAAGTTTCAGAGTGGGCCTGACAAGTTTAATAGGTTAAAAAAATAATTAATTTACTATTACAAAAATACCATTGCGCCGCGGTCGTGCGACCTGCACGGGCAGCTTAATTATTTTTTTAACCCATTAAACTTGTCAGGCCCACTCTGAAACTTTTTGTGAAACCTTTTTATCATTTCAAGGTATGTTTTGAAAAAAGAAAATTAAAAATTTATCATACCCAAAGTTAAAAAAAATTAATTTGTTTATAAAATTTTTTTGTTTTCATTTCCTAAAAGTCAAAAGAAAACCAAAACTTTCGTTTTCTGATAACTTTTTTCTTAACTCAATATTTTCGGACTTATGAGCTACTGAATAAAGGTCTACAATTAAAAATGCAAAATTTCGTAAATTCATAACTCGAAAATTTGGACAATTAAACAAAAAATAAAAAAATACGTATATATTTTTTTTCGATACAGAATAGAAAAAAAATATTTTTGGACGATTTTAAGAGTTCGACTAAATTTGACACTTTGAGGTTATGTATTTTGTTGTTTTGTTTTTTATTGTCAGCGCTCGGACCATTCTGTGGCCACTTTCGAAATTATTTTTTATTCGTACTTTAGTCGATTTATAATAATATAAACTAATTTATTGGTATATTTTGACTAACGTTAAAGAAAATTCAATATTTATAAGTAAATACTTGTAAACGAATTTATGAAAATTGAAATGTTTGGTAAGTGACAAGTATGAAAATAAATTTATGGAATCTTTGAGTGACGAAGTGAAAGGAAGAGAGGGGGAGGGGGTGTATTTTCGAAATGAAATTCCATTGCGATGAGCTGGTGAGAAAGCTCAACGAGGAGAGTGCTCTTTGAGAAAATGTAGTTCTCAGCTTGTAAGTCGTTTCTAATCTGTCGTTTGGCAATGTTCCTTGTATTTATATAACAATTTAGGTCGTTCGCACTCGCTCCTTGTGCCCAAGTTCTGATCGGTACGTTGCCTAAAATGTCTTCACCAGACCAACAACTCGAGATATTTCAGAGTGGCGCCTGCACTTGCCACTGAATTTCAAATTTCTTTTTTTTTCTTCATTCTCTTCTTCTTCTCAAATTTATGCTTATTGTATTTAAGCTTTCTTCAATTTTTAATAATTTTGAATTGAGGCTTTTTTATATAAGCTTTCTTAATATATACTTTTCAAAATTGGAATTTCTTTTTTAAATTTAGCGATTATAAAGTGAGTCTTTTTTAATTCAAGCTTTTTCGAAATAGGGTAAACAAGTGAGACTGGAAAATGTGAAAATAAGTGCGACTACAAATATGTGATACTAAAAATAAGTGAAGCTCCAATGTAGAACTTTTTCCATTTAAGCTTTTATTATAATTTTTTGGTTTTCCTAACTTGAACGATTTATATTTTAGGCTTTTCTAAATTTAAGCTTTTTTTAATTTTAGTTTTTTTTTAAATTTAAGCTTAAACTAAAATTCAAATATACTTAAATAACGAAATGTATTATTTTATAGGGGAGAGTCGCTACGGTCGGGACACCTTTACGGTTGGGTCACCTCAGGTTTCTCAGTTGTAACAAACTGGTGCCATTTACCATTGCATGTAAATACTTGTTAGTAATGGTAGAAAACTTTTCATGTCTCTTTCATTACGTTTCAATGAAGTACGCGAGCAGTACAAACGTAAAACGTAAATGTGTGGTGAATTTTTAAAGCAAAACTTTTACTTAGTGTCGAGAAAGATTAATTAAACAAAAGGGAAGATGTAAACAATAAAGTAAGATGATGAAATTTATTCATTACAGAGTGCTTTAATACTTTGGTATGTTATTTAGTTTTTATATCGTGCGTTTATGTCTGTGTGCTAAAAAAATAAAAACGACGCGAAACTTACGGTCGGGTCACTTTATATCTTGTCTGTTAGGACGCATTATTTTACAATTATGGTGCGTTCTGACATCGGAAATTCATTTGTTTAAGGTAGAGATGTGTGAAGAACGTCATTTTACAGTGAAAAAAAAAATATTCATGTTCGAAAAACGTTCGTAAAACATTTTAAAAAGTCTTATTTCACATCTCCTTCGATAACGTATTGTAAACGTTTCGCTTACTGAGAACGTTTTTAGATTAATTTTTATATGAATTTTATGTTTCCTTTTTCCATTTTCAAATGTATTTCAGCATTCTTGTGTAATTTACGGGACATTTTTAGTAATATTCCTTCATTTCACATTGATTTTCTACGGTGAACCGACCGTAAAGACCTGATCCGACCATAACGACATTTTTTTTTTAAAATGTTTATAACTTTTCCAATTTTTGCCCAAATATTTTCAGATGTACAGAAGAAACATTCCACTTTAGAAGATCTTTCCAACCATATGTCAGAAAACGTGAAATTCGGCCTAGAACGAAAGTTATGGGCACAAGTCAAAAAGTGACCCGACCGTACTGACTCTCCCCTAATTTTTTTTTAATTTTGGATTATTTTAAATTTAACGATTTTGATTTGAGCCTTTTTTTGAATTTTAAGCATTTGCGAATTTTAGATATTTTCGTTTGTCTCGGTTATTATTTGTCCCCAGAAAGACAAGGAATAAAAAATACAAAAAAACAAATAATACAAAAGTAAAAGAATAAAATTGCAAAAAAAAAGAAAATCTCACCTTAATGTCAAGGTGCGCTACATTGAAAGAATGAAGAAAAGCTATTCCATCGAGGATCTGTTTAAGAAGCCTTGCAACTTGTCTTTCCTCGGGTATTTCATCTTTATCCAACACCATCTGTAATTCTCCACCAGGAGCCCTGGAAAATAAAAATTCTCATTTTGAGAAATAATGACAAATTTTCCTCCCTGCTTTCTTATCTTACTTTTACGAGGAACGCTGCTTTATCTTTAATATACACGCACGATAGGATTCTTTGATAACAAATGAAAAAAAAGACTCTTGAGAGACAATTTTTGTTTTATATTTTATTTTTTTCAAAGATTGCAAACAATTTCTCATTTTTAAATCCTCTGGATTCCCGTTGTTAAAGTGATAAAAAAAATAAGAAGAAGGAGAAGAAGAACAAAAACAATTTTCACATAGCTTGATAAAAGAATTATATTTTTATAGATAAAACTTTCATTTCGTGACTTGTAAAAATTTCACACATTTTTAGAGTGTGTATTGCTTTGTCACTGGTAACAATTATAATATTTTGAACTAACTGTTGATTCGAGATTTTGGTTTCATTAATTTAAAGGAAATTTAATTTAAAACTTTTTTATTATAAAAAACATTTAATTTCGATTTTTTGAATTAGAAATTATTTCTTTTAATTTAATTCAAAAAAGTAAATGGAAAATTTAGTGGAAAACATGAAAAATTATATTTACAATTCAAGAACGAGGACCATCTCGGTATTCGTTTCGAAGACTTGATGAAGAGAAACGAGATGAGGACAATGAGCCGTAGCATCCAGCACTGCAACCTCATGAAGTGCCTCTGCACGAAACTCCTGCGCTCTTCTTCGTTTTCTCAAAAATTTTGCTGCCCATTGCCTCCCACTGGATCGCTCTCTGCATCTCCGAACAGTTGCATATTTTCCCCTGTAATATGAAAATCATTTCTTTTATATGAACTTTCGGTAAAGAGTATAAAAAAATAATAACAATTATTATTTTAATAAATAATAAAATTCTTTTTAGGAATTAAATTATTATCATAAATAAAAAAACTCATCTGAGAATTCGAATTACTTTTTAATACAATACAATTTTGATGGAATTTTTTTTTAGTTAAAATTTTAGATAATAAATGAATATTAGCAGTATTTTATAGCGTAAATGTTTATGAATAATTCAATTTGAAAAAGTTTTTATTTAAAATCTTTGGAAATCTGTATTTTTCATATTTATTTAATTAAAGATTTTTCGAATAGTCAAAAAATTCTAGAAAATAATAATTGAATGGAAATGATAAAAATAATTTTTATAAAGTTAGAGTAAATAAGTGAAAACCTTAATTACTGTGTAAAAATAATAATAATTAAAAATTTATTTAAAAAAGAAGTTATTGATGTTTTTGAACAATTTTATAGTTAAGAAATTCGTAAATGTATGAAAATAGAACATTTCCTGAGTGAAGAATCTTTTCTAATTAATAATTTTTAGAGTGAATTTGAATATTTTTTGGGATTAGGGAAAAGTAAGGGGAAAATAAAACAAATTTTTGTTGCATATCTTGAATGTAAATAATAATAATAATAAATCGCATTTATAATATTCAAAAGAAAAATGATTCACCCATTAAATCTCGCATTTAGAAAATAAAGGCACGACTTCAAAGTGCAAATTCGTCATATCGTGAGAATCACGATTCGATCTAAAAGCAAAGCGCGCGCTCGCTTGCTGAGAGAGGCGACTTTTGTCAGTAGAAAGTGAATGTGCTTTGTAATGCTCTAGTTTGTCGAGTCGTGCGTTCCTGCGAATCACAGGCCTTCTTGAAGTCCACACAAATCCTCGCTAACTCTCGTGTTAAAAAGTTCCTGCAGTGAAAGCACCCACGTCCCTCCCCACAACATTACGTAAAATTCGCGCACGAGGAAGTAGCATTTTCTCCTCGATGCTCTGAATTTCCAGTATATATATATATATATATAACGATTCACTGTGAATATGTCGATCGAAGTAGGAATGGAAAATAATTGAGAATAGTTTTCTGATATGTATGATCATTGCATCTGCACATTGGTACTATTGACATCAGAACCGTGTCTCATTTCTATCTATTTCTCTATAATAATATATACACAATCTTGAATCTTTTTTCTCTCTGACTCTGAGATGCTGGGATATTATTTATGATCACAATGAAGAAAATGCTCCACCTATTCATTCAGGAGCACGATTTTCATGTTTGTTTTTTACTCCCGAGACACACGCGAGATAATGAGAAAAATTCGCTATTTTATTCTAATGCTGTGGTCATGAATTTAGAAGTTTCAAACACAAGCTTCGCACTCATCTACTAAGACCTACTATTTACTACCTTTTTACGTTATGCTATTATTTTGGTACTTTTTTTTAGATTTCAGCCACTAAAAGCAACTATTTGTATTTTTTTAGAATTTCCACTACTTTAAAATTCGCTAATACTAGAAATCATAAAATTTTTTTGAATTTTTTTATTTGAATTTTTGTGAATCAAAAATTGCAATCAAATTCTTTAAAACGATTCAATTTAAAAAAAAATATTCTTAATTCAATTCTTTTTAATATCCTGTATTTTTATAAAATTTCACAAAAGAATTCAATTATTTTCATAAATAACAAAATTTTTTAGAGGAAATTAAAAAAAAAATTTTTAATTCTAAGCAAGAATTCTATTATTTTCATAAATAACAATATTCGTCACAAGAATTAAATTATTTTTAAAAGTAATAAATTTCTTCTAGGAAATTCAATGATTTAAGAAAGTTCTAATAAAATCTTTTGTAAGAATTCAATAATTATTGTCAAAAATTAAAAAATTTTTTTGTAAAAATGTTCGAAAGAATTCAATTCTTTGTTCAAAGCCTTTGTGAAAATGGAGTCATAGTTCACTAGGTACCACTGGAGAAATGGGTTTGTTTCATCATTTGTTTTTACTTACAATTCTACAATCCTTTTCATTCTTTAATTCTTTTTTGCAAACATTGCCTTAAGGAAGTAACTAAGTAAACAAGTATAGGTAAGCAAATGAGTAATAAAAATTTGAATCAATATATGCAACGATTGCTAAGGTGTTACACAAAATGAAAAAAATGAGTTCTGGGCAAAAAGAAAGCAAACAACAACATTAATCATCATATCGTTTTTTTGCCGCTCACAAAATGTATAACATATGGTATTCATTATATTATTGATTCGATAATTTGATTTATTATTTGTTTATTAACAAATTAATAGGGGAGAGTTAGTACAGTCGGGTCACTTTTTGACTTGTGCCCATAACTTCCGTTCTAGGCCGAATTTCACGTTTTCTGACATATGGTTGGAAAGATCTTCTAAAGTGGACTGTTTCTTCTGTACATCAGAAAATATTTGGGCAAAAATTGGAAAAGTTATAAACATTTAAAAAAAAAAAAATGTCGTTACGGTCGGTTCACCGTAGAAAATCAATGTGAAATGAGGGAATATTACTAAAAATATCCCGTAAATTACAGAAAAATGCTGAAATGCACTTGAAAATGGAAAAAGGAAATAAAAAAATTATATAAAAATTAATCTAAAAACATTCTCAGTAAACGAAACGTTTACAATACGTTATCGAAGGAGATGTGAAATAAGACTTTTTAAAATGTTTTACGAACGTTTTTTGAAAGCATAAATATATTTTTTTACTGTAAAATGACGTTCTTCACACATCTCTACCTTAAACAAATGAATTTCCGATGTCAGAACGCACCATAATAGTAAAATAATGCGTCCCAACATGCACGATATAAAGTGACCCGACCGTAAGTTTCGCGTCGTTTTTCTTTTTTTAGCACACAGACATAAACGCACGATATAAAAACCAAATAACATACCAAAGTATTAAAAGACTCTCTAATGAATAAATTTCATCAATTTAATTTATTGTTTGCATCTTCCATTTTGTTTAATTAATCTTTTTCGACACTAAGTAAAAGTTTTGCTTAAAAAATTCACCACACATTTACGTTTTACGTTTGCACTGCTCGCGTACTTCATTGGAACTTAATGAAAGAGACATGAAAAGTTTTCTACCATTACTAAGAAGTATTACATGCAATGGTAAATGGCACCAGTTTGTTACAACTGAGAAACCTGAGGTGACCCAACCGTAAAGGTGTCCCGACCGTAGCGACTCTCCCCTATTCTTTAATATTTAATAATATTATTTAATACTTATTAATGTTTATTAATTTAATAATTCAAATTTAATTAATTAAATCATTTTAAAATTCCAATTTTAAAATTGGATGAGAAATATTTATGAGAAAATAAGAAAGAGCGAATAAAAGAAATATAAAAATACTTATTATATCCAGCGCAATAAAAAATTAGGGGGACGTAATAAAAAAACCGGACAAGTGCGAGTAGAACTCGTACTAACACCGAGGGTTCCGTACCCTCTTTTAAAACTTCTACTTTTTTGCTAAAATAATGAATGAATAATTTATCAAGATAAATTATAACTATATCTACACTATTTTTATTATAACCTGTACGCGAAAACACAAAAGTGTACCAATTTTCATCTCTTGAGATAAAAAACTGTGGGTGCTAGGGCAAAAAACACTCTTTTTGGCGCAATTTTTAAAAACTTTTAGTTATTTGCTGAAAAAAGATGAAGATCAAATCCATTTATATTCGGTGTATTTTTCTTGAAATCTACTCATGAAAATACATAAAATAAGCAAAACTGTAGACCAATAGGCAAAAAATTATGAAAACCAAGGAGAGGATACACACTTTTTTTCTAAATACAAAAAAATTTCTAGTATTTCGCAAAAAAATATGAAGATGAACTCCAATAATATTTTTTTTATGTTTGTTGAAATCTGCACGAAAAAATAAATAAAAATGTATAAGGTCAGATCACTAGGTTACGAATTGTCAGAACCAGCAAGGTTTAAAAAATTTTCGACTTTGCAAAAAGAGATTTTAGTGTCTCGATGAAAACACCATAAAGATCAATTCTAATCACTTCCGCTATATTTTTCCTGTAATCTACGTGTAAAAATGAATAAGTATGCCAATTTTCAGCTCTCCAGGTAAAAAAAATGTAGGTGCCAGGGGGGGACATGGATTTTTTTCGTAATTTTCAAAATTTTTGACTTTTTCGATAACAACAGAATGAAGATCAATACTAAATGTGTTCGCTATATTTTTCCTTTAATCCACTTTTGAAAATACATATGCATACGAATTTTCAAGCTTCTAGGTAAAAAACTGTGAGCGCTAGAGGGGGGTACATGCCTTTTTTGCGAAAAATGGCCAAAATTTAATGTTTTTCGTCGAAAACTCTATGAAGATCAATCCCAATCACGTTCGCTATATTTTTCCTGTAATCTACGCGTGAAAATACATACGTGTACCAATTTTTAGCTCTCTAGGTGAAAAACTGTGAGTTCTAGGAGGGGGGGGGGGTACATGGTCAATTTTGTAACCGTTCCAATAGGGTTCCTACCGGGTACGGAACCCTAAAAAGGGATGGGAAATAGTGAACACGAAGGAGGAATATTTAGGAGTTTTGAAAACTGTTCGCTAAAATAAATTTCCATCTCGATTAATATAATATTGAGAGGCTCAATGATATTAATCTTTCTTTAATAATTGTTATTGATTCGACATAGATTTTTTGTTTCTATTTTCATTTTCACTTTTATTTTGAGACATTCTCTTTTTTAAATTTATTTTCAGTTTCATATACTTCTATAAATTTCATAAAATTTTAAAATCTATTCTATATATATATATTTTTTGATTTCGATAATCAAAATAAAAATATAATTAAGTAATCGACTTCGAAAGTAAAAAAAATGTTTCTTATCAGAAAACAAATTTTTTTCTAATTGACAATTTTTTCCCACATTTGATGATCTTTAACACGAATTTTGTAATTAATTGCACAAAGAAATGACAAATTGGGAGATTAAAACACATTCTCCTAATAGCGGTTTATAGTTCTCGATCGATCAATTTTTTTTTTTATTTTTAATAATCTTTCTCTCTCTCCCTCTCTCTCTTAGATTAATTGAAATCGACGCCGTTTGCATTGGTTGTTGTTACCTTTGGCTCATTTCTTCCGCCTTTACCATATAAGCCTACGGTGCCACACTGTGGAATATAAAACAGGGTTGAAGCGTAATATTACTTCATTTATAACGAGATTTTAAAATATACATTTACATATGATGAGCTAACAATATCGTTTATTAATTTAATAAGCCATAGTCGATGAGGTCAGCGGTTAATTAAATATTTTTCCTTTTATTTTTATCAAATCGTATTGTATAAATAATTTTATATTTACATTTTTTGATTTTTTATTATTTAATTTTTTTTATTTATTAACTTAATAAACTTTAATAAAAAATGAATGAAAATGAATAATTTTGCTTCCTCATAAAGGAAGCCTTATAGTGATGTCGATTTCCGAAATTTTAGAATCAATTATTTTTACAAATTTTCAAGTGTAGTATATATAATTCGTCGAGAGGAACAAATGTCCGGATGTATGTGTGTGTGTATGTCACCGATTCTTGTGGACAAATTTTCTCTTACACATCTTGATGGATTTTGATAAGATTTTATAGGTGTATTACGGTCATGAATGCCAAAAATCAGACGGAAGGATTTTCAAAAATATATAAAAAAAATTTTTTTTCAACAATTTTTTAAATTTTGGATTTTTTGAAAACTTTTTTCTATATTAAAATTTTTATTAAATCTTATCAAAATTGCATTCCTGGCATAAAAACGAATCGATTCATGTATATAAAGTATATATTTTATCAAAATTTATAGAATTAATAAATATTTTAATTTTTCACAAAAATTTAAAATTTTGTATTTTTTGACATTTTATCATAACACTTTAAAATAATTATTCTATAATAAAAAAATTGAATAATTAATATTTATTCAGGGTACTTTACCCAGTAGAAACTTTGTATTAATACTATTATGAAAATGACCATAACGTTCACATTTTTTTACCTAGAGAGTTAAAAATTGGCACACATGTGTTTTTACGCGTAGATCACACGAGAAATATAGCTAATGCGATTAAAAATTAATTTTGTTTGATGTTCGTAAAAAAGACATATAGAAAATAAACAAAAATATATATTATAGGAAAAATATTTTTTGAATTAATTTTCATAGCGTTTTCAGTGAAAAAATAAAATCTCTTTTTGTATGCTCAAAAATATTTTAACTCCAGCTGGTTCTCACAATTCCTAATCTTTTTTTTTGATTTATTAAAAAGAAGATTTATTAATTATATTTAATTAACTAAATGGTCATGAAATGAACAACTTTTTACTATTGTGACGAGCAAGTGATTAATATCATTATTTAATATAATTTTATTATTTATTTATATTATTCTAGTTTATTAGAAAATTAATAATAATTAATATATAATTAATAATTAATAATTAATTAATAATTAATAATTAAATAATTTATAATTAATTAATTGTATCATTAAATTATTTATATCTTCCTATAACTTTTGTAATAATGAAATAAAAGAATCTTTTTTAACTTTTTTCTACTCTTTTTTTATTTATTTTTACCAATTCTTTTCATACATATATATAGAAGAAGAAGAAGAAGTGTGAGTCAACTTTTAATACGATTTGAATGGAGATTGTATATTTATTCAATTGTAGGGATGACATTTATTTTAATGAAATCGTGACTAATGACTTGGTATGATAAGTGAGACTCTTTTTAATCCTTCGAAAAATTTCATCATAACTGTTGCCACTTTCTGTCGGAATATTTTCCATATATTCTTTTTCACCTGGCGCGTTTTGCAATTAACACCTTGCGGTTTAATAAAATTCAACCCACGCTTATACTTTATAGAGTTTAGACGCGTAGACAGCCCACACTTTTTGTATCTGTATTTATGTATTTTTTTCTCATAAAAATTTGAAATTTTTTCATATATTATGTACATATACAAAAAACTAATTTTTGACTTTATTTTAATTTCAAAGTAATATTCAGTTCATTTTGATTGCAGTCATTGGAAATAAAGATCTAATATCAGTTGCATTTTAATATTCAGCCCCTGGGGTTAAATGTTAAATAATAATAGGTGGGGCTAAATATAAAGTATATTTTTTCATGTTTTTTTACATTTTTCGTTTTTTCAGGTTTATTTGTTTAAAAATTATTTATTTGACATTAGGCAAGTACTCTGTCAAAAAACAAGACCGCTCTCGTGAAATTACCCAAGTAGCACGTAACATTACTGGAATGTTGCAGCAATGTTACATGTAATGTTGGTAACATTGCAGTAACATTACAGGGATATTGCAGTAACATTACTGTAACATTACATGTAATATTGCCTTGGGGCGGACATTTTATTATTACTATAATGTTACTAACATTACATGTAACATTGCTGCAACATTCCAGTAATGTTACGTGCTACTTGGGTAACAAAAATTTTTTTTTTTGAAATTTTAATTTATTAACTCTATAACTATTCTAATGCTATTGTTTAATAAACACAGATGTTTTATCATCTAAATTACTGGTCTTACGTATAATTTAACGATTTTTACTTAAAAAAAGAGCAAAACATGTATTTTACTCGAAAATTAAATATGAAATATAAATTGATAATTTATTAATAACTTTATTAAAAAATATGATTACAATACTGTCTTTCGGGTACAGTAAAGAAATATAATGAAATTAAAATAATTATTTTAATTAGTTTTTCTATTTATTTTATAATTTTTAATGTTTATTTTTTATAACATAAAATATATTGCAAAATAAACAAAAATTATAAATCAAATATAAACGATAGTTATTTACTATTAGCTAATTACCGACTAGTTACTAATTATTGAGTAATTAATTATTAAGTAATCAGTATTTTATAATTAAATAATCAATAATCTAATTATTAGGTAATTAGTTATTAATTGTTAGGTAATTAATCTTACGTATAAGTTGATTATAATAAAATATTTAAAAAATTGTATTAATCAACTTATATGTTATATTAATTACCTGTATATATATATATATATATATATACCCACATAGCACAATATATTAAAATACAGTAAGGCTATGATAAGCTTATTTGTATGGCTTATAAGGTTACGAGGTAAACCTGAAGTGAACTTATGGTGCACTAAAAAGTTTCGCCGTGATAGTAACGTTACACATAAAGGTTTAAGTAAGGTTACATGTAAAGGTTGTAGTAAGGTTACAAATAAAGGTTAAAGTAGGGTTACATGTAAACGTTGTAGTAAAGTTACACCTTACTAAGGTTAAGGTAAGCTTAAATGGTAAGACTTATGGTAAGGTTATTATCATATTGTATAAGATTGAGGTAAGGTTATAGTATGGTTACTATTTTAGATCAGTATTAACAAACTAATTCATAACATAATTAATAAATAAATGTAAAATAAAAAATGAAGTTTGGTTCCCTCCTACATTTTGGAAAATTGACATACCGCTGAAAATTTTGGAAACAAATTTTGGAGGACTGGGATTTGAACTCGGGTTCGAAACGTATATAAGCCTAACATCCTAACTAACTGAGCTACACTGTAAAAAGAAAGGTACTAATTTAGAACCAATTTTGGTACTAAATCGTAATTTTTTTCTATTTTAATACCGAAATCAGCTCTAATTTAGAACCTTTTTTTTACAGTGTAACAATAAGTCGGTACCTAACAAAGAGAAAATCAATTTTACTTTTACAGAGTTATTCATCTTTTTAGTCCACCTTAAAAGCAAATTTGATTTTCTCTTTATGTGTGTATATATATATATATATATATATATATATATATATATATATATATATATATATATATATATATATATATATGTGTGTGTGTGTGTGTTTATATGTTAAAAAGTACAATGTGTTTTGAAATAAGAAATCTCTCGACTCGTCGTGGCCTGCTGCCTCGGATTTCTCCGCGGAAATGCAAACTGAAGCGACGCCATGGTGGAGATACCACGACCCAAGCGCGAGTTCATTAATTCCCGGCGAAGATCGAACTGCGGTCGAGGTTACTGCCCTGGGTTCAGCATGAATGTTTCTACTTCCTGACCGGTAAGCTCACACGCTGATATAAAACGAGGGAATTGATTTCATTAGCGATACGATATCGCACAGTCTCATTATTTATTGAGAACCAAACGGTTTTCTTGCGATTTTCGACACTTTTTTTATTATTTCTTCACTCCTTTTTTTATTTTTCATCATTTGACATAATATACAATGTTTAAATTGCATCACTAAAACTGTCCCAATGAATTTTTTAAGTGAACGAAAAATTCTCTGAAGAAATATTTCTTAATTGACCATTTTTTGATCCATTTAATAAATTAATAATTTAGATTGTTCGCAATTAATATACTCCCCCCCCCCCCCCACCCTCGCCTTAGTATGATTTGAATTTTTTTATACGAGTCGTAATGTAACGTCCATTTAATTTCGATGTTACTGCGTTTTCAAATCGTTTTCCATTTAAATTACTATATCTCCGTCGTCAACTCTTCCATAAAATTGATATATAAAAACAGATTTATCGCATTACACTTTTTCTACTAAATTTTAGTTTATTTTATGATTTTTCGTTTTATTTTCCCGCATATATATATATATATATATATGTCAAGATTAATCTTTTCTTCAGTCGAAAATTCTGTCGCTTGATAACAATTTTTTTCCACTTCAGCATAGTTTTTGTATTTTTGTAATATTGGATATTTATTTTGATTAAATATTAATTAATGAGTATTAATTATTAATTAATGTGTATTTCTATTAATTTAAAAATTCAAATAATTTTATTAATTTGCTGAAATAGTGGATAACTATTTTAATCTTTATAATATTTGTTGTATAAATTTGTTTTATTTAACAATTACGGGTGATTATGGGTAAAAAGAGTAGAAAATTATAATTCTTTAAAGAAACAAAAATGTTCGGTTACTAAGCAGCAAAATGGGATTACGGTTTTGTTTGGAGATTAAATAATACGTATACGTTCCTCTCGTTTTGAGCCCAGTTAGTCGGAGCCTTTTACTTTATTATCTTGGCGATGAGAATTTTTAAAATCGTTTTCTGGGAAGTCAGGACGTCCTGTTCTCGTGCCGAGAACGAGTCGACGATCTCGAAATATGCGAAGCTGAAAGGGATGCAATTTTACGCACCAGGAGTCAGACTACTACAACTCAGAGCCAATCCTCTCTTATATATATATATATATATATACATATTTGTTAACTGGCAGACTCCTTTGTTCTTCAGAATCGTCAATGTCGAGACCGTCAGTACTTGGAAGTTTTTATGACTTTTCTGTCTTCCAAAATCGAAAATCAGAAAATAAAATATTAAATTATGGAACGCTGCTGGTCATTCATTCAAAAAATTTTGATAATTCATATTTTTTCATTTTATTTTTATATAGTATTTATAAATTTTATTTTTATATTTCATTTATATATTTTATTTTTGGATTTTATTTTTGGACATGCCTCACTTTCCAATATTCTTAACCCTTTAAAGCCCGACTTTTTTTTAGAAAAGTGCAATTTTCGTTATTATTTTGGACTGTCATTTTTATTTTGTAAAACTGACTTCGGATTTATAATCTGAAGCGACCTCCAAAACTCCCGCAAGTGGTCATTTTCATTAGTTTAGCTTTATTTAATTTTTGATTTTGTAATTTTTTGGCTTGTATCTTACCATAAACATACTTTTTTTTATTATTGTAAGAATTAAAAGATTCTTAATTCTTTATTGCACTATAAATTTTTTAACAAAGTAGAATAAATTTGTGGGTGTTGGGTTTTTAAAAATCAAAAATATTTTAATTTTTGTCAAAGTTATTAAGGTTTAAAGTCAAAAGTGGTTTCGATCGAAACCGCTGGGCGTTAAAGGGTTAAGTTACTTACCTCTCAATAATATTTTTGTAGCTGCGATAATAATTCATTTCTCTATTTTATTTTCGATCCAAGAAAGTACTATTCCTTAGTGCGACTTTCTGGATGTTAAGTGTACTTCTTTTAATAATTTGTTGTTATTCAGAGTTACAAATTTATATGTGATTTGAATATTACTGTCAATCACTAGTATTATTTTCTATTTTTTTATCATTTGTAGTTCGGATTGAAATTTAGGTGAAAAAAATAATTTCGAATTACGAAATAATTTACGATGTAAATTCAGATTAAAGATACAGTGCCGCTAAGCAGGATTTGCCCACCCTGTCACAGTTATGGGTGTTACAAAAAGTTTTATATTTTGATATCTAGTAAAGATATCGGTGTTTTCAAGGTCTCATTTTAAAGATTACATCTTCTACTTTAACAATTTTTAAAAAATTAATAATTAAAAAAAAATTATTTTCATGTTTTATTACTGTTTAGAAAAACCAAAAATTTCAATTTTTTTGCCGATTTTAAACAATTTTAGTTTTTTAACAAGTCGTCGCTGATTAATGTTATATAACACATTTTAAAACTTATTTTGTAATCTTTAAAATGATTTTTAAAAATTATTGTACGATATTTTTTCAGAAATTTATTATCATTTGTTTAAAAAATCAGCCCTTTTTTTAATTATTATTACTTTGAAAACCGTCAATTTTTTTAGAAAAAGTTTAAGACAAAAAATTTCATTTCTGTATGTAAATCTAAGAAAAAGATATTGGACATTGTAAATTTGGACCTTTTATTTTAGACATTCTGTAAATCAACCTAAAAACATAGTAAAAAAAATTTGTTCAAAAAATTTTTTTACATTTTTTTTTCTTACATTTACACAAAGAAATGAACATTTTTTGTCTTAAACTTTTTCTTAAAAAATTAACGGTTTTCAAAATAATAATTATTTAAAAAAAGGAAAACTATGAAAAACGCTCCGACTAACTGGGCTCAAAACGAGAGGAACGTATACGTATTATTTAATCTCCAAACAAAACCGTAATCCCATTTTGCTGCTTAGTAACCGAACATTTTTGTTTCTTTAAAGAATTATAATTTTCTACTCTTTTTACCCATAATTACACGTAATTGTTAAATAAAACAAATTTATACAACAAATATTATAAAGATTAAAATAGTCAAATAATAACTTTCTGAAAAAATATCGTACAATAATTTTTAAAAAAGCATTTTTAAGGTGACATTGTACAATACATGGTAGGTTGAAATAGTAGAAGTTAGGTTTTTTCTTTTTTGCATTTTAGGTAGTGAGATTTTTTTTAGAGCAGCTCCAGAAACAGTGGATATAGATTGAAACAGTGGAAGCTTTTGTCTGTTAGGATCAACATGATGATAAGTTTGAAACAATGTCAAATAAGATTCTTTCTCTTTTGTATTCTTTTTGTTTTTGTACCTAAAAATGGTATAAAATGGTACAAAATGGTACAGAATGGTATAATAACATAAAAATATTGTTATAACAATTTTATCTATACACTTTCGGTTCCGTAATTATAAACAATATAGTTGTAGAAAATATAAATTTATCTTCCTAAACCGGTGTTATTATATTTGTAAAATTAAAATCGTATAGTGGTTAGAAACTGTAAAAAATTATTATTATTATTATTTATGAATATATAAATAATTTTATTTTAAAACATTGTTTAATTAGACAAAAATATCAATAATTGATTATTTACATTTAAGCTTTGTGTATTGTGTAATCTGCTGACGCTGATGAAGGTGAAGTACGTAAGAATAGTGCAATAAAAATTTCAAAAAAACATTTCTCAAAAAAACCAAACACCATTTTTATTCACACAGTCGGTTTAGTACACAATAAAATTTATTTTTAAAAAATCCATCACTATCTTCATAAAAAAATAACATTAAAAGTTATTGTTTAAGCAAATTGTTAAAAAATTAAGTTTCATCGTTTTTAAAAATAATATTACTAAAGTTCAATATTTTCTCTATATAATTTTGGATTATAAAATTTTTTTCTAGGATGAAATATAAATTCTTGAAAAAAGTGTTGAAATTATATGATGGCAAATATTTTGGTTGTTTGGATCAACGGTATTAAAAATGATCTGTAGATTGCAAAAGCTTGTCAAAATTCTTGATTATTTGGCTAATTAATTGCATCATCATCAATTCACATCATTGTTGAAATTCTTATTTGCGAAAGGTAAAAAACTGACTAAAAGAAATTACAGGACATTCTCATAATGTCCAAAGATGATTGTAGTAAGTTCCTTCTAAAGACTAAAAAAGGCTAACGAAAAATGAAAAACAAAGAAAAAATATTGAGCCAAATAAGGGAAATTTTGTTAGAAAAAAAAAGATGAGATGACACTGAAACATTGTGGGATGTTGAATAGATACTAATGGTTGAAGTCGTGATTGGTTATATGGTACCCTTGGAGGTATTTTCTTTGAAGCAACCTTTGCACCAGGAAATCGACACTAAGGTAGGTCTGTTCTGATCACGGTGTACATGGTTGTCTCGTCTTTTAAGGCACCCATTAGCTTCCGAGCTACTAAACATACCATCTCAAGTCGTTCTACGACATTAGACCCATGCTTTTATTCCTCCTTCTTTGAGTATATAGTAGTTGTTCCATCGCCTCCGCGCGAGAGTTTGGGTTCATTGACTTTTGCGCTAATACATACATGTACATATTGCGTGGATTTTATTTTATTTCTTTTATACGTGATCGTGATTTCCAAATGCTTCTGTCAGTACATAATAGTTTTAGGCAACTTTGTCTTGAAATAAAATAAACAGAACAAAAAAGTAAGTAAGGAAGAACAAACGAAAACGAATGAAATTAGCAAACAAACAAACTTATAGGTAAGTAGACAAATAAACAAGTAAGCAAAAAAAGTGACTAAATATGATAAACAAACAAGCAAATCGGTAAACAAAACAAGAAAAACAAATACCAAGTTCAACAAAACGACTGAAATAACTAATAAAGAGGAAGAAGTGCAAACAAATCAAGCTGGTTCAAATAAAATATATCAATCTATAAAAAAGTGATTATGACATGAAAAAACAGGTGTGGCGATGTTTATAACCAGATCATGTGCTACTTTAGTTTGTTTTTTTTCTTCTCTTCTTTTTTTGTCTTAATTCGAACGAGAAAGAAGAGAAGAAATTTTTCTCGAGAGAATCTTTTTGTCGTTAAGGGACAGGAGTAAACGAGAACTTATTAACGGTTGCGTTGGATGTTTTATATAGAAAGCATTTCAGATATACTTTCTCTGTTGCGTCTCTTTAGAGTTCAAGACTTATGGGTGCGTATAGCGTAAATGACTGCCTGATTACCAAAGTATTTCTTTTTTTCCAACTTATCTTCGCTACTTTTATATATATATATATATATATATATATATATATATACGATACAGATGTAATGACGAGAACATGAGAGGAACGATGCGAAAACAAGCTGCTATCACAGCAAGGCAATCTCTTTTATCCCTCGATAAAATCATAACCATCCTTTTCTCACAACATTGTGTTTCACGACCAAATTCTTTTTTCCCCTTCCCAAAAAAAAAATTAAACACATAATTATAATTGACTATAAGTTTTCCTAGAAATCGAGCAATTCTTCCGCCTTTGCGCTTTTGCACAGAGAAATATTTTTTTTGTTATTTTTTTAGCATGCTTTTCGTTCTTTCTTCTGTAGGTGATTCCTGAAAATCAGTCTCGCGAATTGAGAAATGTGAAAGGAAAACTAAAGAAAGAAATAAATTATTAATGAAGGCTTTTATTTTGGAATTGCGGCCAAGATGGAAGAGTGTATAATTGTAATTGTCTTTATTATATCGTTTAGGAAGAAGAAAGAAGGGGGCAAAGTTGCATAATGAAAGAGTGGAAACTAGGAGGCAATCGCATAACGAATTATTGCATCGGTGCATTTATAGGCCTGGTGCAATTGTTGCACAATGGATTTGCATTCGAGAGAGTTTGCAATTCGCGATGGCGCGACACGAGTGTGCCCGTGGACTGGGTACCTGTTAATTCCCCTCAATTACTGCTGGAGCCGCACGCGAGCGTAATTAAACAGGCAAAACCGCACCACGCACACAAACTGATTTGCTCCCTTTTCTGCCTTCATCTCCTCTCTTATTCTCGCTCTTTCTCTCTATAAGTAACGAGTTAATTCTAATCGCAAAGAGAGGAAATATTTCTTTCCACTTTATCTTGAATTCTTTTCTTTTGATCTTATTTAATTTTCTTATCGTCTCATCCTGGTTCTCATATTTTTAACCCATTTTTTTATCTAATTCTCTTCTTTAGCATTTGCTTACTTTTTGAACGTCCAAAATTGTAAAGCTACAATTTTGGACGTTCAAAAACTATAACACGAAAAAAAGCCAAAGTTCTTTTCTTCTTTTTTGACTCAATATTTTTTCTTTGTTCTTTATTTTTCGTTAGCCTTTTTTAGTCTTTAGAAGGAACTTACTACCATCATCTTTAGACATTAGGAGAATGTCCAGTAATTTCTCCTAGTCAGTTTTTTGCCTTTAGCAAATAAGAATTTCAACAATGATGTGAAGTAATGATGATGCAATTAATTCAAAGTATGAATTTAAATATGCAATTACTTAAAAGTACTACTTAGCCAAATAACCAAGAATTTTGACAAACTTATGCAATCTACAGATAATTTTTAATACCGTTGATCCAAACAACCAGGAATTTTATGAGTTTCCTTGTATCAATTATTTAATACCAAATTAATCCAGACAGAAAGGAATAACCACTGTTTTCAACAGTATTCATCCTTAATATACCATTGATCTAAACAAACAAGAATGTTTCAAACTATCAAAAATCTTTAATACAAATAATCAAAAATGCAAAATATTCCTATTACGACTGTTTTAAACTGGTGGAATTCTTTTACGGCATTATTCTAAACAGTCAAGAATTCTAACTATTCAAACTACTCTTAACTATAACTAAAAACCAAATTAGAAACCTACCACTGTCTTTAACTGTTAAAAATTCTTAATACGGACAATCCAAAATGACAAAGAATCATATTTGCCTCTGACTCAGACTTCTCATGATGTTGATCCAAAAAACCAAATATTTTCGCTGTTTAAGTACTATAATTTTTGTTTCATGCATTGTTCGAAAATATCAAAGAATCCTAACTACCACTTATAAACTATCATTAATCTTAATTAGAATTGTAACTAGAATCCGTAGTGTTACAAATTTTTCGGTACAACAAAATTCTAAATTTCAAAAGTAAAATAAAGAAAAAGAAGCCTAACTTCCACTGTTTCAAACTACCCTCCTAACTACAATTAACCATAAAAACTATTTTTCTTCAAACTGCAAAAATACTATTCAAAAATCCTAATATCCTAAGGATGTTTGAAAGTACATCATTATTCCATAGAAGCACTAATAAAAAATATTAAAAATCTGATGTCACTGGGAAATAAAATTACTAAAGAACAACCAAAGACAAAAAAAAATCCTTGAGGGAATAAATCTGATAAAACAAAGAAGAATTCAAGAAATATAATATATACCTAAAACAGTTTCTTTTGAAATCAAATTTACTGTTTCGAATCGAAATGCAAGGCATTCAAAATATATTCTTAACCGGAAGCTTGAGCAAAAATTTAACTATCTAACGGTATACATCAAATGCTAATATAATTTATGAATATCGCCGTAACGCATAAGATTGCGTCTCTTTTTTTGCTCTGAACCTCAAAGAAGGAAACATTCCATGGCATAAAATTCAAGGCTCTCGCCATGTGTCTTAGATATTATGAGAAGAAAATTATGCGAATGAATATTCATTCAAAGGTTGAGTATGTTTCGAAGTCTACTGATCGACTTCCATGTTGGGTCTATTCAACGTTATATTTGTAAGATGATGATGATGATTCTTGTCTCTCAGTTACTGCGGTGCATTGCGGTTACGCCACGAGGCATAAACTGCGATATTAATTTCAAATATTTTCAAAATTGAATATGATGAGGTGCTGCAATTTCTTTCGTAACAACAAGAAAAATCAATTATTCGCGTGAAAGTTCGATTTCGATATATGCGCTACTGATGTAGAACTTCCGCGTATTAGTTTGTAATATTATTCCATAAGAATCGATTTAAATGTTTGATATTCGAAAATTTTGGTTTCGTTTTCTTTCGAAATGATTGCAGCGTTAAGAAACTTAACGTCGATATGGAAACTTCAAGGAGGGAAATAATTTTTTGAGAAATAGTGATGATATTGCGATATGATAGATTTCATATGATGTTAGTGAATAAATCATCGATGTGACAAAAATTGTGGAGAACTATCGACGACCTCTCACACGTTACATTTCTCACGATTTACTCACACGCGTTTTGTAATATAATAAACACGCTCATGACCTTCCTCACGATCTTTTACTTGGCCCCCTTGTCCCACTGCGTTTAAAGCCCACGTATCGCCTTGTGTCGGTCGATCTATAATCCTTTCGAAAAGTGCATTGTGATTTATATTTAAAGCATTCATATATACTTTCGCAACGATGTCGATCCATCGCTATTTCAAGTTGTACATTTAGTTACAGAAAATCTGATCCCGCGTGAGATCGCGGTTATGTTCCCAACACATAAGGGATTTATTATTCAATCCATTTTTATTCTTCATTTTCTTTTCTTCTGTCCTCTTTTCCTCTTCTTTTCTCTCTTTTTCTCTTCTTTTTCACTTTCTCCTTTTCCAGAGGTCAACAATATTGTGATAGGAGTTTAAAAAGTAGACTTCTTTCTCCTATGACAACAATGCTTCTAAGAATTTAAAAAGTCAATTTGACACTTGAAAAGAAGAACACCCCTTTATATGGGACTGTAAGGACCTTTAAGTCTGAAGCATTAACAGTCTCGTTAATTCAGGAACGGATCGTTTTTTTAAAAGAAGTATTAAAGTCGATGAGATTAGAAAGGAACACACGTGCATCAGTACCGGCATAATTTGAAAGTATGTGTGTACAGGGTGTTTTAGTGCAACACATTTTATCTCCGATAATGCAAACCGAGGTTATAAAGATAATTGACTGGCAAATCGTGATCGACCCGTGTTCTAATTATCGATACTTTCGGTTCGGGTCGTTTAACAGTTTGATAAGATGACTTTTACCCAAGCACTTTACTTCTCAGCCGTTATTTCACTCTCATGCATAATTTCTAGTCAATGTAACATTTCCTTGGATCTTAATTTTTTAGCCAGACTTCTTAGCAGCTTTTATAGTACAAACATGTTAACAAACTATTCTCTACAGAAAAATCAATTCTAATTTATAAATTTTATTTTTTGATCTTTTGTTGTTTCTTTTCGTCTTTTTATTTCTTACGGAATTTTCTGGTTGATTTCTGGGTTGTAATCGATGATTCAACCTAGTGGCGATACTAATTACCAAAGCATAGCTAAACACCACCAATTTTCAAATTGCAGCTCATCCAAATAAGTATCAACATAATCATTAATACCGATTTATCAGAGCTGTCATTCATTTACAGCACCGTCTTTAGAAAAGATAATTAATGATTTGCTGAGATAATTAGTAATATCATCTTCAATACCTACAATGTAAATGGTAATTTCGGTTTTGATTAATTTGGATCCTGTTAAGAAAAAATTCATAACGAATTTTTTTTTCATGCCGGAAAATTGAAGGAAAAGAAGAAAAAGTGAAAGGATATTAAAAGAGGAGTGATAAATTGTCTAAAGTAGAGAGAAATAGAAAAATAATGAAGAGAGGAAGAAAGAAAGGAAGAAAAACAGAGAGAAAGAGAAAAAAAGTATGCCTACGGTGAGGGCTCAATTCATTGCGCACGTGATTTTTTATTTTCGTTTAAGAAAATATTGTCTGGACCACCATCGGTGTAAAAAAAAGAAGAGAATGACGAAAAAAGACAAGAATGGAAGAAAAGGAAGACAATAAAGAAAGAAAAAAGAAAGAAGACAAGAAAAAAATAAAAGAGAGAAAAAAAATGCTAAAGACAATGGCGTCTCGTCTGAATGGTGAGAGCGCACGTTATATCCACGTGGTTAGAAAGAGGTACTTTTTTATTTTTCTCTCGTTTCCTTTTTATCCGTAGCGCGACTAGCTTCGCGCAACATCCTCTCGACATGTTGTACCTCGGTCTCCTCTCATCTCTACGGATTTTTATCATTTTTACTCGATCCAACAACATTCCACAAGCCAAAGCAACCATGGACACAGTACTTCGTTAGAAACGTACGTCCTTCCCTCTTTGACTTTTCAAACGACACACTCAATTCTCTCCCCTGCGATGACCAACCATTTTTCAATGGTTCTCTTCCTATCTTCTCTAATCTTCTACACTTCTCCTCTTCTTCCTCTACCTTCCTCTTCTCTTACAACTGTTCAGTTTGTAGATTATAAATTTCCACTTTGAGTTCATAAATCTTATATCGAAATTCCTCTTTAATTCCATTCGATATCAATTTATATTTAATATTAATGTTTAGTTAATAATTATTATCATGAATAATTAATATTAATTAAGAAAAAATTAATATAAGTAATAGTTTATTAATATTAGTAATTAACCCCTTCGCTGTTAGAAAGAATATTCATATGAGTGACCAAAAATGTCCAGCAAAATCTAATCGATGAATTTATATGAAACTTAGTATACAAGGATTTTCGGGGTCGCTGAATTCAAATATGACGTCAAAATTTTCAAAATGAAGAAATTTAAATTGATGGTCTGGATGCTATAAGGTGATATGCACTATTTTCATTGTTCTGCATTGTATCACTTTATAGCATCCAGCCCCTCAAAAGCATCGGTCAATTTCTCAAGTAGAAAAGTTAATCACCATTTTATCCCTCGAAAACTTTTTTATAATTAAAAAATAAGCTAAAAAAATAATTTTGATAATTTTTGTTCGTTCAGATAAATGGCAGTTTCGATAAATATATTTTTATCATAGAAAAAAATTTGTAGCAAGAATTGTTTAGACGGCAATTTATCATCATGATGTTTTTTATGGTAATTTTATTGCTTTAATAATAACTTGGAACATTACTATAATTATTGAAATGTACGTCTTTCTTTTTTTAGTACCAAGGAAAACTTGTCTTAATTAACATTTGTTCTCCTCTCCGCGTGTTTCTCTTTAAATTTCTTTTTTATTTATTCTATTCTATTAATTAAACTATTATCAATTAGTAAATTCTCGTGGTGAATTGTATATTTTATATAAAAACCAGGAATTGAAGTATTGTTTTTTTCCTCTCCTCGAGTGGTTATTTTCAAGTAATAAACATTGTAAAGTGTGCATAACTGCATATAAAGTGCGTACTTTTCTTTAAAGTGGCAATTATAATTACGTAAGATCATCATAGTAAAATTAATATACGCATCTAGTACATTATTATATGCTAATTGCTTATAAATATATAACACTATAATTATTCATTACTCATTATTAAAATAAATGATTCTAAACTTTTTTAATGTTCTCTATTTTTTAAGTATTTTTTTAATTTGTCGCTTGTTTGGAAAAAAGTAAATATTTGCTAGTTAATTTATTTTGGATTAAATTTTGTTAAAAAACGATGTTTACACGGAAAATCTTTTCCTTCTAATATCTATTATTTGGTTATCTTTATTCTAAAAGTATGTTAGAAAAAGAATAAGATACCAGTTTTTGTTTATTTTCCGTTTCTTTTATTAAAGTAATAAATAATTCTTAAGTTATATATTGTCTTCATTTTTTATTTTTATTCTTTTCCACTTTTTTATTTTCCTTACTTTCTATTTTTTGTATTTTATACTTATTTTGTAAAAAAATCTTTGAAAAAATATTATTAAATAATAAAAGAAGAAGAAAAATAATAAAAAATATATTAGTGAAAATAAAAAAAAATGTAAAATTCAAAAAATACTAGAAATGCAAGATAAAAAAATACTACAAGCAAAAATTACAAATACAAAAAAAATAAAAAGAATATGAAAAATAAAAAATAATAAAAAATAACTGATCTATGGAATTCCCTTTTTGCAATAAAGCGCGTAGTATGCGAACATGTAAAAGCACGTTTTTAACTTTCACGCGAAAACGTGCATTAATTTCCGTCAGAGCGAGAGACGTCTTTGAGAATGACCTTCTGTCTATAGTATAGTACATTAGAAAGAACGCTTCCGACTCGGAAATATAGTCCAATTTTATCGAAAACAGGAAGATAAAGATTGATGCATTTTACCTGCGTATATAATCAAATTTACATAATTCCTTATACACTTCATTTATCAATAACGATTTTCTAAATAGATTTCTATCGACTTTTTTCCTCCTCATTCAATTCGGTTATTTTAGTGATTACTTTAATAATTCAATATGCATTCAATTTTTACAAAAAATAAATTATTATTCTGCGTTTAAATTTGTTTTTAAGAATTCTCATTTAACTTAGTAATCTATTATACAACATTTACAATTTTTTCTTTATTTAATGCTTTACATTAAAAAATTTGTTTTTATTAGTTTTTCTTTATTTTATTTTCGTAATTTGACATACAATTAATTTAATTTTTAATCATCAGTTTCAATTCCAAATTCTGTTTTCAGTTTTACAATTTTTTTCTAACAATTTTAATTTTATTCAAATTGTACAAATGAAGAAAATATTTTTTATTACAGTGGAACCTCTGTTATCCGAACCGAAAATTATTTTATTCGAACTTCTGTTATCCTAACTTTTTTTGACCTCCCGAATCTTGAAATTTAATTTAAAAAAGAAATAAATAAATGTTCTTCTTTTAAACGTTTAAAGCTTGTGTGGATCATTTCATTTGGACAACATTTATTTATTTCTTCTACAAAAATTAAATTTTTAAATTATAGTTCTTTTTCTTTTATTACCAAGAAAAATTAATTGTAAAGTTTCTAAATATAATGTTAGGTTTTTTATTTTGTAAATCAGTATAAATGAAATCTTTTTAATAAAAAAGATTTCGTTTACTATCGAGAAAAATGAATTGTATGTTTTATAAAGTTTCTAAATACAATATTAAATTTGGTTTTTATTTTTTTACTATCAAGAAAAATTAATTTTAAAGTTTGTAAATTATTAAATTATACATTTAACAGAACTTTGAGATCATTTTTTAACATTTTCTCGAGAGATATGAAATTATAATTTCCATAGTCTATATATATATATATATATATATATATATATATATATAAAATTACTAAAAATAGAATTGCAATTGAAATATCAGTGTTGAAAAGTTGTATATCAATAATAAATATATATAGTGAACAAATATCGCTAAGGGCATATTTTCTATATACATGCGCCTGACAGCACACAGCACAGGATACTGTTGATCGATTATAGAACTGACAAGAATCTTGTTCCACATTTCATATATTGTGTATATATACACATATAGTATTCATAAATTCGATCCAAAGAAATCTAGTTAAATTTATAACTATTCAGAAGTGACATAATAATTTCCAACGTATTATTTAGTGAAACAAACATGGAACAAAAGTGAACGAGATGTGTGTGGACTTCGAAGAAAGGGAAAAAAGTTAATATTAAATCATTCCAGAAATCACTTTCTCTGCTCAAGTCAAATTTCTTTGATGCATCGAAAGGAAACACGCATGCAGGAGCACATATATGTACACGTATTTATATATGTATACGTAACTCGACACCTTAAACCAGTGAAATAAAAGATTTTATCTCCAAAGTTATTTTTAACTCTTATTACGATACTTTTTATCTGGAAAAGTGGATTAAATATATTTTTAAATATTTTTTTAAATCGATTTTTTAATTGGAGGGGAGGGGGTTTATTCAAAAACGTGTTTTACAGAGATTGGGAATTACAATGTAAAAAAGAAAAATTTTAATTTGAATCCGCAGTAAGAGGTAGTGATTGACATTCATTTAAGTCAATCGTAGTTTCAAACCAATTTATTTTCAAACCTATTTCTCGAAGTAAATCTGAATTTACGATATTTTGAGATTATTTGGATTTTAGTAGTTCAGGTAAATTTTTATTTAAATCAATTTTTTTGAACAATTTTTATTTCAATTATTTTTTTATTTTAGTCAATATTTATTTTAATCCATTTTTCATTAAATTATTTTCCTAAATAAATCTCTTATTCAAATCAACTTTTATTTTAATTAATTTTTCCTTATAGGTTGATTTTTCATTGAAAATATTTTTTTTAAACAAATCTGTTTTTATTTAGATTAATATTTATTGAAATCAATTTTCAGGTCAATTCATATTTAAATTAATTTTAGTTAAGATTAGTTTTTATTTGGGTTAATTTTTGTTTATTGATAGATTATTATTGTTAGTCTTTGCATACAAAAAGCATATAATAAAAAATGCACTATAAAAACTGTTAGAAAAAGTAAAACAAAAAATAAGACACAAAATACAAAAATCGTTTTTTTTAAATAAAAAAATTGCAAAAAATTTTTTTTTATATGATTGTGAAAATTGTTGCCTGATTCTAGATATTCATGACCATGTTAAACATCTACAAAATTTTATCAGAATCCGTCAAAACTTGTAAGAGAAAATTTGTCCACAAGAATCGGTGACATATACACACACATACATCCGGACATTTGATTCTCTTGACGAAATATATATACTACACTTGAAAATTTGTCAAAATATTTCATTCTAAGAAATTCCAAAATCGACGACACTATAAGGCTTCCTTTAGAGAGGAAGCAAAAAGAAAGTGAAATAAGAAAACTGAAATAGAGAAAGAAGAAAAAACTACAAAAAAGAAAAAAAAATAAAAATATAGTAAATCCACTCGGTAAGTGAAAAAATACTCCCACCACTAAATATTGAAATAGGAATTTGAATTTTTATTAAATTGTAAAAAGTTCCCTTTACCATAATATAAACACATGTTCCTGCAGGCGTTAAAGAATTATACAGGATGAGATTCCAACTCGAGGAAGTTGAGGATAAAACTGCGCGCAGCTGGGCAAAATAATTTTCATCCAAGTTGGCGTGGGTGGCAGGGAATCTAAATTCTAAATTTTATTCTTTAAACTTCTTTAGTATTACCGATAAGGATAGTCAAGGAATTTCGGTGTATTGTTTCAAATATTTTTTTTTCTTTTTCTTCTTTATTTTCTACAACATGAGTTGAAGAAACCGAATCCTAAAGTGAGAGAGAGAGAGAAGCGGAAAATGCGATTGCGATGCAAAAGACGTCGGAGGATCCGACAATAATTTTCCATCGGGCAGCAGTTACAGAAACGAGGGTTTGCTCTGCGACTTGACCCCAAGACTCATTTGGTTTGCAAAGTGCCCCTAACTCCAAACGACAACGACTATCGTCTTACGATTTCATGTGCGAAATATCGCCACATGCTAGAAAACGATGGACCCGCACGTTTCTATGTTTATATATATATATATATATATATATATATATATATATATATATATATATATATATATATATATGGCGACTTTAAAAGAAAAAAAAATTTGACCCCAACGCGCGACTTCTTCTCTAGCGCTGGAGAATCGCACATTTCTTCTTCTCTCTTCTTGATGGTAATGGTGATGGTCTTCGGAGGTTCTTCAAAAAATGTGAGAATTTTCATTGAGAGATAACATTTTTCTTTATTATTTTTTTTATTACTTATATCCATTGTTTATAATTATTAATTATTTTCTTTCGTGTAATTCAGGTCAGTTTTCAGTAGTTATGCCTGAATCAATTGTAGTTATGGTTTTTTAAAGCAATTTTGTTAAAATATTTCCTTGTTTGCTTAAATTCAGCTGAATTAAATTAAGTTCCTATAATTTAATTGTAGTTCAAATCAATTATACTTATCGGCGGGATTATTTAACTGAATTGTAGTTTTGGTCTCCTTTTTCAGTTGTTCGCCGAAATAATACTAAAAAGTATATAATACATTGAGATAAATTCAATTTCGAATTTTGATACTTTTATCAGGTAATTATTGCAAACATTTGTATGTTTTTAAATACAATTCTATTTTAGTAGTTTCAAAATTTTTTAGTTTTGGTAACTTTTAGTTTTTATTGATGCAATCAAATCAATTCTTATCTCTAATCAACCTTACTTTCTTTTGCAGTAAAGAATTAATGGTAATTTTAACTGTTTATAGGGCAAGATAGTTTTATCAAACGTAAGGTCAGGTCTATTCTAGATTGGATCAGAGTCTTTTCGACTAACCAAGTAAATTGTCATTTTTAACAATAATTTTCTAAATTATAACTGTTTTTTACGATAATTTAATCTAATAATTATAATTATTATTTTTAAGATAATCTCTGTTAACAGAAAAAATTAGTGGAGTATGGTTAAGGTCAAAGGTAGTTGGTAATCCAAATAAATTGTAGGTCAGGTCAATTATGATTTTCAGCTAAATATATTTTGGTATGAAAGTAGTTTAGGTCGATTCTGATTTTCATAAAAAAAATTCGATATAAAAGTAGTTCAGGCCAATTCTCATATTCCAATAATTAAATCGTACAATAAAAAAATATTTTTCGGTTCGGTTCTTTCTTTTTTTCATTTACAGAAATAGAAAGTTGTTTCAGCAAAATTTATTACGTGTGGAGACAAAAGTATATCATATATTGATATTTTTTTATGCGGTTAAAGTTGGTTCCTGTGCGCCGCTTTCTCAGAAAGCATTCTTTATTATCGTAATGCCTTCTTCAATATTCTGAAACCGGTCTATATATGAAGTTTGAAAGGTCTGTCACACCCCGGATTTCAGTGGACTGATCAAACTTTTATCTCCCTCCCTCTCTTTCTCTCTCTTTCTTTTCGTTTTAATCAATTTTTCTTCTTTGCAATGACGAGGGTCAGTAAACTTTGGCGGCCGTCGAAGGACGCCAGTGATGTTCTTCTTCCTCGTACTGTCAATGACATTGACTTCTCTTTTTATTCTCAATTCAAACCCAAATTTTTTTCTGCTTATTCTCTTTTATCTTCTCGTAATACACATTTCTTGTTTGTTCGCTTATTTTCTAAAATTTTCGTTTCATAATTGATCATATTAGGTTTTATTTCTTTCAAGTCTTTTTTTGCTTTTTTTAGGTTTTATTAACTTTTTTTAAAATTTAAATTTAATTTTCTTAATTACTAATATAATAATGTATTAATCTAAAAGTGTGGAATTGATACTAAAATTAGAATTATGATCGAAAGTGTTAATCGCGAAATGTCTCAATGATCAAATATATACCAAATTATCAAATAAATTTTTGCACCAATTTATTTCGTTTGGCGTTAATATGATACTTTTTAATATCAATTTGGTATTATTTAAATTAAAAGTTGATTGTTAATTGGTTAAAAGTTGTTACATGTTTAAACAGATAATTATAGTATTTTTGTCAAAAATTAATTTTGGATTTTTCGTTTCGAATTTTGATAACCCTTCAAGTTTGTACTTCTCTTTATCTTTTATTTCCCTTCCTGTACATTGGAGAAATTTTTTATTCGCATTTGGTGATGATTATGTCAATAAACAAAGAGTTGCCCACTGATATCAATTCACGGTCCACTGAATTCAATTGCATTATTTTTATTTATTAGCGAGCTGGTTAATTGGATGTAGATAACCAATTATAACGGATAAAAAAGAAACCGGCTTCGAGGTGCCCCGGAATAATTTTTTTTTGTCGACGCAAAAAAAGGCAAAATGTAATTTACGAACGAACGTGTGTGTCTTACTTTTTGGGGAATTCTTTTTTTCATTTTTTCTTTTAAAATTTCAAAAAACTTTATGATAAACTTTCGAACTTGGCGAGCAGTATATATATATATATATATATATATATATATATATATATATATATATATACGTGAGTGGCCAATTTTCAAAAGCTATTGACATTATTTCAACATTCCATATTTCAAAACGAGTTCAATGATTCTGAGGAGGAGAAAAAAGGAAAAGACAAAAAAGAAAAGAAAAAAGAGAAAATAGTCAGCTGGAAAAAACTTAAATAAACAAATAATTGAAAATTATTAAATAGAAAATTTTAAATACTCTATAACAGCACGGAATATTTTATTCATATTATTAGAATATTCCACTCATATTCTTGAATATAGTCATATTCCATTTAAACTTTGAGAATATTCTAAGCATAGTTTTTCTAAAGATATAGCATTGAGACGATAAAAACGAATCAAAACATTGCTTCGCAACATTATTGATTCGTTTTTTGCCTCAATTTGATATCCTTAGAAAAACTGAGAGAAAATGTTTCAAATTTCAGGAATATTAAAATGTCACACGTTTGAAATTTTTTTTTTAAGTAATGTAGAAACATTTTGTTGGAATGTTACAGATTCACAAAGTTTTAAACTTGGAAACAAACAACGCTATTTGATTGCTTCATTTAATTTATTTTTTTTTTTTTAAATAAAAGAAATAATTTTTTATATTCGAAAAATTAATTATGAAATAAGTAATGGTTAATTTTAATTATTCAATAAATTTAGTATTATTAACAGATTATATTCACTGTTACAAATATTTTAGTGGAATATTCCAAAAGGCAAAAATATGACTATAATATTCCAAGAATGTAAATTAAAAATTAGTTACAGGATAATATTATTGTAGGAAATATTTTTATTTTTATTATCCAAATATTATTTGGAATAATAGACCTTGAGAATATTTCCAAAGTAAATAATATTTCTCTGGAATATTATTCCAATGTTCCAGAACAATCTTCAAGTATTCCAGGACAAAGGGAAAGGAGGAATGGAATACTCCTTGCAATTGGAGTATCTTTTTTTAGTATTTGTATTCCGTTTTAAAGAGTTGTGTATTGTAAAGCATTTCACAATAAGTTTGAAAAAAATGGTTGAAATATATCTAAAAGAATTTTTGGTCGCCCACATTTTACTTGTCCGCGACATTTTATGTCTGCTACATGTAGACCCACTTTGTGACTCATGAGCACAGAGAGTGAGTGAGAGAGAAGGAGGCTTGATTTGGTTCGTTTAAACGTTGGCGGCACACCTTATTTTAACGCAACGTATATTCCACACGGTTAATTATGATTCATCGAGCGAGTGAGAGAAAGACTCAACGAGAGACGATAAGGATGACATTTATGGGAATTTGTTGATAGTAACTGCAATTTCTTGTGTCTCTTTACCATTGAAGTTCCTCTTCTCTCTTTTTCATTCTCCCTTCCAGCACATCATACACAATATGCTCTTTTGCAAACTAATCGCTTTCTGAGTGGTCTTTCAACTTTTTTTTCAATTTTTACATATAAATATTGATAAAAGTTATCTTTGAAAATTGAACCGTTTTTCTTTTTTTTACAAAGTGTAAGTCAACACACACTAAGGTACACCTCTCGATCGATACTCTATTAGTAGCTTGATTGACGATCGCGTGCGCCGGGATTTTAATTAACGATCTCGTACCGCGCACGATTTGAAATATAAATACGAGTAGGCAGATGTGTATAATTTAAGGAAACTTGAATCGAAAGGTGATAATTAAGTATTTTTTTTAATTAAAAACTTTTGTTTTTGATAAAAGCAAAGAAAATTGTAGTTGACACAAGTTCATAAAGGAAGTAGTCGAGCAAAAGAATCGCTTGTGCAGAATTATAAAGCATTAATGGAAATAATTTATTCCTCTTTCTTTCTTTTTTATAGATTGATGTGGCATTTGTCAATAATCGTTTGTGAAATAAATCATTAATTATTATTATTGTCCAGAGAGTAAATTACATAAATTGGTGTCTAACATTGTCCAATACAATAATAATCAGAGGAGGAATGTAATTCAATTACATTTTTACTGTTTTTTAATCAACGTTGGGGACAGTGCGCTAATTCGACAATCATATCTTTTACTGAAGAGAGAAAAAGAGAAAGACAAAACAATTTCACTCACTGGATACGATAACACGTTTAAAATGTCTATACGAGAATTAAATAGCCCCCACATTTCATCAATGTGGACTTCGCTCCCAACTTTTCGTCTGTCAATATTGCTTCGAAATTCTTCTTTTTTTTCTTATTTTTTCTTTATTGAATGCAATTTTTTCGGTCCTCTAGATTTTCAATTTTGTACGAAATTCTCCACTTTTTATGTGATCAAAATAATTTTATTTCTTTCATTACTCGTAAGTTTTATCAATTATTTTTTGAAAATGTGTGAAAAATGTTTTAAGAATACGATTAAGAATCAATTGAATTAAATGTAGTTTAGGTCAAAAATAATTTGGAACTTTGATACTTTTAATGGATTCAAAGATTAATGGACTTAGGTCAAGTCCGACTTGGATTTTTGAAAATCTGAATAAATTGTGATTTATGTCGATTGGAGTTTTGATCTTTAATGCTCGAAGTATATAATAATTTAGGTCTATTGTGGTTTCCTTCTTTGAAATTCTGAAAAAATTATTATTTAGGTCAATTGTGTTTTTATCTTTAACACTTTGAATGAATAGTGATTGAAGTCAATTAAAATTTTATTCTTTAATACTTTGAATAAATTATTATTTAGGTAAATTGTAGTTTAGATCAATGATTGTTTGGAGCAAAATAGTTTGATTGAATTACTAGTTCAGAGCAATTTTTTAATTCGATATTGTTCATCATTAATTGGTAGTCATTTAAGTCAATTTAAATTTTTAAGAATGTGAATGAATTGTGATTTAGGTCCATTGTAGTTTCGATCTTTGATACTCCAAATGTTTCAGTAATTTAGGTTAATTGTTCTTTGAATTTTTGATGCTTCGAATTAATAACTATTTACTCATATACTGAAAAAAATATATTTATGCTACTGACATAAATATAGCCAATTCTGACATATTTTATTGGTAGATGTGATACTGCCATACAGTATTGCTGTTTCATCCATACGCAGTGTAGAACAGCAATATGTATTTGAGAGGCAATAATATGTATGTGGAGAACACGAATACTGTATTTTAAGAACAGCAATACGGTATTGCTGTTTCTGCTATACATCCTAACCATACTTGTATATCAAAATTAACATTATAATTTTTTCAGTGTACTCCAAATGAATAGTGATTTAAATTAATTTTAGTTTAAATCTCAAAAACTCGAAAAAATATTAATTTTAATTAAGTTAATTAGAAATTTAAAAAAAAATAAAAAATTTTAAATACAAACAAAATTACAAAAAGAGTTTATATAATAAATTTGTAATTTTCAAGCAGTAGAACTGTCGATTTCTCCAAGTTAGAATAAACAATAATTTAGGTCAATTGTAATTCTAATCCAGAGTACTTTTAATAAATGAGATTTTCTGTTTTTCTCATTTGTAATTATATGCATCAACAGGTGAATTTTCTATTCGCTTGTTTTGAATCTATTGGAATTCAATTCTTTGTTAACTCGGAGCTTCACGATTTTCTGAACATTATGCCCATTCTCTGTTGAATATTAAAGCTCATTTGCATCATCCACTGCTAGTTGGAAGTATATTTATAATTACAATCGGCATTAAGATCGACCCTGGAGTCTCCTTTTTTTGCGAAGACGAATCCTTGTCGTGATCCTTACTAAATTTACATTGCAAATTTGTTTCGTGTGTATCTTTAGCGGAACATCGTTTTAAAAGAATTGAGGGTGAAGAAGAAGAATAAGAAAAAAACTTGCTTTCTGCGATAAATCAACTCGCGTCTAAAGTAAATTAACACCCACTGTTTGGACGGTTCTTTTAATGGAAATAATAGAAAGAAAAAGAAGGTATAACTTAATTTGTAGTCCATTTGTGTCAATTTTTCAAAACCCTTCTATGTATTAACGTACCTGTAACAGATGAAAAAAAATTTACATTAGACACAAAAATCGTAGGTGTTTGAATGCTTTCTATAATTATTGAAATATTTGTTTTTTTCTTCTTTCCTTTTCTCAACTCCATTTTTAGATGAAATTAAACAATTTAACGTATAGTTTTTAAATTTGTCTTTTTTATCGAGGAAAAATCAAGAATCCCACTAACCTTCTTGGCGAGAGTCAGCCAAAGAAACGATTTATCAAAATGTGTGGTCCCTTGAACTTCTTTTATTTACTGCACGTTGAGAATTTATTTTGAGAGAGAGAGAGAGAGAGAGAGAAATATTCCGTTCAAGAGAGGAAGAATAATCAGCAGGTAGTCGGAACCAAACTTTTAAACAGAGTACTTGGCAAAGATGCTTTCTAGAGCCTTGTAAATTGAACCCTTCGAGACAAAAAATTCTAGTACAGAAGGAAATAATATTTAGTTCTCCGTCCATTAAAATTCTTCCTTAATTTTTTCCTCCATCATTAATAAATCATTCTTTTTTTAAAAATATTTTTAACAGAAAAAGTCCTTTCTTTTAAAAAAGAGGTCCATTTTCTGATTTCAGAAAAATTTATGACCAGTAGATCATAAATAATTAGGCTTCACACTCATTTACTAAAATCAAATATTTACTACTTTTTTACAATTTGATAGTCATTGGGATAAATTTTTTTTTAGAATTGTCACACTAAAAGCTTCTTCTTTGTCTGTTTTAAAAATATGCACAACTTTAAATTCTCTTAAAGTTGTAATAAAACAGTTATTCTGAAAATTTTTAATAAAATTCTTCTAAAAAATTCAATTATTTTTATAAATAATGTTGAATTCATGAAAGTTTCATAAATAATTAAATTCTTGGAATAGATTTAATTACATCTATTATATTCTTAATATTCTTAATAATTATATTAAAATTCATAGAAACGAATTCAATATTATTTTAAGAAATTTTGATAACATTCTGTATATATGAATGTACTTTTAAACAATATTCAATAAATTATTTATTTTCATATTTAAATTCAAATAACTAAATTCTCGTAGTGCATTTTAATAAGAATTGACTTAAAAATAAATTTCAGTTAAAATTTTTAGTAATAATTAAATATTAGAAGCATTAAATAATACGAATTTTTAGAAATAAGTACACCGAAAATTAAAACCGAAATTTAAAACATTTATAAATTGGAAAATTTTGATATCTCCTTTCCATTTTAACCAAATCACTTGATTCTTTTTGGAAAAAATTCAGCATAAAAAAATTAAAAATTTGTTTAATAAATTAATAATTTAATAATTTAAATTTAATAATTTAAATAGTATTTAAATTTAATAATTTAAATAGTATTTAAATATTTATTTTTAAAAAATTATTCAAGTTTTGAATGTAATTTCATTTGAAAATTATTAAAAAATAATGATAAATAATTTTGAATTACTTATTTAATAGAAGTTTAGTGGAATCAAAGGTGATAATAAATTTATTTATATTTATATTTATTTTGTTTTCTTTCTTTTTTTGACCATTTAGATGGAATTGGGCATGACGAGAAATATATATATATATATATATAAATAACACTATAAGCAAATATTATTTTGTTAGCTTTAAGGCTCTTAATAGTCACACTATTACGAGCTACGAGGTAATTCCTCCTATAGCGGTTTTGTTGGCGAACGACTTGTTTTCCTGCGGTTGACATTTTTCTATATAAAACTTGTTCAAAATAAAATAACAAAACTTGGGAACTCACTTAAAAAAAAGAAAAATATTGAAACATAAAGGCCTTTTACATCCGTTGTTTATCTACAAATGTATGTCTCACCTATAACGGTGACTCTTGCGACACTTCACATATAAAATTTAATTTTTTTTACCTTCGTTCTTTGTTTTAAAACGTTGCACTCAAAGTGCCTTCACGATAGAATCACCTTTAAGGTTGCATTATCAATCTCGCGATATGGTTATTTTATTATCATTGATAATAAAAGGTAAATTATTTGACAAAAAATTTGTTTTAGAGGTAAATTTTTCAATTTTGGATGACCTTAAAATTTTTTTTTTAATATTCGAATACAAGAAATTTTTTATTTCATTTACAAATTTCACTGAGAAAACGTTATACTTAATTTAAATAGAAAAATAATTTTAACTGATTTTGTTTAATTGAAATCAAAAATATTACTTGTTTGAGTAATTATATATTTCATTCAAACATATTGTCTGTTTTGATTTAAACAAAAAATATGTTTGAAATAAACTTAAATATGTTAAACTGAATAGCAAAGATATTTTTTGTTGGAATCAAATAAATCATGTTCTCAGTGCTTGGGTATTAAATATAAATCAGTCATTTATAGTGCTATTCACGTAACTGTATTTTTTGACACTTTTTGCACGTCATACAATTATTTAACTATAATATTTTTCTTACAAATGTACAAAGGTTACAAATGTCACTTACTTCGTTAAAAACACTAATGATACTATTTTTTAAACAGAGGTTGCTAGTTTTTTTTAATTTCGAAAGAACAGTAATTTAATTTAGAGGTAAAATAGTTGTTTAATTTTTTTCATTTTGCGGATACAAAGAATCCAAAGCGCGACCTCAAGGCGATTGAAAAATCAGTGACGTTACCACTTGACGCACTAATAATAGAAAATTGCTTTCTACATTTTAGAAAATTAATAAATTAATTAAATGAATGTAATTTAATTTTGTTTCCAAAATTGTATTATTAGTACATTTTATTCTTATCAATAATAAAATTTATTAATAAAAAAAAGTTTATTTAGAATAAAATTTATTAATAATATAATTCATTAAACATACCCGTGAAGAAATTCAACCATGGCCCAAATAGGGGCCAGATCTTTTGATCAGTGTGTAGGCCATAACATGGCAATTTCTACACGGGTAAAATAGATAACAATAAAATTAAAACTATGAAAAAATTGCAGACATTTTTATCACCTTTTTTAATATATAAATGAGAGGAAAAAAATGGTGTAATAATTTGTTTCTCTCTCTCTCTCTCTCTCTCTCTCTCTCTCTCTCTCTCTCTCTCTCTCTCTCTATATATATATATATATATATATATATATATATATATATTTTTTTTTTTTTTAAATATGGGGAGTATTATCAACAAATGTTGGCAGCTTCCGAGATACGGTGAAATAGCCTTCGGTTCCTCGTCGCCTTGCAATCATTGTACAAAGGGAAGCAATCATCTGGTTTGTTTGTCAAGATTCTGTGTTTATATTGCCTTATTCTCTCCCTTTGACTTCCTCCCTCAGGCTTACCAGAAACGATTGGAAAATAAACGAGTATTGCGGTGTAATACTCATTTATCGACGACGGTTTTCTCTTATCCATGTTCTGACACATTCTTTTTCTTATCTTATTTCCTCATCTTGCATCAAGATTGTTTAAACTGGTCTTAAAACGTTCTATTTTTTCAATTTCATTATTATACAAGTAAATGCATATTGAAAATGGTATTTATTCATCTTTTTATTAATATGCACCAGTGATACATACATAAAATACATTATTATAATTAGATTATTAATTAATTATTAATGCATTAATCATTAATATCTATATACCAACAATTCATTAATTGATATTAAAATTTATTATTTCAAAATTTTCATTTTTTGTTAAAACCTGATATTAATTTAGAAAAATTGTATGAAATGGAAAAGTTGAATAAATATTTATAAAATTCATTAGTATATTAAAAATAATGTATATGAATAACTATAGGGGAGACCGGGGCTAAACCGGACACGGGGCTAAACCGGACAAGTCAAATATTTCCGAAACCGTGAAGAATTTCAAATCATGTAAATAACCTATGAACGCGCAATTTTGTGATGCATATGCTGCATAAGGTTTTAGGGTCGTGTCATTTTTCTTGTAATAATAGTTGCCGTTAATATATGAAAATGTCATTTTTTGAGGTAAAAGTAAAAAAAAATTTTTCTCATTTTTTTGTGTTTTTATCGTTAAAGTTAAAGTGCAAATATCATACTGCAATTTTTCTTTTAGCTCAAGGTGTACTGAGTTTAGTAGAAAAAAAGTTTAATGGAAAACGTTAAGAAGAAAAAATATATTGCAGGTTAATTATAAGATGACGGTGTGGGGCTGAATCGGACATCGTGATTAAAAACAACCAAATCTTTGAATTCTTCAATTTATTTTATATTAATTAACTATTTTATATTATATTCTTTGCTTAGAACCACTTTATAAATAAATGAATAAATAATTTATATTAAAACTCGAATTCGCAAGCGAGTTGCTACAAACAGACAAGTCTGAAAACTGTAATTCATTTTATATTATATTAATTACCGATTTTACAGTTTATATTATATTCTTTTCATAACGCGGTGCAAAAAAGGGCACTTTTTTGCACTTTGTTATGAAAAATATCGTTCGTAACTTGTGCTAGCAGTTGTCAATTTTTGAACGAGCACTTTTTTTGGAACAAAAAAAGTTTTTTGTTTGTTCTAAAAAAAGTGCTAATTCAAAAATTGGCAACTGCTCGCACTCTTTACGAAATATACTATTGTATAGAAGTATCTGCAAATAAATAAAAGAAGAATTGATTTGACTTTTCTATAAAAAAAACGAAAATTTGTGTCTCATTCTTTAATTAATTGGCAGTGTCCAATTGAGCCCCATGGGGTGTCCGGTTTAGCCCCACCAATTTTTGTATTTTCGTTTTCGAGGTAGTCACCTTCGAAACAACATATCTCCAAAGCTACTGTAGTTTTTTAAAATCGAACAAGTGCGATTTGTAGGTGAAGGTACAAGCTTCAAAACGGTATATTACTCTTTAGCAAAAAATATGTTTTTGTATGAGTTTTCTGGTCAAAGACCAAATCCGTCCGGTTTAGCCCCGGTCTTTCCTACGTGTAATATTAAAATTAACCCTTTCTCTTTTTTTTTCTTGTTGACAATAATTTTTTTATGTTTAATATGAGACACAATTTTTAAAATAGTGATGAATTTAATTTCCATTGCATCTGGAAAAATCTTTTAATTCTTTTTAAAATAGAATTTAAATCATTTTTAAAATATAAAATTAAACCCTTTGAGAAAAAAATTCTAGTACAGAAAGAACCCAGTGTGTACGTACTGTAACTGTTCTAGACCAAAAAAGAACAGTGTTCTAGAACAAATGTTACAATTTTATTATAGAACCGTTTTAGAACTTTGTTCTAGATTTGTTCTGGAACAGTTGTTCTGTATCTGTTCTATAACAGACATGTAACATTTGTTCTAAATTAGTTATAGAATTTTGAAGTAACATTATTATTATTATTATTATTATTATTATTATTATTATTATTATTATTATTATTATTAACTGTTCTTTCACTATAAACTCGTGTTTATTTTTACTACAAGAAAAGATGTTATTATTAAATTTTATAAAAGTATTTTACAAGTGTAGGACAAAATGCTACAAAGGAAAATTTTGCTTTCAACAAAACTTACACAGTAAATCTTAATTTAAGATCGGTCTTAAATTCAGCACTGTCTGCTATAATGTTAAAGGATACAAAAATGTTGTATCTTAATTTAAGGCTGTTTTCCTGCTTTAAAATAAGACTTTCTTTTTACTGTGAAACTTTAACAAAACGTACCTATATAAAATTTAGTAAAGTTATATTAAAATTTGTTAAAAGTTATCGATATTTGATATAATTTTACTAAATATAGTATAATTTTTATCAAAGTTTAATACTTCTAATATAATAACTTTCTTTCCGTGTAGAGTGCAGCCGCGTTTTTGCATGAATTACAAAAAATCTATTGAATTTAGATACTCAGAAAGACTCGTATCGATGATTCGTGAAAAATTAAATAATTTTTCACTGTCAGCTTGCATAAATTTTCAAAATTTTTAAAAACATTATTCACCAACAATAACATCAAATATTTAATTAATTTATTATCAACTAGCTGTCGTATGCGTCTTCGACAGGTTTTAGTTTCTTCAAATGCATTCAGTAGTGTGTCTACCAGTCTCGAAGAATGGGAAATGGTGGGGAATTTAATTTGACCGAAAAAAAATAATAATTAGCTACCTTTAACTATTTCATTAAAAAAATATTACTATTTTAAATCAGTGATTGACTTTTATCATCAAATAATTTTTTTTTAGTTAATTAAAATGCAGAAAACAATATTTGTCAATTATTTGTAGAAATTTAATTATAGTATTATAGTATTATAGTATAATTATAATCCAAAATTTTCACTAATTTTTGGATTTATAGTAAAGTCGAATTCGAACTAATTGTATCATAATTGCTAAAATCTAAAATAAGACCTATATTGTAAGCTGAATTCACAGTTTTCCCGCTTAAATTAAATTCCTGCATATTTACCGTTTTTCCGGTTGGAGGAACCCCTGTTGAGGGTATTGGTAAGAATTAAAACCGTCTAAGAGTATTTTCATAAAATAAGTTAATTTTTGTAGCCATTTCCACCTGGAAAAATTTTGATAAAGCTGGGAAAAACCGGATAGTTTGTTGAACAAAAATAATAATAGCTGTTTAACTTTTGCCTTTACAATGCTTAAAACATCCCTAAAGGGTAAATTTTTGGAAAAATTCATAATTTTTTCATATTAGTATTATTTTTTAATAAAAAAATTTGTTTATTATTATATGTATATTATATATCTTTAAAATCATTTATATTATTAATAAATTAAGAAATTTATCCCAATCTGAAAAAATTGAAAAAAAATTTTTTTGAACTTTTTGGAAACATTCATAACTTTTGTTCAGCTCAATATTTTTTCATCAAATATAGCTAATATTTTAAGTTAGACCAATACCTAAAAGATTGCCAAATTTTACTTTATTCGGTCAAGATGTTTTCAAGTTATAAGCGAACAAAATTTTGCAGACATACATACATACATGCATACATACATACATACAGACAGGAAAATTTTCTATTACCATTTTTGAAATCTCCGTTGCTCAAATAAATAAATTATATTAGAAAAAATTAATTTCGTGCAATGTACAGACAAAAGTCTGATTTTATTAATATAGATTATTAATTAATAGGTATATAATAAAAATACAATAATAAATTATTATTTACTAATTAATTAAAATTTGTTATTATTTGTAGCATAATTATATATTATTCTTTGTAATAAAAAAATTTATATATATGGGTCCGATCGTGGGCCCACGATCGGACAAGGCTTAATAATTGTTAATTTAGTGCAAGATTCTTACAAAAAATTTGGAAAAAATTGATTGATACATACATTGTTGAAAATGAAATTTTATTTTAAAAATTTTAAAATCTTATCGTAAATTATTTTAAAAAAATTTTTAAATATTTTTATTAAAAACTACGTGTGAAAACAAAACTTTTCATTATAAAAACGTCCAATTTGATCAATTTTTGACCGAGTTATAAACATATAAAAAAATTTTACTTAAAAAATGTCATTTTTCATAAATCTGTATCTCCTGAACCACTTTATGAAAAAATTTGAAATTTGAATTTGAAATTCTAGAAAAAAAATGTTTAAAAAAAATTTGAGATGCAAAAGCAAAATAATTTCCGATTTGGTCTGGAATGCCCCATATATAGTTATTTTTTTAATAAGCATGTTACATTTCAATTTATAATTTTAGCGCTGCACATAACGGTCCCACAATTCAAAAGGAAGTTGAAGTAAAATTACTTCCAAGCATGCGTGGCTATGCGGTATGCGTATTCGACTTGTGTCCTCTAGGTCTAGGTTTCGATCCCCTGTGCGTGCGGAATTTTTCATTCTTAGTTTTAAGTGTTCTGTGTATAATTCTGAATATTGTTACATAAAGTATAAGTTCAAATAATTATTAACAATGATAATAATAATTTAGTCATTAATTTAAATAAATAAGATAGTCTGTTTAAATTATTTAAGAAAATAAGAAAAATATTTTTTAAAAACTTATTGCAAAAAAGATATTCTATTAATTATTCATATTTTTATTCATACTCATAAACATTTATTTGTTCTATACAACTATTAAATTTCTACTTGGGTATTATTTATGATAAATCGTTTTTGTTATAGAATTGTTATATATTTATTCTATAACAATGTTCTAGTTTTGTTCTAGAATTGTTACAGACTTTTGTTCCTATTTTGTGCCTCCAGGGGGACGACATTTTGACCTGCCTGTTCCTCACCAGTTACAGAACTTGTTCTTTTTGTTCTGGAAAAGTTATAGAATTATTCTGTAACTTTGCACACTGGGAAGTAATATTTATTCCCCCTCCCTTAAAATTCTTCCTTAATTATATATACACTATAAATTTGTCAAAAAAATTATAAAAATAAAGATTATAAAAGTAAAGATGAGACTTTAATGATTACACCTATATTAGTGATGCATTACAAGCGAATATCGTCTGGTGAGAACGAGAATCTCGCGAAAAATACATTGAAAACAATTGAATGTTATAGTTTCATCTCTTTCTTTTTATGAAAGGACAGAGTGTCGTTATGCATCACTAACCTATATGTAACTTTCAAATTTTTTCTGAAATTTTTAAAAAATATACAGAAGTTGAAAAATTAAAACAAAAATTTAATTTTTTCAATTTTTTTGTCAAATTTGTCGATTGCTGCAATCTTTGCATAAATTATTAAAATTTCCAGTTATGTATTATTAATCGTAGAATTTAATAATCGGTTGAATGGTATATTTGTTAACGATGCGGTGTACACAATAATGATAGTGATAATAATAATGGTTATAATAACCAACCCAGGTGCGAATTTAGGTTGGCCGCCAGAGTTTGAAGGTTGGCCCACGGTTGGCCAAACTTTGGCAAGAGAAGTTTCGGTTGCCAGAGTTTGCCCAACTTTGGCAATTACTATAGTGCCCATAGTTGGCTCGACTTTGCAAGCCAACCATTACATGCAGAGTTTAACCTACCGTCGGGCCAACTTTGGTGACAAAGGTCGGCACAACTATGGGGAACGTATTTCATAATGAATCTCTCACTGATTCCGATCATCAAGTGCTTTCAAGCGTGAGGATGATGGCCAGTGGCCCAAGGATGCAGCAGGGCAACAACGCGTTGGCAGTTCCATAGATCATCGTGGAGAAGGTGAAGAGACGAGGGAGTACGAGCAGTGTGACAAGTCAGGCTAGCTGCATTTCTGTCTTCAGTAATGCTTCAGCGAATGACATTGTTAGCTGCAACAAGAACCGAGATGAATGTATAAAGCTGCGGGAAGAAGAGGCGGCAAGCATTCTAGCAATAGAAGAAGAGGTCAGTAAGATGATAAAATCCTGCGAAGCACAAAGAAATGTCAATAGGACAATCAAGGATGGACTTAAAAGCATAACATCGCTCATACAGCAGACCAAGGTGAAGCACGCAGTAGCTACAAAAAAGGACGAGAGTTTCTACTAGGGATTGACCTGGTCGGAAGAAGCTAGACAAGATCGCAGAGTAAGAAGAGATCGTTGTAACGCAATCGTGTTGAGAAACGTCGTCTTAGATGTTCAAAAGCGGAAGAGAAGTGATCCTGAGCCTGCGAAGGATCCAAAAAGGAAAAAGGAGGAGAGACCTAAAAAGACTGGAAGCAAGGGGATCAAAACGGTTCCGAAGCCAGATCAAGTCAAGAACGGAAGAGCCACAGTGATCGTTAAAGTGTCTGAAGGGAAAACTTTCGACGAAGTACTGGCGAAAGTTCGAAAAGAGGCTGACCTAGAAGCCAGTCAGACAAGGGTTGTGGCAGCTTTTCCCACTAAAAAGGGAGACCTTCTCATTAGGATTGGTGGGTCTTCAAACAAGAAGTTGTTCGCCGAAGAGGTGACTAAGGTTATCGGCGATCTGGGAAAAGTGCAGGTGGCCAGAACAAGAGCGACACGGAAGAGTAGCGTATGCGACTAAACAGGACCATTTATCTACAAAGTCTGAAGCCACTAGGTAGTTCCGTAGGTGAATGAAGGTTTAATCTATAAATGAATTTTTAACATGGTATGGTCGATGTGAGTCCTGATGTCTAAACAAAAGGCAATCGACAGAGTCCTGTATGTTTCAATTTGTAACAAATTGTTTCTCTATAAAGATTTTACTGTTTTCATAACCTTTCCAATTGGATTTATTCGGTTGTAAAGTTTATGTTAACTACCCTGCAGAAAGCTAAAAATAATAATAATGATGATAATAATAATAATAACCTAACATTAATAATAAATAATATATAATAATATAATAGTATAATAATACAATAAATAATTTAAGTTTTAAATATGCAGAAATGAAAGTTAATTCAAAACTATAAAACGTCAATCAATAATAAAATTTAATACTTGGTATATTAATGTTTTCAAGTGTTATCTATATATTTTTCGTTATCTTATTTCTAATATGCATGTCCATTATTCTTTTTTCTATCAATATATTTCCATTTAGTTTTAATTAATTCACGTCTTTTATTTTGCTACTTTTACTTCAACTCGTTATAAAGACTTGCCATATTCCTCCAGGCAATCTGTCTCTTTAAATCTAATAAACATTTTCCATATCTTTTTGTTTCGCCCAGTGACTCTCAGGAAAACCATCACAGTTATATACTTTACAATTATGACAAGTAGTGCTTAATAAAATTCTAATTTTATTGTCTATAATTATGTTCTTGAATTTAAAAACTAAATTACTCTTACATAATATATAATTAAGCTTCAAATAGGCCTAAGTAGTGATTAAAAATTTTCCACAATGAAAAATTTTAGTAATTGAATGTTAACACAGTTTTCCTAAGAGTATCAAACTGAGGCAAAAAACGAATGAAAAAGTTGCCCACGTTAATATCCTTAAGAAAAGTGTGAATATTTGTTTAATATAAATATCAAATTACAACGGATTGATACCAAAAATTTGAATTAAATAAAAAATTCATCCAAATTTTGACTATCAATTTGATTTACTTTAGCATCAATTTTACAATATTTAATGATGAGAATAGAAAGAGTAGAATAAAAATAGATTGGAATGAAATAAAAATAGATTAGAATAAAGTAAAATAGAAATAGAGTAGAACAGAGTTAAATAGAAACAGTCAAATGGAAAATAGAAAAGAAATAATGAAACTAAAAGAGTTGTTGTCGATAATTGTTACTTCTCAATATCTGTGTTTCTCCCCCCCCCTCCCTTACCCTCGACCCTCCATATTTGGTGGAATTGAAGCAATTGAGAAACACTGTTTTATACTTTGCTTTCGCGAGAGACTTGCTAAGCAGTTTTCCAACTTGATTCTTGCCATGAACGATCGTCTTAATGTTTCCGCGTTGAATCTATTAAATCTACTTTCAAAAGCACTTAAGCCTTTTTAGTTCTCTATATTTCAAAAGGTTCTTACTTGCGATGACGTGCAAATTTTTCACGTATCAATAACTTCGATTTTTTCTAAACTGTAGAAAAATGGGTATGTGCGATTAAAAATAATTTTTAAGTCCATTTCTTTTGCATCAATTAATTCTAGTTTAAGTGAATTTAAGTGTTTTTTTGTATTTCTTTTATATACAAAAAATGAAAAAAACCTTGATATTAGTTTGAAATGTTTAAATACACTGATAAAAAAACTATTAGCCCAATAGCTTGCAATGTTATTGAATTCAATTGTTTTGAAGCAATAATTTCTGTATTGAATCAGGAAAATATATATTATAATTTATTTTTTCTCACAAGCGCATTTCGTGGCAGAAAGTAAACATAAACAAAAAATTGTTAAAAACGAATGAAAAAGTAATTGTAAACCTTCTTTATTTTTTTTTAGGTTTTGAAGGAATTCACGTATCTCATTATTACATTCTTATTTTTTAACCTATTTCTAAAATTCAAGATTTTTTGAGAAGTACATAACGCACGCTTTGATCTAAGAATCAAAGTCCGAAATATTTTATTTATTTAATCCTTAATGTTTACTTTTGACATATATAATCGGGTGAGATCTATAGAATTTTACTATAATGATTTCCAAGGATCAAGTTAAAAACATTAGTGAAATGAATATTTAAGCTAGGATATTGCTTGGATCACTTAAGATCAGGATACTTATGCTTTGGACACTTATGATCAGGATACTTTTGCTTTGCGGACACTTCCACTTAGGATAATTGTAAACCTGATGCAATAATTTCATTTTTACTATCACCTTCCTAGAAGCAAAAGAGGGTTGGCTCTTTTTTACCATAATAAAAGAAAAACTGACGATTCGTTTTTGATCGTCAACTTCTTCTGGAATGCCGTTTCTTGGTTGTAATCGACACAAACCAAGTTCCCACAGACAGCCGGCAACCGGTTGGCTATTCGAAGTGAGAATGAAAAACACTCGACTTGCCATGACGAGGATGCGCATAAGTGCATATTACGTGAGCTTGGTGCGCCTAGGTAAACTCGTAAAGACATCGCAAGGTCCTGACACCGGAAAATGACGACGATCCCTGACTTTTAGGATTACAGTTAATTCCAGACATCCTGCCATTTATATATATATATATAACAACCATAAGTTCCTCTGTACCATTAACGGAATTATTTTTTCCACTTTCTAAAATTCCAATTTTCATTCTCCAACTTGAATTATATCTTTAATATAAATAAATTTATTTCGCATCGAAACAATATTGTCGCAGTCTGCTTTTTTATTTCTGTTGATACTTTTTACCAGAAGGAAAATTTACAGAAATGTTACGTCCTTTTTTATATATTTATTCCTCTAATTAATGTTTACCAGAATAATTTTTATCCGAATATTAAAATTTACCGGTATTTATTGAACAGTCATTAATAATAAAAGCTATCAACATCATTATTATCACCGTCGTCATCATCATAAGAAAGTTGAAACAAATCCAAATTTCAAATAAATAATTAATATTGAATTGAAAATACCGTTGAAAAAAGAAAAATGTTTCATAAAATATGAACAAGATAGTGTGAGGCAAGGAAATAATTATTCTAAAAGTTGAATGTCCATTTTCTGAAATGAAAATTTAGTGGCTATCTGAATATGAATGGCTGTTAATGAGTAGAAAAGTGTTTAATAAATTTTGTCAAAAGAGTTTTCTTCTTGGGCAGGACCAATATTCGTGCATCTCTTTTTGAAGAGAAACACGTGACTCGTCTCGCTATGATATGAATGATCGGCATTCATTGACCCGACAGCAGAGGTGCGTTAATTTATTAGTGTCGAGAAACTCGAGAACTCCACTCCCATCCGCCCGGGCCTATATGTACATTTGTAAATGCAATGCATATGTGTACTTGATGTACATACATTATTATTATCATATATTGACGTGTTGTGGACTTGAATGAAATTCTTATCTAAAATCTAAAACTGTTCGTTCAAATACCGTTATTAATTATTTTATTTGCCTTCATCTCTTCATCGTGATTAGACGAGAGAAAAATCATTCATGCTAATTATTATCAATTCTCATGGTCTCTTTATTTCTCTTGTTGTAAACATACACACACATATATATAATAGTACACTTCCTCTTTGTTTAGTTGAATTTTATTAGCTTCACTGTTACTTAGTTTCGATAACGATGTGGTTTAGTAAACTTTATATCAGTGGATAGTGCATTTGTTTCTGATATACCTTCGAAGAAAATTAAATTTTGATGGGAATTATAATTTCTCTCTATTATGCACATACATAATTATTGTCAAGCATTTTTTAAAATTTAACTATATTTATAAAAATTACAAATGACATTCTTTCAAAATTCAATAATTTCTTTCTTGAAATTCTTGAATAAAATTATTCAAAACTTTAATTATCTTCATTAAAAATAAACATTTTAATATTAATAAATTTTTACAACAATAAAATATTGAATTTTTTAAAATTTGAACTTAAATTCAATGTTAAGGAGTAAACTGACGGACAGTTAAATCAAAAGTAAGTCTTAAAAGAAAAATACAAATGAAATTTTAAATTCGCCTCGATGGAAAGGCAAAGAATTTAATTTTGAATATTTAAAACGATTAAAAGTTGCATTTGAATAAAAATTAAAATTTTTTGTCAATAAAAACATTTATTAAATTTTAGGTTATGTTACATAAAACATTTATTGTTGCCAAAAAATTATAATTTGTATTCAAATATATATATATATATATATATATATATATATATATATATATATATATATATATATATATATATTTAAAATGTCCAATATGTAGAAAATAATGTATTTGTGGCGAAGAACTTTCTCAGTGGGTACACTTGTTCAAAAAACGTCCTAAGGATGTTTTTTTGCGGACGTCTTTTGGACTTTTACAAAAGACATCCTAAAGACGTCCTGTCAATTTTCTATGCCTTGGCCATTAGACGTCTTTTTCATTATACTTTTGAAAATAGAAAAATTTTTGTAAATATAAAATATTATTTTCTTAGCCCAACTTGGACTTAGAAATTAATTAATATAAATGTTATTGGCATTTTTCTAAGTTAAATTCATTTCATTGACAAGTAAGATCGTAAACTTTGTGAAGCTTCGTAAGAATTATTTTATTATTTTTGCATTTATTGTAAAAAAAAAATTAAACTTAGAAAATATTATAAAAGAAATGTATATTTAAAACCTGAAGTAATGTGAAAAGTGTCTTTCAGACGTACTTTAGACGTCCTTTCTTATGTCTTTTAGTTGTCTTTTTGATGACACAGAGACATTACCATCTTTGTCCCCGAATGTTCGCGGACAAAAAGGGACGTCTTTTAGACCTCCCTGTGCCTACTGGGTCATTAAATTTTACTAAATAATTGAATTCTTGCGAAGAATTTTTGTCAAAAAACGTTTTAATTAATTCGTTTTTGTTGAAAAGTTTTATTAAATAAAATGGTTTCTTTCTTATTAAATACCTGTAGAAATTTTATTATTTTTGAAAACAATATTGAATTTCCGAGTAAAATTTTATTATTTTTTAAAATAATTGAATTCTCGTAACGAATTTTATTACAATTTTTAAAGATAATTGAATTTCTGAGAAGAATTTTTTTGTTTATGAAAATATAATATGAATTCTTGCGAAGAATTTTATAAACATCTTTTAATTTAATTGGTTTTTTTCAAAGAATTTTAGGAAAATTGTGTTTTAATTTATTGAATTCCTATGAAAAGTTTAATATTTTTGGAAATAATTTAATATATGCAAAGAATTTTGTAAAATTTTGTTATTAAAATAGATGTTCACCAGATGTTTTGACAAATTTTTAATATTTTTACTGTTACGATATTAGTATATCGACAATGTGAAGTTGACTATATTTTAGCTGAAATTAATCAAAACTTAGAAGCTAGTAGAAGAAAACTATTTAGAATAATTGTTGTAAAATTCTACTATATTTTCAACTTATATTTTAATTAAAAATAAATTTTCCAATATTTAGTAAAATATTTCAGTCTTTTGACATTGAGGTACATTTTGTTACTTTTGAACAATTTAGTGAACATTTTTTTATAGTCGCACACGTTTCGGTTTTGAAAGTCGAGTATGGCTGAACGATTTGTGTAAAGCGGCAGCTTTGTGCAATAAAATTTTCTCAACGCGATAATAATATTTTATGAGACACACGCAAGCATAAAAAAATCTATGCAGCTTATACTAGATGGTTGTATACTATATGGCATACTACATATATTTATATATTTATAAACAGGGGGGGATATGTGTAGATATTTATAACTTTAGATCCCTTTTGGAAAATGAATAGTGAGTGCATTGAACTCGAGGAATTTAGTCTCGCATAAGAAAAATATAGAAACAGATGATATTGAATGGAGCGTGAACCGAAATACACCCGAAAAGTTAAGAAGTTCAAAGTAAAAGTAAAAAGGGGTTCATTCAAAAGCAGAGACAAGCGCCGTTGATAAAAAAATGTTATATTCAAATTGAATCGAACTTGAATCAAATTTTACCATTTTAGCATAAAAGTTACTTTTAACATTGAAGAAATTTGATGCTAAAATTAATTAAATTTCAAAAAGATTGTAATTATTTTATTTTTTTTTTAATGCGGAGAATGTCTGAAAAAGGGAGTACAAATTAACAACATTCGGGCGAATTAATTATAAATGATATGATTTTTTGAAGAACAATGGCGAAGGTGTCAAAAATAGGTGACGCAAGACACTGAAACTATTCGCCTTGGTTAATCTAGAAAGATTGTGGCTGACAATAGAGAGCTTGAACTGCGTCCGGTATAACAGAGAGGAACACTATACAACCATCCGGTCTCGCAACGGTGAGAGACTTGCATTCGAGTGCAAATGGTTTCACGTCATTGTACGTGACCTCAAATGCTCTAATTGCAAAGTCATTGCCTGCCCTCTCTGTGAAACGTCCAAGGGATAAGAAGCGGAAATTTAAAAAAATAAATAAAAATTCTAAAGAATCATCGGAAATAGGCGCAAACACGCTCTATATCAAATTGAATGAATAGTGTGAGAAAGTGAACACTCCATGTGGAACATTTTTTTAACTAAAAAAAGGACGAGGAGAAATTAACCTTTAGAAAAAATACTGGAAAAATGCCTAATGGAACCGATGGAAAAAACCAACCGAATCGATTCGTTTTTCTTGGAAAAAGAAGATTACGTACCTATTTGAAACATTTAAGTACATATGGAGAGAAAATGAGTATTAAATGAACATTTTTATAATCAAAAATCATTAATGAATAAAAATTCTTGGAATACAAATTTTTCAAAACAAACATTTTAAAAGTGAAAATTTTGAAAGTGAAAATTCTTAGAATACAAATTTGTAGAATGAAAATTTTAAGGATAAAAATTTGTAGAATGGAAATTCTTGGAATAAAAAGAGTTTTAGAATGAAAATCACTTTACTGAAGTAGTGAGAAAACATGTCACAGTAGAATGGACCAAACGAGATATTCTGTGTGAGGTACGGAAATCCCACGCCTCCCAGAAGAATGAAAATTATGTAGGTACTGACACTTTTACAGTCTGAAAATAAACTGCTGTTTTTTTAAATTTACAACTGCATGAAAAACTGAAAAGACAGGAAAAACAAAACTAATGCGAAAATATTCAAGTGGAATCTCAAAAAAGTCATAATTTCAAAGGGAAGAAATTTTTTTAAATTTTTTACTAAAATTGAAAAAATTATATATAGATAGTAAATTGTGCTATACAGGTGAAGTAAAATTTATCATTTAAAAAAATTACTAATGACCTTATACATTTAAAATAGTAAAAATTGTCAGGAATTTCAAACACATGGAAAGAAAGTTATTATCCAATTTTATAAAAGTAGTATACAAGTGCAGGACAAAATGCGACAAAGATTAATTTTTACTACGTTCAAAGTGAATTTAGCTATAATTATTTTAGACCAAAATTAACTTTGGAAATTGGCAAAATTATTTCACAAATAGTAAAATTTATTTCGAAAAAATAAATTGATTTTGTGTAAATTTATTTTGAAAATAATAAAATTTGTATTAAAAATGTTGAAAATACCCAAAACATAGTTAACATAATTTATCTAAAATTAGAAGTTTTGTTGGAAACTGCAAATATTCCGATTGAATTAGTAAATATTTTATACTAATTGAAATTTATAGAGTAACTAGAAATAGTACTCCAGTACTTGTGATAAAGAATTTACACACCGATGAATTTTTTTTCGAAAGTAGAAAAAGGGTTGGGAAGGGGTTGGAAGAAAAGATTCATTGTGGGGAAAAACCGTTATAAGAAGATTTTGTAACATTTGGAATGTCCCTTTGTGAATGAGATAAATATAAGAGAAGAGGTAACTCCCACTTCCTTGTTTGTTATAAATACAATAATTCCATGAAGAAATTCTTTGGCCGTTGTGATATTTACTTAAGAGGACGATATAGCAGGTGGTCGATGAAGGAGAGAGAGAGAGAGAGAGGACAAATATTTTGAAAAAGGGAAAAATTCTGCAAACTATATTATAATGTACAATTTTGTATATAAAGGAGACGAAAAAAGGTGGCGCTGAAAACGCGTGCTTCTCACGTGACTCATCCGCCTGCGGGACACACATCGTGCGTGACCTACGTTGCAACCTGCGCAGGTGAAAAGCGTTCAGGCGACCGAGGCGCGGTTTAACGACCAACAATCCTGCGCACCTTATGACTCAACCAAAGTCACTAACCTGTCTCTCTTTCTCCATCTTTTTCTCTCACTTGCTCTCTTGATTTTTTTAACCCATGATTTTTTTTCCACTCTGGCATTTTAGCCGCCCGGTAAAACGATGAATGCCCCCCTGGTGATAAACTAAGTCCGCAAAAGAGAGGCCGACAAAAGTTACGTGTACGCTACCGCTATGGGAGGTGAAAAAAATTGTTCTTTACAAGTTTCACTAACACTTCATTCTAATATTGATGGAGAGAAGATTGTATTTTTGTAGGGATACAAAATTTGTCAAAATTGATGATATAATCGAAAATAAATTCTTTTAATGTGAACAAAATTAATTTTGTATGTTATAAAACGAGTGAGTACCTGTATATATTTTTATACTTTTTCCATTTCAACTAAATTGTAATTTTTTGAATTCATTTCGATTGATATTATAATTCATTGTTTTTCTTTGGGAACAAAAAAAACCGCGTGTATATCTTTTTTTCTGTATGTAGTAAAATAAAATTCTGAAGAGGGAAAGGATCCAGTTCCGAAACGTCAAATTGAGTAATTTTTCATTGACATATCCTTTTAGAGATCGTTTCCAATATTCAAAAACTGCCTAAATCATGATTTTTAAGAATTAGCCCCCACTTTTCTCAAAGTCCTGACGTGGTGGTAGATTTTCGTTGCCAGATTCGGATTGAGCGCACCAAATGTGTAATCTACCTACTTCTTGAGAAGAATTTCGCTATCTATTTGTAAAGTTAATTTAATTCTTGACGAGAACTTTTAAAGAATTTTGAAAATAATGTAATTTCTGCAGAGTATTTTAATACCTTTCAAAAGAATTGAATTTTTCTTATAAATTTTGACATTTATTAAAATAATTGATACTTTTGCAGAATTACTTAACATTTTTTAAAATATTTTATTTTCTGTGACGAATTAATAGCCATTATTTATGCAAACAATTGAAAATCATTGAATTGCGAAAAACTTTTGATAATAATTGAAATTTTGCAAAAATTTTATTTAAATTTTTAAAAAATTTGAATTTTTGTAGAAAATTTTTGCTATTTATAAAGACAATTAAATTCTTGATGATATATTCGTTAAAATTCTTTTTAAATAATTGAATTTCTTTGAAAAATGTTATTATTTTTGAAAATAATTGAATTCTTGTGATGAAAAAATGTAATTCTGAATTTAAGAATACCATCTTGGCCTCTATTTAAACCCTTAGCAGTGTAGTCAAAATTAGCTTTTCGTGACACAAAAGTGCAAAAAAATTTTGTTTTTTAAATTACTTGATATGATTCTATTTTATGTTTTCGGGGTCGCTGAATCCGAATATTTGATCAAAATTTAAAAATTCAAAAGTTTCCGGACTTTCAGCCAAATCCGTAAACACTAAAATTTTTTTGGTCGCTATTTTGGAACCGCCATTTTGAATTTTTAATTTTCAATAACGGATTTCGATTTAGTGACCCCAAAAATCCCCGAGTAGGCATTTTTAGCAAGATTCGTTAACTTTTAAATATCTGTTTTTTCGATGCCGCTGTAGCGGTCATACACACTGGGGACATGAATTGTTTTTGTCTCTATAGACGTCAAACACTGTGAAGGGGTTAAGAATGAATTAATGAAAAATGTTGTTATTTGCCATATGCGCCATATTAAATAGAGAATATTCTTAAAGTAAAAATATTATTCCTATTGTGAGCATAATTTACACTTAATTTAAGTGGGAAATATTCTTGGCGCATATTTAAAAACATTTTCCTAAATTTAGAATGTAATTTTTTTTAGTGAAACGAAATATAGACGTGGAAAAATCAGAATTTTCTTATGAATTTTAAAAGTTTAATTTTTCCGGTACTTAACTTTAATAAATATTCCTGACTTTTCACTAATTTCCCTGAACTGTGGCAACCCTGCATTAAAATTAAAACAAAACAAACTTATTTCCTTAAATGAAAATTTAATCTAAAATGTTAATCCAGCTCGCGAGATTTCATTTCCGCCCTGATTTTTTTATTTAAGAAAAAAAGAAATGAAAATCAAGTTCGCATGTCCGACCTGTAACAAAATCATTTATAATAAAACGTTTCTCTCAGCAGGCAGCTTAACCCACAAATGCAATTCTCGATAATGCAAGTGGACGTTGAATGTAATTAGTTATTAACGTCGTACCTTTCATTAATAATATTGTCGGGCGTAGGAAGTCTCAGGTAATGATAACTAAAACCGAATCATTAATCTTTGCGAGAGAGTAAAAAAACCAGAGGATTTTTGTCTGAATATATATTGCGAGAGATCTTCTTTTTTAAAGAGAGAGAATATTGAGAGAATATCGAGTTCGAGTCATATATAGAAACTTATAATATTTAAGTGCGTGAATCTTTTATAATAGAATCATTATTATACTTGTGAACATGACCATATGTGAGTATGTACACGCGCAGAGTCATTGGTTGATTTTGCCGCGCGGTTAAGATTCATCGCAATTACCTCTATATGTCCCAATCGAGGACTTTAACAGCCTCAAGCTAAATACGGTGGCACAAATTTTCAACCTGTATTTTCATTTCACCCATAAATGTGCGCTAAATTTTTGTCTTATCAATTTTTTTTCTCCAATGAATCTCGCAAATATTTTCAAATATCTATATATTCGTTCTATTTATTTTCTTTATATTCATTTTGTAAATAACAAAAATAAAAAAAGATTCTTATCACATGATTATTTTTTTATATTGTCAACCATAATTATTAGATATTATTTGACAGTAAAGTGTCGTAACGAAACTTTTTAATTGTCGAATGAAAAATATTTCTTCTTCTTATATTTTAAAATTCGAAAGGAGAAATAAGAGACAAGAATAAAACCAAATTTACTTAATATTGATTAGAAAAAAACGAATGTAATTGATAGAAAAAAATTCAAGGGCAGAAGTTACATTTCACTGGTGATTCATAAAAAATATGAAAGGTCCATTCACACCGATGAATCAGATATTCCGCATTCCGGACCGTTGCATTATCTTGACATTTTTTTGTTACACGTTTCATCTTTTTTTTCTTTTTGAAAAATAAATAAAAATTAAAAATAATAAATTTACATTTAATAGAAAATAAATTTATACTTAATAATGAATAATAAATTAAAAAATAAGTAATAATAAAGTTGTGAACCGAAATAAATAAATAATAATTCTGTAACGAGCAATAAAGAAGTTGAAAAAACACAATCAGTAAAGCAATAACAATAGATGAAATAAAAAATAATCATCTCACCAGTGGTGAAAATAAGTGATCTGGAAAAAGAAGCAAACCATGGCTTACCTGTAACAAAAGAAAAATAATAAATTATAAAAACATTGTCAACAAAAATTAAAGAAGAGTGTAAAAAAAGTTATTTCTATATTTACCAATGAAAGATAATAAGAAAACTAGTGAATGGAACCATCCAATAATGACTCTGCTACTGTGTATTATAATAGTTAATAAAAGAGCATGCTCGGACGATCATCGATTTGGTCCCGTGAGGGGAAGTGAATTTCCCTCTTCTACTACGAATGGATTCAACGCCCGTATCCTGAGCCCAACTCAGGACTGTCAATGTGATCGAGTTGTCACATAAAACATGCCTACAATTTTCATTGTTTGAAATAAGACTAAAAGACAAGAAAGCATTAGAGAAAATGAATGTTTTGTTGTAACTGAGGTAATTAATGCGGTCATCACCCTTCAGGTGAATGATACTTTGTGAGTTCATACTCCCGTGGTACATCATTAATACACTGACAAAAATGGATATTGAGCTTTAATATCTAGATATTAACGGTCAATATCTCTGACAGTCAAATACATAAACATCTTAGATGTTTAAATTTAATATCCACAGATATGGAAAAAGACATGTTCAAACATAACCTCAAATTTGTAGTTTATACCTGCTAACATCTGAGATATTAAACCATAACATCTACACTGAAAAAAATTCGGTGTCGCTACCTTATCTACGAATGTCGCTACCACACAGATCAGATGGTAAGTACTATCCCGATTTCAGAAGGGAGAGTAGCTCTCAAGGGAACACTACCTCACCGCGAGAGAAGGCTACAACACTGGTTTTTCGTCCAATCAGCGACCCCGAATTGAGAGAGCATAGTGCGTCACAGCTCACACGCAATTTTATATATAAAATCTCGGCGTGCTCAATGTTCTGTCCACGTGCGTGTTTCTCGTGTTCGTAAATAAATAAAATCGTGTTAATAAATAATAATTGAACTATAGTTTAGTGTGCACGACATATTTTTAGTATTTGAATGTTTTTCGTAAGTAATTTAAATATTTACTCATTTAACTAAAAATGCTTCTGCTTTTAACCTCTGAAAAGATCATACATAACCTCAAAATGTCATCATATGTTTATATTGTTTGAAACTCCCTTTTTATAATTCTTTATTTCATTTGTAAAATTCTAATCATAAAAATCGGTAGATAATTGTGATTGTGATTAAAAGAAATTATAATAATTAAAATTTAAATAAGTTTAAACTTATATTGATTATTAAGCGCTGTGATAATTAGTATATATATAATAAAATAAATATAACATATATATATACATAAACATACGCCGCGCATATGGAAATTCCAATATTATCTCTACGAGGTTGCACCAATCTCGAGATATCGGTATGACAGCGTCCCGTCTATTCGGGAAGGCTACCTGCCCTCGAGATTTGTTAACGCACCCGAAAACCGAAGGGCAGAGCACTCGAGGCAAGAGAATGTAGCGCCATCACCACGAATGTGGCAGCCACACAGAATTTTTTTCAGTGTAGATGTTATGAAATACCATCTTTTCTTAATAGATATTAAGAAAAGATGGTATTTCATAGTATATATATATATATTATAGTATATTAAGAATTTTAATATCCAATTTTCTCAGTGTATGAAATTAATGACATAGGTACATCGCTGTTAAACTGTAGAAGGCAAATGAATCTATACATAACAGCCTCTTTCTGATTATTAATAAAAGATAAATCAAAACATTAATTATTACAAAATAATGTATTTTAATTTATTTGTTTAGAAAATACAATTATCTTGAAACAATAAAATTAGAAAATTTCAACAAGCTTATTTTTCAGAAAGAAGGAATAAAAATTTGACTGCCCGCATGCTCATCATCATCATAATCATCATTGGTCTCTAATCCGGGTAAGGAAGTTAATTTTTTCTCAAATTTACAACCCCAGATTTTGAATGAAAGGTATATTATTTCTAACGGTATGTCATAAACAGTTGAAGATTGTAATTCCTCTTTCTTCGTTTAAATGTTTGCAAATAGAAAAACGAAGAAGACGCGCCCCTAAACTGGTACTTAAAACCCAATGAAAAATAAAGTTCCTTATAATGTATTATGCGATATAATAGCGTGTACATAGTGATAAGTGGCAAATACCCCTGCTTATCGGCAGGTACCTACTTATGCCGGTACATGCATTCAGGAAGGGACTAATTATCCTCAGCGCCTAAGAATTATGACCTTCTTGTAAATGGAGAGCCTTAAGTCCAGATTAGTCCTCCAGGCTTGATTTACAGCTATTTTCTATACGTCCGACAAGTTTCTCTATCCTTTTTAATTTTTTTTTCTTTCTTTTTCTTCTTCATCTTCTCTTTTTTGCGTGGTACAAAAGAAGTTGCGAATTTTCGTAACAACTTTTTAAACACGTTCATCAATATGCATATTTTTGAATGAGTAGAAAACGGGAGAAAAACTCAGAGAAAAAAAATTCTTCTTCAATTGTAAATACTTTGCTTCTTTAGGTTATTTTGTTAATAATTAATATTATTAGTTTTTAGGGCGAGAAAGATAAAGGTAAAAACCTTTTTTTGCATAGTTAAAACAGAGCTCTTTAATTATAAGTTTAGTAAAAATCTGCTAAAAAATACTACAACTTTAGGATTTTATGGTTGTTAATTAGAGACCGTACACAAACTATTCATAAGGCATATTTTGAGAAATTTTGACCCCCTCCCCTCACCGTTCGTAAGATTTAACTTGATCTCCCCTTAATGATTGTTTTCAGAAATTCAAAACGGCGGAAGAATAGGGCTCTGAAATTCTGCGATACGCATTCAGGTGGCAGAACATTTAACTAATACAAGTGTGTGAAATTTGATATTTTCATGAAATAATTTTTGAACTCCCAAGTTTTATATTGAAAAATTTATTCTAAATTGTAGCTTGACAATTAGTAATTAAATTAATTTGTAGAAAGGAAAATACTATACGAACCAATCACATTCAATACAATAAATAGTATTGCCTAAAATTTGAGATATTCATAAAAAAAGTGTGAAAGCAAGAATCTCACTCTATTTTGTCACAATAATATAAACTATTAATTAACTCAATTAACTCCTTACTTTTCTTGAAAAGGAAACTGTATTATTCAAATTTTAATTAAATATTTTGAGCAGACATTTTTCAACATATTAATGAAATAAATTATGTTTCTTTTGATATGAAAACAATTATTTTATTGACAGCTGCATTACAAATGTAAATGCTTATGCGATTTATTTTATTCTATATATTAAATGTTTGAAGCGTATTGCAATTCATAATAATTATTATGTACAACACACTTTTATATCTGTAATCCATTTATGATCAACTATTTTGAAAGCGTGGAAATATGTACGAATAAATAATGACATAAGAATCTTTTTTCTTTATGAATTTTTATTACTTTTAATCTGCTAATAGTTAAAATAAAAATTATTCTCAACAATTATAGTAAAATTCTTTGAATCGTTTCAATTAAATTAAAAAATTTAAAGAAAATTTTTTGTTAAAATTTAATCATTATTTTCATAAATGATAAAAATCTTCGATGAAGTTTAAACGCAGTATTGATATAATGTATTTTAATAAAATTTCACAAAGTATTCAATTATTAAAAACATTTGTTAATAAAATTCTCGACAAAAATTTAATTATTTTCTTAAATAACAAAATTTTTACAAGAAATTCGTGAATTATTTGAAAATTTAAAAGACAATTTTCATTCCTTTTTTGAAAGAAATAAATTATTTATAAAGATTTTGAAAAAACTATTGTTTATAAAAATTCATATACATACTTCACATAAATTTAATTTATTTAACAAAAATTCTTTTTCATTTCATTTATATATATATATATATATATATATATATATATATATATATATATATATGAATTTATCCCCCGGCGACATATTTGTTCACGGTTTTAAACTCTCCTAGTGTTATATTATGTATACCTTTCGCGACGTATAATGTCATTTTTCAAAATCTATAAACTTTCAAGATATTTCCTGATGGTTATATTTACATCTGTACACTTTATACTACATGTATATATGTACATATAGAAATATATAAATAATTATATTTACATTTATTTTTATTATAGAATTATATGGGAAATAATTTATATTCACACGAATTAAAATAAATTACCGGTGACAGTTTATTGATGAAATATTAACATATATATATATATATATATATATATATATAAACACCTTTTTCACGTTTGATTCTCTCCTTTTCTCTACGTTGAAAAAAAGATTTAAATGTCTGACTGAGATAAATTGATATTTATATATAGTACATTTCTTGTTTTTTCTTATTAACTAGCAGTATTGACAATAAGAGAGAAGTTGATTTTTAGTAAAAGAATATGACAATTGTAATCGCGAGCTTACATCACATGCGCCACGTTTGTAAGTTCGATGGCTTATCGCGCGACAGCTGTCAAACCTGCGACATTTCCTCGATGTAATATTTGAAAAAAAAGTAATAAGAATAATAATAGTTGAGAATAAAGAAAATCATTTTTGTACTTAGTTCACATGGAGTTATTTTTATTTATTTCACTTATAGAAAATTGTACTTTAATACCTATGCAATTTGTATTCAGTTGATATATAGAGTTGTTTTTATTTATTTTGTTTATGTAGAATTGTATTTTAGTACCTATGCAATACTTTTGCTCTAAAATAAAATCTTCTGGTACTAAAATACAATCAATTTGTATTTAGAACAGTTTAGTACAGTTAAAGAGAAGTTTATTTTAGAACAAGAGTATGGATACAAATTCCTTTCACAGAAAAGTAAATGTTACAGAATTTTTCATTTTTAATATATGGGTATATAGTTCTACAAAAGAGGTAATATATGATGTCCAAGCTTGTTTTTTACATTAATTTTAAAAAAAAAATTATTTTTAACGATTTCTATTATGCCACAAAACGTTGCCCGGTTTCAAACAAGTAAGCATTTAAGTCTTACATTCTCAGTTTCCTGGCATGCATTTAAAAAAAATTGTATGTTTTTATACTTTTGTATAAAAACATAAAATTTATTCTCTGTTGATCAGTATGCTGAATTTATTATTAAGCGTTGTTTTTTAATTTTTTAGACGAAAAATGACCAAATTCTCAATATCCTGCTACAATTTAGGATAAGTCCGGGGGAGAGGGCCACAGTTTTTTTTAAAGGATTGTACACCTTACTTTGAAGTAATGAAAGCTAAAATAAAATATTTTCATAACATTGGTGAGATGGCCAATAGGTATTTCTCTTTGGCTATTAGCTTTTACTTATTTTTAAGTTTCTTTTTAATTTTAATTTTTTAAAATTTTCTCTTCTTTTTATCGCAACAAATTTAGTGCAGTTTTCATGTACCATTAATGATTAAATAAATAAAATATTTTTGTCTTTAATTCTTTTGGGTTATATCAAAGTGTGCGTTATGTACTTTTTAAAAAATCTTGAATTTTAGAAATATGTTAAAAAATAAGAATGTATAACAATGAGAAACGTGAATTTCTTCAACTTTTTTAAAACCACCCAAAAAAATGAAGAAGGTTTGCAATTATACCTTTCTTTCATTTTCAACAATTTTTTATTTATGTTTACTTTGTGTCACGAAATGCACAAGAATAACCTAAAATAAACGACAGCTGACAGCAAATTCTGTAAAATTTTTGTTTTTAATATTTATTGATAATACTTTTAACTTGAATTTAACCTACTTTTTAAAACCTGAACATAAAAAAAATGTTGTGCAAACATTTCCTTCATTTTCTTCATTCGTTTGTAGAACTACCCATATGTTTGCCAAAAGTAGTAGAAAGATTATGTTATCTAGATTATAGTGCAATAATAGGCATATTTCTTCCACTGAGAAATGGAGTTCGCGACGACCGTTAAATTCCATCGGGATTAGTCACCATCCTCATCATCATCTTCGCAAGAATCCCATGACCAACCGTCAAACGATGACTAACATACGTGAATATTATACCATCGTCACTATTATCGACTCTCAACTCTTCAGTTATAACTCCAATAGGCGAAGGGGTCAGCGGAAGTTGTGTCGGGCTGACGAGAAAGGGGCAAGCCACAGGGAAATGATTTTTGAATACAAAAAGAATACGTCCTTCTTCTATATAAGCGATTCCATCTCAAGTGATCAAGGTGGAAAAATTTTTATCTCCAATCGTGCCTAAACTTGGGGCTTTTGTATAGTACTAATAGATAGTAATTTTTGGTGAAAATATTTTTTTACCTAGTCCAATATTTTTCGAGGGGGAGGGGGTTAAATTTTTGTGTTTTTCAGTACAATGCTTATTTCGATCATTTTTTACTCTTAAACAATTAAACATACAAATTTGACAAAGTACATTTTGGAAAGGTTTTTTCATGCTCTTTCGATTGGAAATAAGCATTTTGAAAAAAAATTTTTTTGACCCAAAAAAATCCAAATTAAAAAAAATTTCAATTTTTTTTTCCTAAAATGAATTTTCTCCTGAACGGAGCTAAAAACCGAGTTTAGAGCGCTCCGGTAAGTAGAAAACTCTTTTTTTTAATGTTTAAATATTCTAGTCCCACTTTTTCATGTATATGTCCTTTTAGGAAAAAACCTCAGCTTTCGTCTAAAAAAAATTGTACCTCTCCCCCCCAAGAATTGAAACCTATTTTTAATTTTGATTTTTTTCAAAATGCTTATTTCCAATCGTAAGCGCATGAAAAAACCTTTCCTAAATGTACTTTGTCAAATTTGTATGTTTAACTGTTTAAGAGTAAAAAATTAATAAAGTAAACATTACACCGTATAAGACCCCTTGATCACTTGACGTGGAATCGCTCATATATAGACGCTTAATTTAGAATTAAACATCTTCAAAATCTTTAATTTTAAACTTAAATCTCGAATTTGAATATTTAAATCAATTTGTAATTGTGCGGATATTCTTTTTTGTTTCGATATAGATTCAAAAGTTTAGTTCTGACACAGATTTCAGAAGTGATTTTAAATTTATTAGAATTTTTGAGTCAAAAGTAAATTTTTCTTAAATTCGTTTGAATTTTTTAATGAAAATAACCCAGAGAAAAATATTATTTAAACCAAATATATTTTATTTGGCTTAAATAAACGTAATTTTGTCTCAGAACTATGTAGACTTTTTATTTATTTTAAATAAAATTCTTTTCGACATTAATAAAACATATATTTAAATAAAATAAAATTTTATTTAAACTAAATAATATTTTTTTGAAACAAATAAAAATTCTAGTTGGTTCTGAGACTAATATACCATTTCTCTAGGTGAAATCAAGTTTTATTAAATTATCGGATTCATTCGAATTTTTTGATTAATTAATTAATGGATTAATTTAGAATTAAACATCTTCAAAATCCAAAATTAATTAATTCTTAATTAATTAATTCTAAACAGGCAACTGTTCTGGAATTCGTTCGATTATTTAAAAAGTTAAATTTTTTTACGTCTTCACAAAAAGCGATTCTTTTTGTGTCCCAAAAATTCTCACTAATTTTATTTGATTTTATAATTTAAAACTCACTTTGGAATTTTATGATCGTAAAGATGTTTAAAAATCAGAAATAAAAAAATATCTACTGTGCATAATCCAGAATTTTGTAAAAGTCACGAACGCCAGGGAGAAAGAGAGCTCTCTCGTGTTTTTCATGCGTCCGCAAACGATAAAAGTAGCTCGTGCTTTGGGAGCAAATCATCGCGGTAGAAAAATCTTCAAAAGGATTTCATCTTTTGTTAAATATTCTTATTTGAAAAGACAGCGTATAAAGAAGCATAGCTTCGTTTCTACCTGAAGGAACCCTCAACTTTATCCTGCATGTGCGCGTGCACTTTAATCCACTGCAAGTTTAACATGTATAGTAATCCTAGAAAGCGCGCTGAAACTATTTTTTCTCATTTCTCGTTTCAACTTGAGGAAGAAAACAATTTTTGCTTTTCAACATTCTCGACTTTTTGCAATTAAATTTCATATTATTTCGCAATTTTTAATTTCTATTACTTGTCGTTCTTACAAAATTATTATCCATTATTTGCCTGCCTCTTATTTTTATTTTTCATTCTTCCGAATTTACATTTCAATTTTTTGAAATTATTTTTCATTTCTTTCTTTTTTTCCATTTTTTCGAAATTATTTCCTATTACTTTGGAATCTTTTCCATTCTTTGGATGCTATTTTCCATTACATCTTTTTATTTCCCATTCATTTGAAACTATTTTCTATTGTTTTCATTAACACTGTAAAAAACGGAGTTAAATTTTAACTCTCCAGATAATCCTACAAAAGTCGCACCCATTTAAGAGTTAAAGCGAAGGGTGTTCAAATTTACACAGTAAAAATAACAAGTTTTTAAATTAACTCTCTTTTGGAGTTGACTTTTAACTTGCAAAATTTTACTCCCAACAAACGTTACCGTCAACTCTCTAAATTTTTAACAGTGCATTTGAAATTATTTTCCATTTTGCCGAAATTATTGTCTTTTTATTCTTTAAAAAATATTGTTCCATTAATTTTCATTATAATAATTAAGTTATAATTTTTATTAATTTTCATTTTTTGAAATTATTTTTTTTATTTTCTGTAATTTTTTATTACACTGAAAAAAATTTTTAATTGATTCAAATAAACGATTAATTGACTATTATCAATTAAATATTTAATCGAATCAAATAATATTTATTAGAGTCAATTAAATGGTATTTGCTTCAAATACTGAAGTTATTGATTCAAATACCATTTAATTGAATCCTTTAAATATTATTTCATTCAAGTAAATAATTAATTGATAATAGTCAATTAATCGGTTATTTGAAATAATTAAATCTGTTTTCAGTGTATTTTTAATTATATTCCAGTTCTTGAAAATTATTTTTCATTTTTTTTTTGTTTTTAAATTATTAATTCCTTCGAAAATTTTATTTTTTTCATTAGTTATCAATATTTTCCGCTCTCTGTAAATTATTTTTCATTATTTGGTAAGGAATTAATTTTCAAAATTGAAGAAAAAAATATTTTCTATTAAAATTCAATTATTTTAAGGAAATAGAGTAAAAGTGTACCAATTGCCGAGGCTGTCCCGTTTGTCGACGTTGCCATATGGTAATAACCAAAAAAATTGCCTAAAATATTTAATTTATTTGTGGGATATAATATTATAGATAAAATTAAAAAATTTTGCTGACAGGAAAATAAGCTTACCAAGCAGCAGTTAATACCAATTTTTTAAATATAGGGCGAATGAATCTTTTCGTTTTTTTTAAATTTTGCCCTGCGCGCACAAAGTGAAATAACATTTTGATTGAAGCTTGTCGCACGATCCTGTTTGCATTAGCATAATTGCATTATAAGGTTGTAACCTGCTTGCATGAATGAGTTTCAAGAATCGATCTTATCATGTAAAATCTGTGGGTCACCTCCTTTGAAAAACGATGGTTTGACCCATTTGCCATTTTGGCCCAACATCGTTTGATCGGTCGAATCTTTTTCTTTCTTCTTTCATCCTCTCATGAGAATAGTGGGCTTCATTCGTGTATATATATATATATATATAAAATGCTAACCTTCATCCGTGGACCGTTATGCTGCCCCGTCGGGCCCCCCCGGCTATGGCTATTCAGGTCTCTGGGTCTCCGTCGCCCAGACGAGGTGAGGACATCACGTGACGCTTGGAATCATCCTCCTTTGGAGATTCCAATTTTTCAAACTCTATTCTTGACAACCTTGGGACTCGACGAGTTTTCAGTTTCTCACTCCCTTTAAAACGTGAAAATCTTCCCTTTCTTCGAGCACGTTTTTACATTTCTTTTTTTTTGTATTTCACTTTCTTCTGAAATCTCTATTTTTTCGGTCGTTTTATTATTTTTCTTCCTTTTCTCGCTACTTTCTATCATATCTCTTTTCTATTAGATTTCTTTTTCCTTTTTCTTTTTTAATATTTAAATATTCTTTACTATATTTTTTACACTTTTTTTATTACTGTTCAAAATATTTTTATTTTTAAAACTTTTTATTCGTCTTTTCTCAAATCTTTTTATTTATTTTTTTGGAAATTCGTTGAAAAAAACTTCCCTGAAGTTTACGATGTTTATAATTGTTTGAAAAAAATATCTATATACAAAAGTTTATAAACATTTACTTGCTTAAATATAAAATATATATAGGGTCATTTGGGGTAAATGTAAACGGTTTATCTATTTTTTACGAAAAACATCAGTTTTTTTGTTAAAAGGTAAAATGGACCGATTTTTTTGCATGAACTTGTTACTAGAGCTCCCTAGAAAAATTTTATAAGGTTCAAAAAAATATTGATGCACCTGAATCGTCTACAACTGACTGTTTACATTTACCCCAAGATTTTGAAATTTGCCTAAAATTCGGGGTAAATGTAAACACCTCTGTAGTTAAGCGAGGTTTAAGAAACAAGTTATTTCAAGCATACTACTGTCTTAAGGGATGGAAAAACTGAAAAAAAATTATTCGTAGACAAAGAGTAAATTAACCAGTTGACTGATAATGTATCATATAAAATAAACAATCAACCATTACAAAGTTAGTAATGTAAAACTTGAATAACTTGGGCAAATTTTAATGGATTTTCATTCAACTTGGTAAAAAAAAGTTTTTAAGCTTGCTGAATAAGAATCTAAAATATCGAATTTTTAATTTTCAAAATGGTAGATCCAATAATTTATTAAATTGTTTTTTTAATGTAGTTGAAGTTCTGTTTACATTTACCCCGAGTTTTCGAATTCTCGGGGTAAATGTAAACACTTAATTATTTATTAACTGAATTGACAAAAATCAAAAATCAAAGTCAATTTTTGTTGGGGCATGAATAAGGAAGAATTACATATTTTTGTTTGATTTTTAAATTTATTTTTATGCAAATGCGAGACAAAATACTGAAACAGAAAAATTTCCAATTTCAAACTTTTTTGCATTAAAAGATAACTTACACTAGGGCATTGCCAATTGTCAAAATAAAATATTGGCAATAGTCAGAACATCTTGTAGGTGAGCTAAGGTAAAAATATTGCCGTCGTACTTATTTTTTAATTTGTAAATTTAGCTGAAACATCTACTGTTTACATTTACCCCGCGTTTACATTTACCCCAAATGACCCTAATAAATTTAAAATAGACACACACGTTTATACAAATTTTAATTTATTTATTAATTTATAATTTGTTCATTAATAAGCTTTCAATTTTATTAATTTTGAAAAAAATTTGAATTCAAATTAAAAAACTGTTTAAACTCAATATACAGAAAATAAGTTTATATTCAAACAAACAAAGAATATTTTGAATATAAAAATTCTACTTTAGATTATAAAAATTAAAATGTACATTAATTTAATTTTTCTTATAAAAGGAAAAAATATTATATTAGTCTCTTAATGATTTTTATCATCATTTTTTTGATTTGTGGCAATGCATCGGAACATAAAGAGGAAATTTATCTTTATTTTTATGGGTTTCTGAAGTCAATAATAATTAATTAATGTCTACAGTTACTACTGTCGATTTGAACCCTTTGGCTCTTTTGAATACTTCTTTAGAAAGTATATAAAAGCACATTCAGAAAATAGATGCGGTTAAGATAACAGACAAGATATATTTTATTAATGCAGTTAGATGAGCTATCGATTATAATTTCCCTCGGGAGTTAATTTTTGAAGTTTCGTTGAAGCTTTTTATCCTTTTTTCCCCCGTAGTTATAATATTCTTCACCATTCAATCGATTATCATATTCATACGTATTTAATGTCGTACACGCGGCAGTAAAATGAAGGAAAAAATAAAATGAAGAAAAGGAAAGAGAAAGAGTGAAAGAAAGTGCAATAAAAAAAAGTGATAAAATATAGTTTAAATTGGTAATAAAAATTATAAAGAGTGGAAAGAGTATTAACTTTTACAGAAAGGGATAATAAAAAAGGTTTATAAGAACTAAATGAACTTAAGAGAATATGAATATAATTACTGTGATAAATAAATAAATGAATAAATAAATGAATTAATAAATAAATTAATAAGAAAAAAATAGAAAAAAAATTTTAAGGTTTAATTTCATTTTATTATCCTTATTATTGAATTCGTACTTCTTTTTTTACTGAATTACATTTTTTTAAATAAGTTTCGATTGTTGTTTTATTTAATACCAACTTATTACCAGATAGGTGAAATTCTATTGCGATATTATTTTTCGAGTGGTTATTGAAGTGGGTCAGTTGCAAGTAGGCCTCTCATGTGGAGGCTGACAAACATAAAGAGCATCATGCCGCCGTTGTATCATTATTTGACTCGTGATCTTGCACTATTGCGATTTTCTCAACTCTTACATGAATTACGCTGATGAGCCATTATAATTATATAATATAACCAATTTGATAAATTTTAGTTTTAATACAATAGAATTTGGTACCAGTCAGGTAATTTTTAATAACAATATAGTAATTTTTAGTAACAAAATGATTACCAAGTTGATAAATTTTTAGTACAATTTTGATAAATTTTTTATGTATCAATTTGATATTTTTTGGTACTTAATGAGTTTTTGTATAAAAAATAGTAGTTTTACTAAATTGTTGACTGTTTGATACTTTTTTTACACCAATAAAGTAATTTTTGGTAACAATTTGTTGCTAAGTTGATATAAGTTTAAGTAATAAACAATAAGTCAATAAGATTTGATACCAGTTAGATAATTTCTAGGTGTTAATATAATAATTTTTGGAAACAAATTGTGACCAATTTGATGAGTTTTTCTACGAATATAGTAATTTTTTCTTATTATTTTAAACTTTCTGTTATCAATTTAATATTATTGGTATCAATTTAATATTTGTTGTACCATTTTGATAAGCTATGATACCATAAAGTAATTTTTGGTACAAATTTTCTACATTTTAGTGATAATATTATAATATTTGGTAGTAGTTTAATAAAATTTACTTTCTGGCAATTTGATAAATTTTAGTAATAATGTAAATAAGCTTGGTACACCGAGAAAAAAATATTGGCTCATTAGCATCAATGTGTCAATTTTGTTGGAAGAATAATTTTTGTATTGAAGTAAGAAAATATATGTGACGCACTCCGAAGAAAGGTACCTAAGAAGCGAAGGAATTATAGGTTAGGGTCATGTTAGATTTCTCTTGATTAAATTTTTTTTTAATTATTTGAAATTGAAAGCAATTTTTATTGAATATTTTGGATATAATGAAGACTTGAAGATCAATAATTTTTAATTAATAACTGATTTTCTTTCTGTATGTTTGCTTAAAAAATTAAAAACATAACCTCAAATTTTTTGCTTCTTAGATACCTTTCTTCGGAGTGTGACACATATGTTAAAATATAATGATTCATAGTTTAGAACTAGAAGCATAATGTTGTCTAATGAAATATGTAAAATGGTTGAGATGAACGATTGATACAATTTTATTTAAAAAATATTAGTTAGTTTGAAATAATTGTTGCAATTATTTTAAATAAAATTTTCATAAATTAATAAATAGTATTTACAGTTTGTATACATTGAGAAAATTGGATTTTAAAATTCTTAATATACTAGATATTAAGAAAAGATGGTATTTCATAACATCTAGATGTTATGGTTTAATATCTCAGATGTTAGCAGGCATAATCTACAAATTTGAGGTTATGTTTGAACATGTCTTTTTCAATATCTGTGGATATTAAATTTAAACATCTAAGATGTTTATGTATTTGACTGTCACAGATATTGGCTGTTAATATCTAGATATTAAAGCTCAATATCCATTTTTGTCAGTGTAGATGTAGAATGTAGATGTTCACTCCAAGTACAATGTACTTATGTTTAAAAGACAATTTGGAAGTTATACTTATCTCTTAAGTTGGTTTAAAAGTAATTTAAGTTAGAGAATTATTTTGGAAAGTGCGCAACTTTCCCGTTCAAGCAGAAAGTACGTAACTCTGACAGTCACTTTAGAAGCTCTACTAATGTACTAAATAATGTAATAAATTTATAAAAGGAATTAGATTATTATTAAAAATACACATTTTAATGCATCAGCTTTTAAAAAAGTTACTTAACAACAAAATATTAACTATAAAATAATAATCATAATAATAAAAATTAGAGCTTCTAAAGTGATTGACAGAGTTACGTTTTTTTGCATGAACGGGAATGTTACGCACTTTCCAAAACAATCCGCTAATTTACGTGACTTCTAGTCCAGAGAATCAGGCTAACACTTAAAACCTAACCTTCTAAGTTTGACTGTTTAGTTTACTCATGGTATAGGCTATTAAGGGGGCAATCGCAGTTGTAACGTCAAAAAATAGACATTTTTTCAAAAATTTTTTTCTTGTCAACCATTAAACTTTTTTTAAAAATCGATTTTCTTTTCTAAAAGTACATCATTTAGATTTGAGTTAACAAAAAAAAGAAGTTCCAAATTTATGTACCGTTAAAGTAAAGTCCTTTGAAAAAACAGATTTTTGCGGTGACCAACACTATGGAAATCTGATTAGTCCGAAATTAAAAATCGAAACAGATTTACTTTTATTAAAAGAATATCTAGTCCTTAATCAAAGAATTTAAAAGGAAAAAAATATTTGAAAAAATGGCGACCTGCCAAATTTGAAAGTTAGATTTTTTTCTTTTTTCGTCAACTTTGGGAGGTCGCCATTTTTTCAAATATTTTTTTCCTGTTGAATCCTTTGATTAAGTACTAGATAATCTTGCAATAAAAGTAAATTCGTTTCGATTTTTAATTTCGGACTAATCAGATTTCGATAGTGTTAGTCACCGCAAAACTCTGTTTTTTCGAAGGACATTACATTAACGGTACATAACTTTGAAACTTCTTAATATTTTTAACTTTTTTTTGTTAACTCAAATCTAAAAGATGTACTTTTAGAGGAAAAATCGATTTTAAAAAAAAAGTTTAATGGTTTACAAGAAAAAATTTTTGAAAAAATGTATTTTTTGACGTTACAACTGCGATTGCCCCCTTAAACCTATTTTTCACTGAATATTCGTTGTGATTATTTAAAAAAATTCCTTTTTTATCTTAAAAGCGGTGATAATTTCATCATTTTTCTATAAAAGGAAGTCCAAATCAATATCATTTAAATTTAGTATGATTGAATGTATGCATGTGTAATATTATATAGAGTGTAAACTTTTTATGTTGTAAAATGGTCGGGAACCAATAACAATAATAAATTCTTTCAATTAAAACTATTCTTAAAAAGAATAAAATTTTTCTCGTTCTGCGAAGTAATTAGTCTCGAATTTTATTCAAGTACAACTATATATATATATATTTGAGAGAGACTATTATAATGCAGTTTAAATATCTAAATGTTCATAGGGAGATTAAACAATTAACTGCAGTTAATATATTCCTTGTAAATTGATACTACGAAATATTATAACTTTATACATATAATAGGAAATTAGAGGAATGTTTTTCAAGCTGTAATCAGAGTTGTATACGATATGTTCACTTATAATAGAGGTATACTATCATTATTTTCAAAGCGTCAATGCGATAATGACGTCTCAATAGTACATGGAGAAACGAGTCCTTTTCCACCAAGGAGTAGATAAATCAGTTTCTAAAACATACATATAAACACACACGGCCTGTTTTCCCCGGTTATGTTATGTTGGAAGACCTTGTGAATCATGACAGTTGGTGCACGCGATAGTCAAGTAATCGTTTTTCCGTTACGTTATAAGGGTCTCTCTCTCTCTCTCTCTGGCGATGATTTATCGGCGGCGGCATATAAGCACAAGTACACACGATGGGAATGATAAATTCTAAAGACTAAAACTTTTTAGATCGTATATAGAATTCGTCCTGATGCAAAATCCCAATGATGATTACATGGTACTTGACTGGCATTTTTTATTTCTTTTTCGTATATGCCCTAGGGGACGAAAATCTCTTCTAGTATAGAAAAATCTTTAAAACTCGTGAAGAAATGACTTCCTGCATAATTTTGTTTTTCTTTTTGCGAAAGACGGCGGGGAAAAATTAATTCTTTAAAAATCGTGCTTGGGAAAAGATCTCGGGAATAGTTTGCAATTTTGTTTGTGCTTTGCTTCTATTTAGGAAATAACTGTTTCGAGGAAAAGAATCCTCGAGAAAGAGGTGAAAGTGTCCTGAAGAGAAAAATATCTAGTCGAGATAGTTAGATTAAAGTGTGTATTTCTCTGACGTGGTGATTTGATAATATTTCTTACAAAATTTTGAAACCAAAAGATATTTATTTCACTGGTATACCAAAAAGTATTAAATTAGTACCAACAGTTGTAAATGATTGACAAAAATATTCAGTTAATGGTATACAAAGTGGTAGATTGGTACAAAGTTAAATCAAATAGATACCAAAAGCAGTAAGTCGGTACCAAAACAAATTGATATAAAAATAAAACAAAGATGTGCCGAAAAAATATTTAATTGGTTCCAAAAAGTAATAAATTGTTATCAAAATAAGGCAAATAGGTACTAAAAGTAGCAAATTGGTGTACCAAAGTAAAACAAATATCTACCAAAAGAATTAATTTGGTACCAAAAGGTATAAAATAATTTAATAACTCCTTTGGAAAATATGTTTTCCCCAAAAAATAGTAAGTAATAATACTAATAATAATTAATAACTAATAATAATAATAATAATTATTATCATTCTATTAAATAATATTAAACAAAATTAATAGTAATATTATATAATAATTAATATTATTATTTAGAAATAAATCAAATTCAACTTTAAAAACGAAAATAGAAATTAGAAATTTCTTTTAGTTTTTTTTGCAAAGAGAAAAAAAGACTTTAATTATCAGTATCATTAACTGCAATAATTCCATTTTTATTTTGTTTAATTGAAAAATGATAGAGCGTCATTATGCTTCATGTATTGATGAAAAGTTTCATGTCGAATTGATGTGAAATGAAGTGTGTAATTCATATATGCTTGCATGAACAACGCACATTAGTGACATTAATGAATATGACATTTACATGTTTGATGATCGGGAAGCACTTTGTCGAGACGAATCCGGAAATTTCAGTGCAAATAAGGCAGAAACTATAAGATACTGTACGATTATATATGAACGAAGACAATTTTATATTTGCAACTACGGTATAATGTATTATACCGGGAATTAATTAATTAATTTATTTATTTATTTATTAATTAATTCTTATTATTATTATTATTATTATTATTATTATTATTATTTTCAAATATCCGATCTGAATATTTGATTTATTCAGCTTTATTCTCTTTCAATTATTATTGTTTGAGACAATCAATCAAATTGAAACAGAAAACTTAAAAATACAGAAACAGAATCAATTATTGCCATGAATTTTATTGTTATTTAAATTATTGTTAAGTAAAAAATATTCCAAAAAAACTGGTTTCAAATCTACGTGAAGAAAAAAGGACTTTTAAGCAAGAATCATGAAGAATAGACTACAGGATACTAAACTACTATATGTTAAAATATATATATATATATATATATATATATATATATATATATATATATATATATATATATATATATATATATATATGTTACTATATGAATAAAACCGATCACTTTTGCGGCGGAATCTTCCTAGTCAGAATATAATTTTTTCAGGAGAGAGGAATAATTGACAAAACAAAATAAAATTAGCAATTTTATTATAAATTCTATTTCTTTTACCACATTGGTTTATCGTTTCGGCTCCCTTTTATAGTTTCGTTGCATATACAACAGTTCCAGAAACCTAGATTTCGCACAGGTCTGTGTGGTTATTTTAGAAAATGCTGACTTGATTAAAAAGTGGAGCCAAACCAGTCTCCTCTAGTTTGTTAAAAACGATTATATATATATATATATATATATATATATATAGATTTAGTTAGATTTAGATTTAGTTTTAAACGCTACCATTCAAAACATGTATGCATATTGAATCGTTTGGTAAAACCAGAAGCATCTCTCTCTCGAGAAAGAAGCTCTAAACAAGAGGAGTAAAATTCCTTTATATACCTTTCACTATTTAAGCCATTTTCGAATCAACTACTTGCTACAACAACTTTTTTCTATTAAAGTGTTTTTTTGTATTTTTTAGTAAAATTGGTCCCGTTTAGAGGAAAGTAAAGGTTCAGTTAGAAAATTTTGTACCGTATCAAAAAATAAATCATTGTTTTGAAATTTAACAAAGTTGTAAGTGGCACCAACTTAATAGTACCGAATTAATTTTTGAAATTTAATTTTAACGTAGTAGAGGAGAGTGGGGCAAAATAGGATAGGCGGATCAAATAGGGTAGGGGAGACCGGGCATAATGGATCACTTTTCACTTTTTGTTGCTTAACTTCGTCATTCTTGCTTTAATAAAAATTTTATCACGTGGAGCACTTAGCCTAACATCTCAGCTTTTAATTAAAAAAGTACGCCCTAATATCACTTATACTTTTTTTCTAGAACAATGTTTTTGGAGAAATGCAAGGTGAGAAATTTCGCTACAGGCCGGGGCGTAATGGATCAGCAATGAAATTATAATTTAGATCATCAAATATTATTACGGTATTGACAATTTTGGTTTCTATTGTATATTTATAACAAAGAATATTAAAAATGGAACATATTTTATTTGAACTTTAAACATTTTCATGCAATTTTCAAATTTTAAAAAGTTGTAGCGAAATGCAAAATCCATTTACTTAAAAATATCTATTCTCCAGTTATTTTTTTATAAGGGGTTAAAATTGGTTATCATTTTCATAATATTTTAAATATAATAGGTTTTTCTTAATAAAATATGCGAGCCAATATGCCCCGGCCAAAGTGATCCATTACGCCCCGGAGGTTTTTGTGGAAATTTTGTTATTTGTTATCAATACCGTAAGTATTAAACAAAAATTGTCAATTGTTCTTTAAGAACAAATGTTTAAAGCTCAAAACCTGATAAAAATAAATTTTTTACAAGTAATTTTGAAAAAGATATAACAAAAAAACAAAGATTTAAAAAATTTACTTTCGAGCGTCAAAATCACTTTTTCTATCATATTTTTAACAATAATAAATGAATAACAATGAAACTTGGTACAAACTTACAGTATACCAAGTACATTGTTTTGATTAAAACCCGAAATTACTCTGATTTACCACTTTTGAATAAATTCAAGTGATCCATTACGCCCCGGTCTCCCCTATCCCTGTTTTTCCATGATAGGTACTTTTAATCTTTTTATCCTCGATATATATTATTCATATTGATAAGAAAATGTTATTAATTATGAGGACACCATGAAAAAATTTTTTTTTTGAAAGTTATACAACTTTCATGTTTTTAACAAAAAAATATAAATTTTTATCAAAATTAAAGCGCTTTTAAAACTTTTTGGGAGAATGTATTTAATTTGGCAAGTATATGATCTTTTTCGGCACTTATTCTAGAGTAATTTCCAACAGAATAGATTGTTAAATTATTCACAATAACTTGGAAACATTGAAAGTCGGTTTTGAAATGATAGTAATGGACAATTTCAAGTGAGTCGAAATTAAAAAAATTTCAGGTTCTAGCTTTTTGTATTATGTTGTAGTCCGGGAGCTAGCGACCAAAACAACTAGTCATATCATATCGGCTGAAAATTTGAGTATAGATTACTAAAGACATGTAAATAACAGAAACCCACGTCTGACAGAGGGGCGAATAGTTGAAAAATAATGTAAAAATTTCTCATTTCATACCGATTAAAACCTTTAGAAATCAAAAGTTGACATCTACACGAGTGTAAAAATGTGCGTCTGGCAGTTCTGGGCTGGGACAAATTATGACAGAGCTCGTGTTTTGACGTGATCTAATCATAACCTCAAAACTCAAGCAATGTAACCACGAAGTAGTATAAGGAGACTTCACGCCAATGCTTTGCAGCGCAAAAACCAACACATTTTAGGGGGGTTAGAGTTATGAGTATTTGCACCACTAACAGACTCAGCGCTGTTGTGGCTGAAATGTAAACCATGGTCGCCATTACACTTCGTCGTATTTCTTTAATTTGTAGGTTATGTTCATTTACAGTAGCAGACGAAAAATGTTAGTACAATACTTTAACCACAGAGGCGCAACCTCTGTTAGTGGTGCAATCTCTGAGATCTCTGTCCCCCCAAATATGTGCAGATTTTTTTGTCGCGTGAGGTCTCCTTATACTACTTCGTGAATGTAACATAGGCACATTACTATTTTTAAATATTTCTTTGTAAGAGAAATTTTTTTACTGTTTACTATTCATATTCATATTACAATTTTACTTACAATTATTTTATACACATAATTTTCTTTCATATAAAATTAAAATACTACAGTCGGGTCCCCATACTGTTACATTTCCAGAAATTTCCCACTCCTCCAGACTCTGTTCTGTTATATCCAAAATTATACCCATTGCGCACCTTTCAGGGCCGTAAATATACACACCTCAAGTGTAGATCAGAAGAAGACCGAGTAAACTAATTTACTTTTATTGTTTTATTGGAATTTTTAATTAAAATTTTAAATGTTTTTCATTGGATTTTTTAATAAAAATTTTTAATATATTTTATTTTATATGCACACCTTCGTGATTTCTCCTTAGACTTAAGTTACGAATACGGCCCTGTAAGTTGGTGACGTAACGTGACGTCATCTAACACTTCTGAATTTGGAGGTTATAAAGAAATATAACACTACTGAGAACACAACAGTTTGGAATCTAACAGTATGGGGACCCGACTGTATTAGACTAAAAGGAAAGTTCTGAAATAATTACATAAATTCACATAACCGATTTTTAGAAATGTTAACAATTAATTAAAGTAATTTATTTATTTCATTATCTTTCTGAGAAAGCATTTTCGAAGGGCTGCCAGACGTACTTTTCCCCAGCCCAGAACTGCCAGACGCACATTTTTACACTCGTGTATAGATGTCAACTTTTGATTTCTAAAGGTTTTAATCGGTATGAAATGAGAAATTTTTACATTATTTTTCACCTATTCGCTCCCCTGTCAGACGTGGGTTTCTGTTATTTACATGTCTTCAGTAATCTATACTCAAATTTTCAGCCGGTATGAAATGAGATAGGTGTTTTGGTCGCTAGCTCCCGGACTATTGGCAATAACCGTAGAATTTTTTTTATTATTATTTCCATGTAGAGTACAAAAAAACATACACAGAAAAAAACTTGATGTGATTTTTGTTGCTTGTGAAATTAATCAATGTTAAACGACATGAAACGTGGCGCCTCATACAAGGGTAAGATATGTTTTGTGTAATTTTTACACCAAATTCGGTGTTAAAATTACACTTCTTATTTTCTGTGATACGAATTAACTTCTTTCTAACCGAATCGCGAAAGAATCTAAAAAGAAAAATACAATTTTTCAAATAAATCAATTTATATTTCCCCTTTGTAATTATAATTATTTTATTCATAATTATTATACACTCTCTGAGGGCAATTATCCTCTCTCGCTAATAATATAGTGGATTAATTTTCCTAGAATAAAAAAAGACGATAGGGGAAACGTTGTGTAACATGATACTTGGTGATGTTAAACAAGAAAACAAATGATTGAAACAACTATTTTTACCTGATTATTTTTTATTGTCTGAAATTGTCGATTCTGATTTATCTCGATGGTTGCACAACTAGAAAGTCCTTCATTTAGTGGAGGGTGGTGTCTGGTTTCAGGACGAGATTAACGCGCTTTTATCGATCGTTACAACTACTCGCGTACAAGATCTCGCGTGCGTAACAGCTGGCACGCTTCACACGTGAAATAAAAAAAATGAAAAAAAGAGCCGGATATAACGTGAATATCGAGAAACTATTCTCTTCTTCTTCTTCTTGTGCCTTTTGGAAAAGCAGAAGCTTTATTTGCGTTTTAAACGGATATCCTGATTAAAATTTTTGGTTCAAGGTTTAAATAATAATTATTTGCAGTGTAAATATATATAGATAACGGATAGTTGTTGTATATGTAGATTAAGGTCTGGTATTTAATATGTCAAAAAGGAATTATTAAAGTAAAACTGAAAAAATTGAAAAACTAAAATGTAAACTAAACTTTATAACTAAAACTAAACTAAAACGAACGAAAAGATAGTAGCTTTTATATTATACAGAAAAAATGTTTAATAACTATTACTGAACGGCAAAGAATGTAGGGCAACTTTTATTATATACGCGGCAATGAATTTAAAGTGACTTTTACTATATGGAAAAGAATGTAAAGTAACTTTTACTATACGAGAAAAAATGAAAAGTAACTATACGGTAGAGAGTGAAATATAATTTTTACTATATGAAAAAGTATTAAGAAACATAACTATACGAAGACAACAGGAAAATAACTTTTACTATACAGAAAAAATATTTAGAAACATTCAATATTCGGCAAAGAATTAAAAGTAATTTTTACTATACACTGAGAAAATATATAAAGTATATATAAAGCATTTTCATCCAAAAACCGTTCAAATTCATCCAATTCAATGTTTTTGTCAAAAAACATGTTCGGACGTTTGTAATTATGTCTAACGAATCAAGATTTTCTTTTTTTTTTGTTTTCGAACAGCTCGATAATTCACCCACAATATAAGCTATCTACATTACAAAACAATGTGCGCGGCAAGGTAAAACGCAAAATACTCGAGTCCCAATTAACACCTACACAATAACAGTTGGTATACACCCACGTGTTTGACCTCCCCCTCTGCTTTTTTTTAAATATAAATATAACGATTTTCTTTGTTAATTTTTATAAATTGAACATCTTTGGTTTATTCTTGAATCTATAGACGCATGAGAAACGTTCCACTTCAATAAAACTTAATTGAGGCCATGAAAAAGATAACTAATAAGTGTGTGATTCAATTTATAAATGTGTATACGCCATGTTTTATATGAAATTGCACTGATTATTCACTTTGTATAAAAGTTTATTTATTTTTTTATAATTATATATATATATATATATATATATATATATATATATAAATTGTATATACAAAAAAGAAAATTTAGATTAAAAATTTAATTAATTAATGTAATAATTGTTTATTCTATCATGGTTAATATTAAATGCTTGTTTTGTATTTCGAACACTAAAAATGATAATTCGTATTTTTTTAAAAATTAAGAAGACTTCCAACGAAATTGTATCACATCAGAAAAAAACTGAACTTAAAATGATATAATTATCATTTATATTAATTATAATAATAATTTAATAATTGACATACTAAAACTTTACTGTTATATTTTTTTATTAAATGAATAGTTTCTTCTCAAAATCAGTAAAAATTGGTAAAAATTTTAGATAATCTGTACTATTAAATTAGTAAACGAATTAATTAGTAGAAAATTTTATTAATGTAAATATGACGAGTGTAAATAATAAATTCATTACAAATTAATATACTTAATGAAATAATTAAAATTTACTAAAATTAGTACAGTGATAAAAATTTAATATTAATATTAATATTAATTGCTAATTAATAACCTACTCACCCCCCTTCTCTAAAAATGAAAGTTGATAACTATGAATTGCATTCACAATTCTCACACATGTTTCTCTATAAAATTGAATAATAAATAAAGAATTTTTTGAAACTTGTTTTATATTACATATATGATGATAGAGAGAAAGAAATACATCTAAGTGAAGTAATTTATCATAAGAGTGCAATTATTCAAGTAATACTATTTACTTACACTATATAAAATATAAAAGTAGAAAATAAGTTACTCCCAGTTTCCACCCAATAGTTGAACGATTATGAGTAATAATAAATGTTACTCGCGATGTAATATAAAGAGTGAGAGTGAGAAGCATTGAATGGGCGTCAAGCGCGAATGAAGAATGACAAAGATCAAGACAAGATTATAATATTACAATCTCGGAAGAATCAAAGAACAAAATCGATGAGGGTATAGATACAAAATCGATTCACTCCTTTGTCTTGCGGTGAAAATAAGTTGTTGTTATTATTAGTTTTAACTTTTTTTATTTATTTTCGAATTTCTGCGTTAAAAGTTTTTAAAATTTTTTTACCTTATTCTCTTTGTATTTTTTTTATTCGTTCATATTTTAATTTATATTTTAGAATTTCTTCTAAAATGAATGCAAAAATAAATTTGAAATTATACGTGAAAATATTTCGTAGGGTATATTTTTCTTTATTAGGTTTTGAAAAAACAAAAAAAGATAAAAAATTTTAAAACGCAATAACACCGAGGCATTTCGTCGTTTTTTTGCTTTTAATACAATTATTGAACTGCACAAATTTATCGTTTTTCTGTCGCGTATGTTAAATATAGTCTTGCGCGTTAAAAATAAAGAATTTATTATTATTATTATTATTATTATTATTGAATTAATTTAAATATTTTTTTTCAAATTTATCTGACCTTAAAGGTTTAATCAAGATACGTAGGTGCAAACTCAAGAAACAAAATTTTCATTTTTTTTAATTTTTATAAATTTAATACATAATCATAAAGATTCTATAAATAATTCATTTCATTCAAAATAACAAATTAATTTAAATATCTTTTAAATATAAATTTACGATTTTAACCAAAAACAAATTAAATATTGGTGAAATAAAGTTTACCATTTTATTGAAAAATCTTCCATTATTTCAAATTATAAAATAATTAATTTATAATATAAATTTATAGGTAATATAATTATTAATTTTTAAAACTAATAATTTAAAAATATCATAAACGGTAAATAATATATTAATCGTTATTAATTAAAATAAGTAATTAACTAATAAAATGAAAATTAATTATTAAAACGTAAAACAGAAAAAAATTTTGTCTAAGCGACTTGTGATTTTAATCGATGGAGCTATTTTGAAATTAAATCCATTTATAGGGATATTTATTTTTAGAACAACTTTTTTATTCTCTGTTTCGCCTTTTTTTCTTTTTTTGCTGATGCTAATTTTTTTCTTTCTTTTTTTCTTTTGTTACAGAGGTAAGCCGAAAGTTCTACTCACGCGTTTGTCTTGTGTATCAAGGTCGCCTTTGCATCCGGTAACGTATACACATATGTGAAAGTCGACAAGCAGCTTGAGATTTTGTAAAAGCTTAAAACACGTAGATTGCAAGATTGACAGTTTAGAAAGCTGTTTTTCAAATTACAAAATATAGAGCATCTATTTTGATTTTTTTTAAATAGTCTAATATTTTAATCCTTTTTTTGGTAAAATTATACAAGTTTTCTATATTCTGAAAATAAGATAAAAAAACTCTCCAACCAATATTTTATAATTTAAATTTTCTAGTTTTTAATTCAATAAATAAAAAGGGATATTTGAAGGGATTAATTTTTTTTTTAAATTATAGAGGAAAAATTTTAAATTTAAGTTTCGAATTGTTTTTCTTTGAATATGTTAAATATAGAGTTCAAAGTAATCTTTAAAATGGTGGTTTAATTTCTCCACTTGAGAACGTCAAGGTTACCACTAGATGGACAACAGTGTCCTTATAAGTCCAACACCTAAAGATACTAAATAAATAAAATAGGGAAAATAAAATTAAACAAGGAAAAAAATAGTAAATATTCTAAGACAGAATATCAAATATTTTATTGTCGCTTGATTTCCTTCTATTTTTTTGTGCATTGTTAAAAGTTTTTCTTGAAATTGAAAAAATTTACAAAATATGAGAAACAATGAAAATGTTTTTTTCTTTTATCTGAATAAAAAAGAGGACTTATAATAATTCCGTGGATGTTTAATCGTCCGAGAAAGAAATGGCGTGAGCTATTTAACGCCCCAACACTTGACTCGTTCGCGCTTGATCGATAAACATTACTTACTTGGATTTTACACGTGTGTATTGCGTTAGCACAGTTTTCTCCTTGACGCATAAATGTGCGTGCAGTCTTGGCGCCGATCTAATGCACAAACGGCGTCCGTGCAAATTTATCTAGACTCCACTAGACAGTATGTGTGTAAAGCAAGAAAACTCCCTCCGTGCAATAATTCCGTACGGAATTTCAGTGCAGATTTTCCATAGAATTGTTTCACGTAGATCTAACCACATTTCGTTTCTCCACGGAGAAAAATGAGTTTGCTATTATATGGATAGCTAATTTTTAGATACAGCAGTTAAGAATTAGCTGTTTCAGCAAAATAAGTTAGTTATTTTAGCTAATTATTAGCTGAATTAGCTAACAATAATTGCTATCCATATAATAGCAATTAAGGTTAACTAATTTAGGTAAAAATGAGCTGAAATAGCCAACTTTTTTTCTCCGTGTCATTATTTTTTTAATTTTCGGTAAAAACTTATTTGATTTGTCTTTTTACTCCTTTTTATTTACAAACAATGAGATTTAATATAAAAACACATACCAAGTACTTTTAAATAATATAGGTTGTCCACATGATAAGAACAACTGTTTAAAAAGATTATTTTACTTGTACAAAAACGTGAAAGAAGTGATCACTTAATTTTGTAATTTTTGCTTATACAGTCGGGCCGCCGAACTGCACGGTACCCCAGAAATAACCCCTCCGCACTTGATTTCAAACTGCACGCTGACGAATTCATCCCCACTTTCTAATATTCAGGACTGTACTTATATATTTCTTAAAGGGGATTTTAATTGCGATCATAGAAAAAATATATTTCGCGTTGATGACAGATGTTTTATTTAAACAATTTTTACTTCAATTTAAAACTTCACTAATCACTTCATATATTCCAGATTCAATTTAAAACTGTCACTGAAAGTTATTTGAATGATAGCACACTGTAAAAAATTTAGGGAGTCAACGGACTCGGGAGTAGGGAGTTAAATTTTTAGAGTTAAAAATTAACTCCAAAAGAGAGTTAATTTAATAACTCCCTATTTTTGCCAGGAGTAGAAAACGGGGTGTTGAAAGTTAACTCCCGCGCGAGTTAAATTGTCATTGCGCGCGCATAGTCACCTGACCACGCAGTAATCCAAAATGGCTGACGCGCAAGCAGACGAAACCTGTCGTCCAATTCCAATTATAAGTATAGACCAAAACAAAAGTTCGGCAGCTTTTGTAATGTCTATTTTAAAAAAAATATCTTACGGTTGTGATAGACAGTGGGTGAAAGTGCCAACGGAAACGGGAAACTGTATTAATTATGAAGATTTAGTTGATGCCAGTATGTGATTCATATTTGTTGTTTTTATTTCTTTAATCTAACTTCCAAACAATGATTTTTCAGTTAAAATAAAATTCGGTTTTGACAAAAGCGACAATATAACCGTACAAGATCTTGACGGTGTTGGAATCGATAAAGACGTTTTTCCTTACTTTTCAAACAATACAGAATTCGTTGTAGTTAAAACTACTACTACTGCTGCGATTGAAAAAGTACATAACCTCGAAACAGATAGTAATCATGGTAATCATCAAAGTGAAAATTCTACAGACAATTTGCAGGATTTGCAGATAGAGCAAGTAAGTTAATTTCTGTTTATTGATTAATAAATAGGATTTTTTCCATAAATGTATAAAACAAAAAACAAAATATGTTTGGAAATAGCACTTTTTAATGTGGCATATATTATAATATATTGTGTGATCATAACCTTATTAAATCTCAATATCTTCTACACTGTAAAAAACATTTTCTGTAGATTTACAGTTTTGTTCGGAATTTTATAGAAACAAGTTTTTTCACAAGTTTCTATAAAATTCTGAACAAAACTGTAAATCTACAGAAAAAATTTGTTACTGTGTATAAAATTCAGTAATATTGAATTGTCTTGTAGGTTGATTTAAAGCGAAGCGTTGAAGCAAACTCTGACGAAATAAATGACGTGAGTCCAGCAAAACAAAAATTCACAATTTCGGTAATTATTATTATTATTTACAACATATTTTTATTATTTTAAAATTGAATGTATTTTTCTAATTTATTTAGAGCTTAAAAGAAGCCCTTTTACAAAACTCTCGTGGAAAGGAAATTTTAAATGAATATAAAAAAAATTCTACTTTAAAGATACGTAGTCGCAGACAAGTAGTAAATATTGCCGTTAATAATTTAATAAAAAATTGTGGAAATTATCCTACAAAAGATGAAAAAATACAGTGTGCAAAATCAATTATTGAAGAATTTCCTTGTTTGAAAGATCGAATGTCTACAGAAGGTTATGTAAGTTTCTTTTTACTTTTTTTAATACTACAAATTTAATAAAAGTACACTTTAAGATTGGTTAAATGAATTGCATTTTCAAGAATAATCTGCAAATTTCTTGTTATTTTAATAACCTACACATTTTTTGTGGTGTTATTGTTTCCTGTATGGGCACATGTCAGTAAAACAAAATTTTTATTAGTAAAGTTAGGGAAATGTCAGGAAAGACAATTTTTTGACATATAGAAATTTAGAAAATCAAGATTTTTTTTCGACTTATTTAAAAGAAATTTCGACTTTCAAATATTGTAACAAAATATCATTTTTCAGTATTAAATGTAAACTTAAGGAAAAAAATCACCGATAGTTACAATTATTATAAAAATTGAATTTCTGTATTTAAATAATTTAATTTTCAAAAACTTTCCAAAAATTATAAAAAATAATTGAATTCAATTAGAAATATAATTTTAATTTTTAGAAATTATTGAATTTCATAAATGTTACTCATTTTCCGTAAGCATTAACATTTTTCTATGTAAAAAGAATTTTGTTGGGGAAAGTAATTTTAATGTCAGTAAATCGTCAGAGAAATTGATAAACTGTAACTTGTGACCACCCTAGTTTTGCTCATGTTATTGTTTTGAGGAATTCAAAACAATAGCACACAATATGAAATTTATAATGACTATTTTTTTTATTTAAGGTTTTGCTATTTTTCGTTAAAAATGAAGTTTTACATTTTTTAGGAAGCGTTTTACGATCCTGTATCAAAAAGTGGTTTTATATTGTGGAGATTAAAAAATTTAAATAGAAATAGGCTAGAAAACAATCACCAAAATGGTACAATTGCTAAAACAAATTCTGTGCTGGAACCAGAAGAAACAAATGTAAGCGATATTGGTAGAACAAATGTAGATCCTAAAATCTTACAAGAGAAATTAAGTTTCATGCAAAACGCCTGCAAAACATCGCAAAAAAATGAAATTCTAGAAATTCTGCACTACTCGTATAATTTAAGACGCAACGAACCTCAAAAGATTATTGAAAATTTCCCGAGATTTCTTGATATACCATATTTGGTAAGTTATCTTATGCTTGCTTTAATTATTGTATAACTACTTAAGTATACCTTTTAAATAAACTTTTTATTTCGTCTTTATCATTAGATACGTGAAGATTTTTCTTTAATGCATCCTGGTATTGAGAAAAAAGATTTTAACCAAGATAGGATAATTGAAGTTGCAAATCAAAACTTACGAAAATATCTTACTAGAGAAGAGCAAGGTATTACAAATTTTACTTAACAGCATATTATTTCATTAAAATCTTTATATCGATTTTTATTACAAATTTGTACGATTAGAATTATTTTATTGGAAACGATGAATTAATTTTTTATTTGAATAGGTTGGGATCTTGTTACGCAGGCTCACATATATTTATTAAAGCTCCTACCATTGTCAAATCGTCGAAAAAAGGACTCTGACAAAAGTAAATCAAGCAACTGTGACGAATCGAGGGTAGATCGAATGATTGTATTTCATCAGGTAATATAAGAAATAAATAAATTTAATTTTTGAAATTTTGGAATCACATTTTTCATATATAGAATAATTTTAAAATAAAAATATTTGAAAGGAAAATTAATATCTGACAATGTTTTAGAATGGAAACCCGATGGATGATATAAAAATCACTTCTTCACAACCCTGTCTTATTGCGGTAGGCATTAATAAAACAGCCATAACATCTTACTACATTGGTTTGGACGGCTACAAATTGCCAATCGATGCAACATTACCAAGTGAGGCATTTGACATTTTGTTTAAAGCGCATTTTGTTTTCGATGTAGAGTTTCACTCAAGTCTAAAATCTATGTTTGAATTCATTCAATTTCACTATTATCAAATGAATAGTAAGAAGTTCAAATTGTCAGCTAAAATGAGAGAGCTTAGAACTTGGTTGACGATGGATATGAGTATTGAGTGCGATTAATTAGATAAAAACAGTAGTTTAATTGAATTTCTGAGACTGATTTGATAATTTATATTTTTGTGAGTTCTAAATAATCAAAATGCGTTTTAATTGTTATATATGTTTCAAAGAGTTTTCTACAGTTTCTGATATTACTCGACATTTACGTCGAGAACATGTTCTTTTGCCGGGACAAAATTTAACTCTAAAATGTTGTATTCCATCGTGCATTTTAACTTATAAAACCTATAGTGGTTTTCGAAGACACATGATACAACATTCATATGAAAATTCTGAAGAAATATCAAATAGTGAACCTGAATGCTGTGGAGGAACTTCAAATCGCATTGGCCAAAATACAGCAAATTTAGATGATTTAAGTAACACAATGCACCCGCCTGCAGGAATTAATGATAAAAGATCAGATAATAAATTTAATATACGGACATCAGAAATAAATGCTCAAAATACATCAAATTTTTCAGATGCTTTTAATATTTCACAAACCAGTGCAAATTTAATTCAGAAAACCTTTTTAGGATTCGAAGCTTCTTCGATTCCTAAATCAACAATACAAACTTTTTTCCAGAGCACTTCAGAAATAGTAAATAACGTGTTTGATAGTATCCAAATGTTAATGGAAAAAGATAACTTAAATAATCATCAATCTGTAAAAAGCTACGTAAAAAATACGAAGTCATGTTTTAATTCCATTCAATCAACACATTTAAGACATAAAGCATTTGAGAAATTTGATGATTTTGTAAAACCTGTTCAAAAAAATTTAGGATTTAGATTTGATCAGGTTTATGATAAAATTAATCAAGTGTATAAAAACGTGCCAGTTCCTTGTTCCTTTATGTATATTCCAATTTTAGAAAATTTAAAATTCATTTTAAGTAACCCTGATGTGTGGGAAATGGTGCAATCTTCATGGACGAAAGATAGAACTTTAATTAAAGATATACGCGATGGTTCATATGTTGCCAAAAATAAACTTTTATCATCTGAGAATGACTCTATTGTTATCCAATTATATTATGACGATTTCGAAACGGTAAACCCTATTGGAAGCAAAACAGTAATTCATAAAATAGGAGCATTTTATTTTATTATAAGAAATTTACCTTCCTATGTAAATTCTAGTCTAAAAAACATTCATTTAGCTGCTTTATTTCACTATCACGATTTAAAAACTTTCGGCTTTAACAAAATATTAGAACCCTTAGTAGAAGATTTGAAAATATTCGAAAATATTGGGATAAAAGTATACGATAGGGTAATAAAAGGAACAATTGGTGCTCTCAGTTTTGATAATTTAGGAGGAAATGGATTATTAGGTTTAATGGAATCTTTCATTGCTGAATATTATTGTAAAATTTGTACAGTTACGAAAGAAGACGCCCAAAACATGTTTGTCGATAAGGAGGAATTATATCGTTCTGTATTTACTTACGAAAAATGTTTTGATGAGTCGAAAAAAAATTTTGGTTACGGAATTAAATTTATATCAAAGTTAAATGAATTACAATATTTTAAAATATTTGACAGCATTACAGCGGACATAATGCACGATATTTTAGAGGGTATCGGGCCTTACGAACTAAAATTGTTTCTTCGATTCATTGTGGAAGATTTAAAAGTAATTTCTTTACAAAATCTGAATAATCGAATTGCATCTTTTTCTTACGGCTTAATTGATAAATCGGACAAACCTAGTCCCATTTCATTAGAAAAATTAGGTTGTCTACTCGGGGAACGAGCTGCCCAAAATTGGTGTCTCCTGCGATTTTTACCTCTTATAATAGGAGACCTTCTATCTCCGTCCAATCCTGACTATGCTAAAATCATAAAAAAATGGAGAGTGATAGAATTGCTTCTCAAAATTATGGACATTATTTTTTCGCCCGTTGTTACTGTGGGAATGATCGCTCAATTAAAGCTTTTAGTAGAAGAACATCACGATCTTTTTAAATCGGAATTCAAACTAAAATTGCTTCCAAAGCATCACTTTATGGTGCATTATGCAGCAATTATAGAAAAAATGGGTCCACTTGTTTTCTTATGGTCAATGCGATTTGAAGCCAAGCACAATTATTTCAAAATGTTGTGTCACAGTTATCATAATTTTAAAAATATATGTAAAACTTTAGCCGAACAACATCAGCGATTTATGTACTATCATTGGAAATTAAATTACAAAACTCTTAAAGACGAATTAAATGTGAGTTCCGGCGAAATTGTAAATTACATTGAATTTATTAAAAACTATAACATTAACGAATCTACGAACATCAAATTAAAAACATCGCAAATCTTAATTACAGATGAGATTAATTATAAATTCAAATATCGAAAAGGATTTTTTATCGTAACCGATATAAACGAATTCACCGATCTTCCGACCTTCATGCGAATTATAAAAATTTTTGTAAGCGATTCTGATCCTTTTGTTATTTGCGAGAAGTGGTATTGTAAATTTTATTGTGAAACGTATCACGCTTATAGCGTTCAGAAGGATGACAGTTGTGCCGATTCTGTCTTTTTATTTAATTTAAATAATTTGAGTCACTTGCCAGCTTATGAACTACATTCTAGTTACGGAAACACCGTTGACAATTTTATTGTACCAAAATATCTTATATTTGTAGAGTAAAAGTAAGATTTACGAAAACTGAATATTTTGTGTTAAAAACTTAATCGATTGTCCTGAATCATTAAGAACCTAGATTTTATTTGAAAAAGAGTGTTTTGTTTTTAAAAATAGTTATGCAGCATTGTCGCTCATTATGTAAATAAGCTATTGTAAAAACTCTTAGCTCTGTGTGATTAAAACAATAAATCAAACAAAAAATAAGTTCTTTTTACTTGATAAAAAATATATATATATATATATATATATATATATATATAAAATAATCTAATTAAATATTTACACCGTTTGACATTTAAATTTTTACACTTGAGTTATAATTTATTTCTTTAAAAATAACCGTTTATATGAGAAGTTCCGCAAAACTTAATTTTGTGAATTAATTAATACGTAGATTTTTTATTATTGTAAAAACTTTTAATACAGAATTTTCTTTACAAATGCAATTATTTAATATAGCTTTGCATGTCATTAACTCCTCGAGGAGTTAACGTAAGGGTGTAAAATTTTAACTCCCTTCATTTAACTCCCTTCGCTTTGACTCCCCAATGGGTGCGACTTTTATAGAATCCCCTGGGGAGTCAAAATTTGACTCCTTTTTTTTACAGTGCACTTTCAATTAAACTTTGAAAGATAATTTTTGTAAACAAAACAATATTTGCAGATGTTACTATTTTAATTATAAGTATTAATAATAACACTCTCTAAATTTAAATTAGTAAAACTGTTTACTAATTTGAATTAGTGTCTGACTTTTTGCTTTTGAATTAGTAAGATTTACTAATAGTCATTTCTACTAATATATTAGTAAATTTTACTAATTCAAAAGCAAAAAGTCAGTCATTAATTCAAATTAGTAAATATTTTTACTAATTCAAATTTAGAGAGCAGTTTATAAATACAACTAGAAATTTTACACGAAAAACGTTGTATACAATTTGAAATTATTTTATAATTTACTAAAATTTTTAATTCTGAAAAATAATTTCAATTTCTAAATAATTTTACATTCAAAATTAATTGAAATCATAAAAATATATACTATTCTCAAATTGATAAATGGTAGAAAAAATTTACATTTTTTAATCAAAATATGTTGCCTCATAAAATTAAAAAAAAATTCACTGATTTATCCAAATCATAGAAAAAAATGGCGTCTAAAAATAAGACGTTTAGACGTTTATAAACGTCTTATGTAAATAAGCGACTGATTTGAGCGTCTTAAATGAAAAACATAACCTCCAAATACATGCATTTTAGAAGGCAAATAAGACGCTTATAAACGTCTTAGAAGTGACCACGTAAACGTCTTATTAAAACAAGACGCTCTTTTTTACAGTGAAATAATTTAAATAAATCAGTAAATTTATTTTTAATTTTAAGAGGCAAACTATTCATAAGAATTACTTTTTAAGTTATAAATAACATTTAATTTATAGTATAAATATAAATAAATTCCTATAAAAATAAATTTATTATTGTAGTATACATATTATATAAATAGGTAGGGTCATTTGGGGTAAATGTAAACGGTTTATCTATTTTTTACGAAAAACATCAGTTTTTTTTGTTAAAAGGTAAAATGGACGGATTTTTTTTGCATAAACTTGTTACTAGAGCTCCCTAGAAAAATTTTATGAGGTCTACAACTGACTGTTTACATTTACCCCGAGATTTTGAAATTTGCCTAAAATTCGGGGTAAATGTAAACACCTCTGTAGTTAAGCGAGGTTTAAGAAACAAGTTATTTCAAGCATACTACTGTCTTAAGGGATGGAAAAACTGAAAAAAAATTATTCGTAGACGTATAGTAAATCAACCAGTTGACTGATAATGTATCATATAAAATAAACAATCAACCATTACAAAATTAGTAATGTAAAACTTGAATAACTTGAACAAATTTTAATAGATTTTCATTCAACTTGGTAAAAAAAAGTTTTTAAGCTTACTGAATAAGAATCTAAAATATCGAATTTTTAAATTTCAAAATGGCAGATCCAATAATTTATTAAATTGTTTTTTTAATGTAGTTGAAGTTCTGTTTACATTTACCCCGAGTTTTCGAATTCTCGGGGTAAATGTAAACACTTAATTATTTATTAACTAAATTGACGAAAATCAAAAATCAAAGTCAATTTTTGTTGGGGCATGAATAAGGAAGAATTACATATTTTTGTTTGATTTTTAAATTTATTTTTATGCAAATGCGAGACAAAATACTGAAACAGAAAAATTTTTAATTTCAAACTTTTTTGCATTAAAAGATAACTTACACTAGGGCATTGCCAATTGTCAAAATAAAATATTGGCAACAGTCAGAACATCTTGTAGGTGAGCTGAGGTAAAAATATTGCCGTCGTACTTATTTTTTAATTTGTAAATTTATCTGAAACATCTACTGTTTACATTTACCCCAAATGACCCTACATATTTATATGTATCTACAATTATAAAAAAAGTTACATACATTCAACAATTTATATAAGCATACCGTCTTTGTTTTTTATGTTTTAACTTTCAAATATACGGCACTGACTTTAGTAGCGCCACCGTACACTGTGGAGGACTTAGAAACTAAAGCCAGCGGGCAGTTTGGCGACAGCGTTCACTTTCAAAGCGTGCAGTTCTGAGGCCCGACTGTATTGACATTTCGAAAACGTAAACCATAACCAACATTCAATAATATATCAAATTTCTTAAGATAAATGACTGAATGAAATTATTTCGCTTATTTTTATAGTTTTTTTATTAAAAACGTTTAATAACTTAAAAAACAAAAGTTGTTGATTTTTGCGACTGACAAAAATGTTTAATGTTGACAGTTTTCTGCTATCTAAAACTGAATCAATGGAATTAAACTATGTATCAGTGAAATTTGACCAAAAATTAGTGACTGTATTCTCGCGATTTAAATTAGTGGAGTTTCACTGATTGATCAATGAAAAAGTTACTAGAAATTTTTTTTTTTTACTGGATTCCCTGTAAACGTATCTAACGGTGTAATTATTTCTAAGGTGTGTGATAGAGGGTTAAGGTCATGTTATTCAGTGTAACGTTTTTCCATAGTAAAGTATATGGGGCATGTGATCACTGAATAATATAACCTTAAAGGACACGCAAAATCAGCATATTAAGAACTTTTAAATATTTCACTACACAGAAAAAACAAAAATGGAAATTAAATTTTCTATACCCGACATGAATATTAATTTACTGTACTTTATTCCCAAATTGTATTCACAAAATATTTTTGTTTTTGTACAAAAAAATAAAATAATTTTAATGAGAGTTAAATAATTTTCTCGCGACTTCTGGTTTAATAAAATTTTTGTCGTACAGTGATTGCTCAACGGCAACAAAACCCTGTATTTAAGTTTATATTATAGTTTTCATTTTAAGAGAAAAACAGGTAGAATAACAAAGTTAGATTATGGTTTGCGATTACTTGTGTTAAAATTAATATCGAACTCTTGATTTTATGAGGGTGATTGAAGGCCAATAATTATATGGAATCATAATTAGCTGAGAGCGTGGAATTGGATGCCCGAAGGGGCACAAGAACTGTGCACGTATATATACAACGTTTTCTCTATAGTTACGGTGTATTCAGGTCATCGTTTGACTGACCATTTAATAAAACTGGAGGGAAAACTAAAACTTTGTCAGTGACTAAACATTTTTCTCTCACCCCACAAAAAAGTTGATTTTTCTCTTTTTATTCAATTATTTTAACAATTTTAAAACATTTTTTTTGTAATAAAAACTTCCTTTTAATATATATAAATTAAATAGGATTTATTTTCAAAAAGGATAAATTTTCATATATATATATATATATATATATATATATATATATATATATATATATATACGAAACCAAAAGTGAAATGATGACAGGTGAAGAAGAAAAAAGAAATACAATAAAAAGAAGTCGCGCAGACTTAAGAAAGATTTCAATCTTCCCTTGATTAAAACAGCGATAAATATGATTAAACTGACTTCGTCAAGGTTATATTTAATTACTCGGAGCTAATTAAAACGTCTGTTTGTTTCTTTTTATCTGCCCCATCGAGTGCTCGACATTCGCG